>ML777850.1:254282-331094 GCA_009831015.1 Picea engelmannii | reverse complement strand
GCTTTCATGATTTAGTGGGATCATCCTAACCTCCTCACCTTATCCTCTTCAGCTTATAAAAGGAGAGGAACTCTCATGGAGAAAGTTAGATTGGCTTGTTATTGAGTTTTGTAGCTTGTATTTTTTGGAGCTTCTATGTTGGCTTTGAGATTTTCTTTGTCAAGATAGATTGTGAGTAGTTATCATATCTACAGTCTCATAATCCATGAATTAGATGTATGTGGGAAGCAAGGAACTGTTGGAAGGAACCTGACAACATTAAGGAATCTGGTTGTATCTTTCTTCCACATTATATAATACAGTGGCATGTTTCTTTCTCATAAAATCATTCTCATTTTATTACATGAATCCTTGATCACATGTATAATCTTTCATTGAGTATACTATTGTTGCTTTAACTTTGGTTGGTTTGTGTCATTGCAGATCCAATATCACAAGAGCATCGGAGCGGAGTGAGAACAACAAAGATATAAGGAAGTGATATTCAAAGGTATGTCATTCATCTCTTATTTGATAGTAAATTCGATGATTAGAGTTTAGGGAAAGTGCCATGTCTTGTCTTGTCTTGTTCTAGATCTAGGTGGATCTAGGGGGATTGATTTGTGTCCACACTTAACAATTAGCCCAATAACAAAATTGGTGACTCCACTGGGGAACGAATTGTTTTCCTAGTTTCCCTTTCTTTATTTCTTTGATTACTTGGATTATGTTTTCTTAGTCACTGGGAGATCCAGCTTGACTCTCTGAATGATTAAACCACACTGGAAAAACCTTCTTACTTTTTATTTTTTCATTTTTACTTTGATTTGCGTGCCTTGCTTTGAGGGACAGTGCGACGATATTTGATTTCTGCACCCTACCTTTTTGACACAATGTGGCATTTCCACACTGTATTGGTTCTCTATCCTACGGAAATCAGGAATCGATGCACTATATATGTTAGTCTACAACCTGCGACGATTGTGATTTTTTTTTTTTTTTTGATGGTTTTTCCTTACCCAGATCTTGGATTTGGTTTTGGGGTGAATTTTTGGGTTTGATTATGATCTGTTTACAATCTAATTGACAGCTTTGAAACTAATTTTAGTCATATTTTCTTTGTTTTCTTTTGAAATATTTGATCTCTTGCTTTGAGTGTCTTTCAGTTACAAATCATTGTTTTTTCTTTAGAATTGTTTGGTGAAATAATTTCTTTTTCTTTTAGTGAATAGTTCATGTTAAAAGAGAAAAAAAATTAGGTTTCTTTGTTTCATATCTATTTTATATTGCTTTTAGCTATATTTGAAAAAAAAAGTTTTAATTTCTTGCTTTATATTAGATTGGGGGCATATTTGCATTTGAAGTAACGAAATTGCATGATTTTTGGCTTTTTTGGTCTTGAATTCTGAAATTGCATGATCGTGTATTGGTGTACAGTCTCTTTGGCTCATTTCTTGAAGTTCTTGATATTGATGAGTTTAATAAAACTTTGGGACATTGTGCATCTGGGAATGATAAACGTTTTCTCCTTCTCGTAATATAGATTTCATTGAAATGAAATATTTGCATTCTCATTTCTTTTGCATTTTTTATAGTCGGTCAAAACATCATTTAGTCCATGCCATTTTCCTCTTGAGTAACAACAACCTTAAAATAAAGCGCTTATAAAAATTGATTAGACATTTTTATATTTTCTGATAGAAAAGATACATTAGATTAGTTGTAGGGCTTTGGAATAGGTGTGAAAGATAACTTTCCAAAGCTGCAAACAAACATAGAATCTTGAGTTAGGGAGCGGTGAAATCCACTTGCTACATTTTGTCCTGGGAAGCCTTTCTCACACAAAGGTCAAACCTAAGGTTGCATTGAGACTAGTAGATTTACTCACCCTGCTTTGTTGGTCTTGGTGTAGAGATTGTGTATATTATGGGGGTCGCTTGAAGGTATACCGACAATGATGAGTGGAATCCTTTCGAGTTGATTTCGGGCTAGATACCCTACCTTTGCACGTGGATCAGACTGTCGACTGTTTCCCCAAGCATCACTATAGTAATTGGTAACCTTAGTGGCCTATCTATTTAGGGTCTTTACACGAGGTGACTGTGGAGGGGCAAGTCTTCACGGTACCTGGAATCGACATTGGCCAAACTCACTCGGGCTCCTTGGAGGGTATACCCACGATTATGTGTGGGAGCTTGCACCAGGGTCTAAGTCCGTTAAGTAGGTTGTCAACGTAACTTTTCCACCCTCTCTATCTCATCCCCTTCTTACTTTGTTCCCGCGACGTTGGATTTCATGACCAACTAGTGTGTTCATCGTAATAAGGTTTTGTTTGCTTGTTTGCTTACTAGATTTTTAGCGTGTGCTGTTTGTTTTCCCTACCAGACTCTAGGTTGGATTTTTGTTTTTAATGGCGTCAATTCTAGGAATGACTAATGAAGGAACCTCTACTCTAGGGGAACCTTTTGTTTTTCCTTCTTACAGAAACATCGGTCCTCCTCACATCGCTACTTTGAGCCTTCTAGGCCTCACGATTGGATTGTCGGTGTGGTGTTTTTCCACTCAAGTAATCCCAAATGTAGCTAGTGCTTCAGTTGTAATAACTTCATCCCAAGAGAATCAACCTCATGTTGATCCTTCACCATCTTCGCCAGTAAGATCTTATTCACCTTCTTCACTTGCAAGGTCTTCTTCCATTTCATCTTCTTCGCCGAGTGAAATCTCTCAAGCCAGTAACCCAGTGGATAAGAAGAAGAAGAAAAGGAAGATTAAGAAGAAGAAAAATAAGCAAGGGTCCAAACTTCCAACCATTGTTGGACATGTTGGAAAGAAACCAGTTACCATTAATCGTGATGGGAGTGTTGATGATGTCAAGATCACCCAAGCAACCTGTAAGCCCAAGTACCCTTGCAGGATTTGTAAGGGTAGCCATCTTCTTAAGGATTTCTCTAGTTTATCCAAGGTTATAGAAGCATGGTCTACACACCCTCGCCAACCCATGTCATCAACCTTTGAAAAACATGTTGGTGACCTCACATCAACTAGTCAAGATATTGTTGGGAAGAAGAAAAGTAGAGTCAAGTTCCTATGTATGTTATGCAGAGGGAGTCATCTAACTCACCTTTTCCCTCATATGGATGAAGCCTCGAAATTACTGGAAGACATGACTGTTTCACAGCCCCAACTTCCAGTTTCTTATCGTAAGTTTAGTCTCGACCCACCTATAGTTGCTGGAATGATCAATCTAGTCCCTTCATCGGTCATTCTGGTTGATCATGTAGTCAATTTGGTCACGTCCTTAGTTGAACCAATTGACGAAGTAGTTGATCCAATCCCATCCTCGATCAATCCCACTCTCCCATGAGAGAGTGAAACCCAAGCGGTCGATATGTTTCCACCCATCGACCCCATTCTCTCCTTGGAGAATGCAACCCAAGTGGTCGATATGATCTCATCATCGGTCGATCCTACTCTCCCATTAGAGAGTAAGCCCGATACTGCCCACGTTTTTCTCGTTGATACAGAATCTACCCTGCTAGGGGCCATTCCACCTTCTCCCATGGAACCCCCCCCAAGTAATGAGGCCATCCTTTTTTATTGGGGTGTGCTAACTAGACCTCGTCTTCCCTCTCACATTCCTTTCAAGATTACAGTACAGGTTTGTGGATGAGACATTCCTCAAACGCTGATAGATGAAGGTTCCTCCATTAGTATTTTTTCCTCTCTTGCTTGGCAAGCTTTGGGTTATCCTCAGCTTGTGTCGGTTACCCAGACTCTGTTTTCTTTTAACAGAAGAACCAGTCACCCATTAAGGATCCTTCCTTAGTTTCCTGTAACTTTGGGAGGGAAAATTGTCTTTGTTGATGTCATGGTAGTCCGAGACCCCTTGGATTTTGATTTACTCCTTGGGCGAGATTATGTCTATGCCGTGAAAGCTATTGTGTCCACTCGTTTTTGTGTGATATCTTTCATGCACGATGGAAGAATGGTGACTATTGATCAACTTTCATTTGTTGGCCCTGACTTGACCATCAACAAGTTAATTATGTGGCGTTGTCTCCCATGCCTTCAACTTCTGATGAAGATGAGTCTCTCACTATAAGCTCAGTCTCTTATGACTTAGATCAAGTATTGGACATGGTGATATCTTAGATAGGGTTTGTAGAGATTGATCTCTTTACCCCTGTCATGACCCTCAACATGGTGTCCTTCCAGACTGTGTCTCTTTCATCCAGTAAAGATCTCTTGGAAGCCATGACCGAGTTTTGTCCCTTGACCTAGTGTCCTTCGGGAGCATCATCCTCTTTGGAGCCAGGATCAAGAAGAGATTCTATGAGCATGCTTTCCTAATTTAAAGCTCATTAAAAAATGAAACCAACCTTGAGCATGATTTTTTGATTTCAAGCTCATTAAAAAATGAAACCAGTTACGAGGATAGTTTTTGCATCTCTCTAGAAACCTCGTTAAAAAATGAAATAGAGGTTAAGAGCATAGTTCTTGTTTCTGTGTCAATCTCGTTAAAAAATGAAATAGAGGTCTCGTGATTGAACCTGGATTCTCAAGCATAGTTCTTGTTCCTATGTCAAGCTCATTAAAAAATGAAACAGATAATTTGTTCCCCCTCTCTGTTTGAGTCAAGTCCTTCATCTAGTATTTGAAGCTTCATTTCATTCTCCTTTGCAGTTGGATGAAATGGATCTTGGGGGGCATTTTCTTCCAGCCTTTGGACTTCATGTTGAAGTTGAGCCGCTAGCTTCTTAAGCTGGGGGCTAAGTACCAACCATGCGAATTCGTAAACCATGCATTGGGAAGTCGCAAGCATAGTTTTCTATGGTTCAAGCTTGTGTAAAAATGAAACCACCTACCTCAAGCATAGTTTTCTATGGTTCAATCTTGTGTAAAAATGAAACCAAGTCCAAGCATAGTTTTGTTTAGTTTGAAGCTTGTGAAAAAATAAAATCTATCCGAAGCATAGTTTTGTTTTGGTTTTAAGCTTGCGTAAAAATGAAAACAATATTGAGCTTAATCTTTGTCCTTTCTCATTCTCGTAAATACCTAAGAATGTAACCGAGTAAAATTTTATCACTTTTTCAGACTCGTAAAGGTTATACGTAAAAGGAACCCCCTGGAGTTCTCTTTAAGCTCTTTTCAAACTCTCTAAACATGAAAATATTGTCGAGCGATCTTGTTCTTTTCATGCTCGTAAAAGTGTTTGAAGAAAACGTCTGATGAGTGGTAGGTTATCTCTTTTTCGGTCTCGTCAGACTAACTTACGAAAAAGGAACTTATTGGAGTTTTTTTAATTGTTTTCCAGAATCTCTAAATATGAAAAACCCTGAGTTTTCTCTCTTTGGACTCATTAAACAAACATCGAAAGACCTATATGGAACCAAACCACTTCTTCCTAGGGTTCGTTAAATATACTCTGAAGGATGAGCTTACATTTCAAGCATATGTTATCCTCCTCAAGCTTGTATAAAAATAAAGAGGTACTCGCCATAGATGGTGGGGGGGAAATTGGGAAAGAAATGTATCTAAACTTGTATTCTATGGAAGAGTCACTTTTGAACATGACACCCTTTCACTCACTTTGTGTCTAGGTTGGAAAATTTACTTGTCTCTTGATCATACTCCTTTATAAGATTAAAAATTGGTCTATGATCCATGTTTTTGAGTCAGTGTTTCCAAGACATTTGTTGTGTTGTCAATATGTTCAAAGAGAATTTCAACCCGGAAAGCCTTCTATTGTGTTGGCCATTTTTTCAGTCCTTAAGCCTTCTATTGCATCGGCCATCCCTAAGTCAGTCTTGAGTCATTGGTTACTCTGATCCACTTCAAATATTTTTACTTGTTTCGTGTCATTGATGGGGGATAGATTAAGGCCCTCCTGTAACGAGTCTTTTCCTGTCGACTTGAACTCATTATCTAAGAATTAGACTTAGAAACTAATTGGTACCTTGGAACTTGCATGCCTCAATGGCATGTTTCCTCGCTTTTGACAACGGGTTTTCATTATTGACCCCTGATCGAGAGATTTCGTCGAGTGTTCGACTTCAGCTCATTAATTGACACCCGTTGGATTTTACTAGTGTACCTTAGGAGTCATTGACATTCATGGTGATTTCCATCGCACTTGTTAATGGTATCCATTAATGACCGGTAATCAAGTGGTTTCTACCATGTTCGAATTCAACACATGTATTCACATGGTTAGATTCGTACTATAGAGTGGTGGAGATGAAGACCCTGAATCTTTTCTAACAGATTCAGGTTGCGTTGGAGAATATTCATATTGTATTGTTGCATAGATCCACAATGTATGTCTCATGGCTATGTTCAAATTTGAGTCTTTTAACACATAGATCCATAGTGTATTTTTGGTGGCTATGTTAAGATTTGAGTCATATTGGCATGGATCCACAATGTATGTTTGGTGGCCATGACTTGTCTTACTTGACATGGATCTTTGCATGTCGGCATTTATTCTTTGAGTCATTAGTATTCTAAGTATGGGAATGCCTACCTTAGTGATGATATATTATTGTATTGTATTTCCTTGTTTGTTGGCAGGTTTCTGACCGACGTGTTCCTTGTTCCCTACACACACTCGACAAAGTATTTCAGCTATCACTTTGTTCTAACTTCATACTTTGGGGGGCTCTTTGTTACACATTATTTTCATCATCCCTATGACCATTAATGATGTAAACCTATATGTTGCCTTCAGAGGGGTCAGTTGCCTAAATTCTTGAAGAAAGAAGGGAGAAGAACTTTCCCTGAGAGAAGCAGTTGCATTTTCCTTTGTAAAAACCCTATTAAGGAAGATTTCTGCAGGTTTCACTATACACAGGGTGCGGAAATGCATGATTTCTGCACCTTTCTCTATAGCTAGGTTGTATAGTTTCCGTAGGTTTCTCTATAGCTAGGGTGCGAAAATTCCTATACGTGGGAAAAACAAACGTCTTCTCGATGCTTCTAGAAGGAGAAGCTTCTATGGTGAGGCGGCCTCCGAATAGTTTGGATCTTAATCACTTTCATGATTTAGTGGGATCATCCTAACCTCCTCACCTTATCCTCTTCAGCTTATAAAAGGAGAGGAGCTCTCATGGAGAAAGTTAGATTGGCTTGTTATTGATTTTTGTAGCTTGGAGTTTTTAGAGCTTGTATGTTGGATTTGATCTTTGCTTTGTCAAGATAGATTGTGAGTAGCTATCAGATCTACAGTCTCAGAATCCGTGAATTAGAAGTGTGTGGGAAGCAAGGAACTATTGGAAGGAACCTGACAACATCAAGGCATTTGGTTGTATCTTTATTCCACATTATATAATACAGTGACATGTTTATTTCTCATAAAAGCATTCTCATTTTATTACATGACTCCTTGATCACATGTATAAGATTTCATTGAGTATACTATTGTTGCTTTCACTTTGGTTGGTTTGTGTCATTGCAAATCCAATATCACAAGAGCACCGGAGCGGAGCGAGGACAACAAAGATATAAGGAAGCGATATTCAAAGGTATGTCATTCATATCTTGTTTGATAGTAAATTCGATGATTATAGATTAGGGAAAGCGCCATGTCCTGTCTTGTTTTGTTCTAGATCTAGGTGGATCTAGGGGGGTTGATTTGTGTTTACACTTAACAATTATCCCAATAACAGTCCCACAAACACTCAATCTCATTGGCTACATTAAGCACATGAAGGTCATCATCCTTGTTGACATTGGTAGCCCCCACAATTGTATTCATCGTCTCATTTCCCAAGAAACCAATTGCTACATTCGTGTTGTCAATATTTTTCGAATCATGATAGCCAATGGTAGGTCCATGAAATGTGGTGGTCATTATGAAAATGTTCATCTTCAAATTGGACATTACCAATTGAAATCTCATGTGTTTTCCATTGACATGGGAGGTTGTGACATTGTGCTAGGTGTTGAATGGTTACACACTTTGGGTCCCATTCTTATGGATTTTAAGGAATTAACCATGCAATTCCAACAGGATGGACAAAGTTATCAATTCCAAGGTCTCACGATTGGTTCTCCTAAGATTATTAGTTCCCATCATACGGAAAATCTCCTCAAGAAAGGCCACTCTAGTATCATTTCTCAACTCCATTCTATTCAAGTCATTGATACACCCTATGTTCATCCTGACCTCCAAGCTATCCTTTCCACACATCAAGTTGTTTTTTCCACCCCTTAGGGACTTCCTCCTTCCCATGGTGTTCATGATCATTCCATTCCCCTTGTTCCTAGAAGTCTTCCTCCCAATGTTCTCCCTTATCATCACCCCTTTCCCCAAAGAAATTGAGAAAATAGTGCAAGAATTCCTCCAAGCGGGTGTTATTCACCCCAGTACAAGCCCTTATTCTTCCCCTGTGGTCATGGTACTTAAGAAAGAAGGTACTTGGCACATGTGTCATGAATTTTGTGCCCTAACTCACCATCAAGGACAAGTTCCCCATTTCTATCATTGATGATCTCTTGGATGAGCTGAGTGGTGCTCAGTACTTCACTAAACTTGATCTGTGTTCTGGCTACCACCAAATACGTATGCAAGAAGTTGGCATACCCAAGACTGCCTTTCTAAATCATGAGGGTCACTATGAGTTTTTGGTCATGCCCTTTGGCTTGTGTAATGCCCCCTCCACCTTCCAAAGCCTCATGAATCATGTATTCCATCCTTTTCTCCATCATTTTGTCTTAGTTTTCTTTGATGATATTCTCATCTATAGTAAAACTTGGCAATCTCATCTTTCCCGTGTGGATCAAATTCTCCATCTACTCTCACAGCACCAAATTTTCCTCAAACGCTCTAAATGTTCCTTTGGAGCCTCAGAAGTAGAGTACTTGGGTCATATTGATGGAAAGGATGGTGTCCGGGTGGATCCTAAAAATAATGAAGCAATGCAGGATTGGACTCGCCCCAAGACTATCAAAATCTTGCGTGGTTTTTTGGGTTTAACCGGCTATTATCGCAGGTTTGTTCAGAATTATGGGAAGATTGCAGCCCCTCTCACTGCTCTCCTTAAAAAGAATTCTTTCACTTGGACTCTCATAGCGGATCATGATTTTCAAGATTTGAAGGAAGCTATGTGTACTACTCTGGTCTTGGCCCTTCCTGATTTCACAAAAAACGTTGTCCTAGAATGTGATGCCTCGGGTAGAGGAATTGGAGTTGTCCTTATGCAAGAAGGAAAACCTTTGGCATTTACTAGAAAACAATTATTCGAGCACCATTTGGGCCAATCAATCTATGAAAAGGAAATGTTGGCTATTTTGCATGCAGTGGATCTCTGGCGCCCTTATCTCCTGGGGAAACGCTTCCAAATTAAGACATATTATCAAAGACTCAAGTATTTTTTGGAACAACGACCTTCCTCCCCAGAGAAACAAAAATGGGTAACTAAGCTCTTTGGTTATGATTATGAGATTATTTACAAGAAAGGCAAAGAAAATGTGGTTGTTGACAGTCTTTCTCGAAAATATGAGGATGAAGGGTCCCTTTTTTCCCTCTCCTTCATTGTACCAGATTGGCTCCAAGATATGCGCCAAGAATGGCTACATGATCCTAAAATATCGCATATGATCCAACAATTGAAAGCCAACTCTCCAGCTTCCCTAGGGTACTCTTGGCACAACGATGAACTTCGCTACAAAGGTTGTTTGTATTTAAGTAAACAGTCACAACTTAAATCCATAGTGCTTTCTGAGCTTCATGTTACTCCCACAACTAGGCATTCAGGGTTTAACAAAACCTATGACCGGGTCAAACGTTCTTTTTATGGGATTGTATGAAAAAGGACATTTGCACTTTTGTAGTAGAATGTGATGTTTGTCAAAGCAACAAAGGCAAAACCATCAAACCTCTTGTTACACTCCAACCACTTTCGATTCCGCCTTCTATTTGGAGGGACATATCTATGGATTTTATTGTGGGCAAGGATGATTTTAAGGATGAAAATTTATATTAAAATGTAGAAACATGGGCTAATCTTACTAGTCCTTAATCTGCAAAATGTAAAATGTTTGGCGATATTTTTGTAAAAATATTCAAATTTCTAAGGATTTTATATAGTTTCTATAAAAAAATTGCGATTTTTAAGGTAAAATAATTTTATTCTATCGAATTTGGGCTAATTATTTTTTGAAAAAATGAAAATTAGCAAATCTTTTTTTGGGAAAAACCATGGAAAATTAGCCCATTTGCGAAATTTATCCCCTAAAATCAGTGGGATTACCTTAATCAGGAAATAAGTTCTCCATCATGGTGGTTATGGATCGTCTTTCCAAGTATGCTCATTTCTATGCTATTCAACACCCATTTACTGCATCAATTGTGGTTCATCTTTTCATGGATCATATCTTCAAGCTTCATGGCATGCCTCATTCTATTGTTTCTAATTGAGATCCAACTTTCACCAGCAAATTTTGGCAAGAACTGTTCAGACTCTAGGGCACCCAATTGCATCTCATCACCACCTATCATCCATAGACTGATGGTCAAACTGAAGTAGTCAATAAGTGTTTGGAGACTTATTTGAGGTGTTTTTCCTCTGAAAAGAAAAATCAATGGGCTCAATGGTTACCATTAGTTCAATGGTGGTACAACAATTCTTACCATACAGCTACTCGCATGACTCCTTTTGAAGGAGTATATGGCCAAAAGCCAACTTCAATTCTCTCCTACATGCCAGGTGTATCGAAGTTCCAGGTGGTTGACCAAACACTTACAGTTCGTGAGGCTATTCTCTGTACCCTCAAAGAGAATTTGGTCATGGCTCAGAATCGCATGAAGCAACAAGCCGATCAAGGTCACTCAGAACGACAATTTGGTGAAGGAGACCAGGTATTTCTTCGACTACAACCTTATAAGAAAACTTGACTCAAGGACGAACATTGTCAGAAACTGGCACTCAAATTTTACGGTCCTTATACAGTTCTCAACCACATTGGACATGTGTCATATCAGTTAGATTTTACCCAATCATTCTAAGCTTCACCATGTTTTCCATGTCTCTTGCTTAAACAAGGTGATTGGAACTAAGTACCAAACTCAAACCAACCTTCCCGAGTTGGATGAAGAAGGATCCATCTGGTTGCAGCCACAAGTAGTTTTGGACCAGTGAGAGCGTCGTCTTCTTCAACGTATCATCAAGGAAATGTTAGTTCAGTGGAAAGATACAACTCCAATAGATTCCACCTGGGAGCTCGCTAACATTCTACAACAATTTCCTCATCTCAAGCCTTGAGGACAAGGTTGATTCTAAGGGGGAGGGCATGTTAGGGACCTAACCTACCTAACCCATCAAGTGGGTAGAATAATATATTTCCATGTAATAAAGGTCAATATTAATAATGCCTAGCAATAAGGAGGAATAACTCAAGCGTAAGAAGACCTAATAGAAGCTTCCGCTTCTAGAAGGATCTTCCTCTAGATTGTTCTTTTGGATAGATAGATTTAGTATAAATAGGAATAGTGGGTATGAGAAGTTTTGTCTTGGATATTATGGTAATAGAGCTCTACTGTGATGGAGGTTTTCCCCTCGAAGAGGCAAGTGACCATTTCTCTCAGTAATCAAAGTGCTCTTTCTGGTGTTATTCTGGTATTATTTTGGTATTATTGTGGTATCGTTTTGGTTATATCATTGTTCCTCTTCATTTTCTAGCTAATTATTTGTGTTCTTCATACTGATTTATAGTTGGAATACTACAACCTCCCTTCAGGGGGTAAATAAATGTGTCAAAGTATGGCTTCTCAATATGAAGAGGGCCACTAGGTTGGGAAGAGGAAGCATACTCTTGTTTGGAAGGAGCAGTCTAGATATTGTTATAGTTTTGTGCTTGTGTCTAAAGGGAAACCATCTACTCACACATGAACACTATCACATTCAAGGATGACCCCTCATACTGAGGGGTGATCTCCATGCCCCCTTGAGAAGGGGCATGATTTTTTGCAACCATTTGTTAAGGTTGAGGTCGAAAAGTATGGATTAAGACCAAATTTAATTTGCAAGTTACAAAATGATTGTATTAAAAAATAAATAATCATCTTTAATAAACGAAATTATGTAACAAACAAGTATAATTTTAAGGATGGAAATTTATATTGAAATGTAGAAAATTGGGCTAATCTTACTAGTCATTAATATGAAAAATGTAAAACCTTTGGTGATATTTTCATAAAATATTAAAAAATCTAAGGATTTTATATAGTTTCTATAAAATTTTGGCCATTTTCAAGGTAAAATGATTTTATTCTATGGAATTTGGGCAAATGATTTTTAGAAAAAGTGGAAATTGTCCAATTGTTTTTTAGAAAAACCATGGAAAATTAGCCCATTAACACAATTTAGCCCCTAGAATTTTCCGTATTAACAAATTTATTTATCATTTTTTCCCTCTTTTAAATCAATCTATCAATAATTAATACTACAATAATATTATACATTAATATATTTTTAAGTAAATTAGTTAATATTATACATTAATATATATTTAAGTAAATTAGTTAAATATTATATAGCAAATTTTTAAAAATACTAAATTAATAATCATAAACGGTCATTAAAACATTATATATGAAATATAAGCTTTCATATTAGTGTTACTTAAAAGGTTTAAAGTATGTTTAAGGGGGAAGGGGGTGGCATGTTATGCCCTCTCCCCACCACACTTTCACGTTCATCATGATGATGATCAGTCCTAAGTGTATCGACGCTAGTGTCCTCATCCTCTCCCGATGTATCGATAACGTTCCTCTCATTGCCCCGGATTAATGTGTTCAATTATTCCAGGGGAGTATGCCAGTGCTTGTGTTATTAACTCCTTTGGGTGGTAAGTTTGTTTGGTCACTGATCATAAGTTTATTTGGGGCGCGCATCATGTTAAAAGAGGAAAAAATGGAGGGGGAACGTGGGCCATGGGCCCTCCACTCCATGTCAACTTAAAATTATTTTATTACACTCTTCCCATGCTATATAAACTTTGGCATTATTAAACAACCTTAACATTTGATTTCACACTTATTAAGAAACATCTTTTTTAATTATTATTTTTTTATTTGTTTAAATGATTTTTATACCTAAATATTTTACCTTTAAATAATTTAAATTCAAAATACTAACTTTAAAATAACTTTCAAAAACATAAATCGTTTTCCCAAGCAGTTTTGTGTGGTGGCGTGAACCAAAGAATGTTGGTCATTGGAGGGGTTTCAAAGGCTCAAAAATTGGTCAGATGACATCTGATCGGATTACCATTTTTTGCGATGCAAAGGGAACAAAGAGACACTTCTGGTGAGACAGTTTATTGTGTCCTTCAAATATTTTAGACGTGTTATGACTAACGAGTCTGACTTGGGCTAGAAATCCCTAGCGATTGTTCTACCACTTTTGAGCCTCAGATTTTGATTATTTTAGTTATGGTGGAATCATAATAAAAAAAATCATACAATTTTCCTACTTCAGGGATGAAATATACACTTTGAAGAACGCCCAAAAATTATGAGCAAAGGCATTTTTTAATGAAACTCTAGGTCTTGTTTTTGTTTCTGCTTCTCCTAGATTTAGTTCAATGAGTTATGTGTGTTATACAGGCTCTTGATCCATCCATTGAAGTTGAGCTCATCTGTCAACGACACAGAAATATAAATCCGTGAAAACAACCAATTGGCGTTTGGAGTACTTGACCCTATTTAGGAGCTAGGAGGGCCAATTTTCTTCTAAGATGCAATACAAAGCCAATGTAAGTCTAATAGATGTTGCATTTAACCCACTTGATTTATTCTGACACTTTCATGATCATAGTTGGTCATAAAATCAAGAAGCGCAAAATAAACAAGCCGATATGGTATGTACAATGAAGGCTACTAGCGACACAAGCAAACTTAATTACGACTGCAACATGAAGTAGATCAGGAAAGGTAGATGATCAATCATTAATTATCCAATTAAAAATGAAATTATTAATCATCGAAAATCATAGCAACCTTATTGATGGGCGCAGTGAGAAGGATCTGAGATGGAGGATAATATGAAAGGTCTCAACATGAAGGTGCGTAGAAATTTAGTACTGGTGAAGTTACTATTAAATTCACCAATAAAGGGTAGGTGGTACCGACAAAAATGTTAGCAATGTCCCCGGGATGTGAATAATGGTATCAACATAGTTTGCAAGATGTGTTCTGGTGTGTGGAGGATGATACCAGAGTCATAGTTATGAACTTCGTCGATAAGAGGAGAGAGTATTAGAGAAGTTGTTGTGAACTTCATCGATATGGGAGGAGGGAACCGATAGAGTTGGTAGTAACTTCATCGATGCAGAATTATTTAGAAAATGACTATGTGTTTAAAAAATATAATGCCGACGAATATGGGTTATTTGGAAGTTTTCCAATGTATCGACAAAGTTAGTGGGAAGTTCATCGGTGGTCAAGGTCTATTTGTCGGCGAAGTTTGTGTGAAACTCATCATTGTACCAACGGATTTGGTTGGAATATGACCGGTCTATTGGAGAATTTTAGCGCAACTCCACCAATACACCCAACTCAAGCTTGAAAATGTAAAGTGGTCATCATTTTCTA
The DNA here is from genome assembly GCA_009831015.1 of Picea engelmannii. Lineage (NCBI taxonomy): Eukaryota > Viridiplantae > Streptophyta > Pinopsida > Pinales > Pinaceae > Picea > Picea engelmannii. The sequence continues at coordinate 316,522 of ML777850.1, read as the reverse complement.
TATTGGCAGGTTAATCACTAACTCACTGATATGGCTAGAACCAAAAATTTGGGAGTTAAGAAATTGATCAAGTGAGAGATCATGAAGAAACATTGTAAATGGTAAAGTGCAGAGAGTGGAAAGAGGGATTTGATCTTTTCCATTTTCATGACAGAGTTTGAGAGGATTTCCAGTAGAACATTTTAGTAGGGAGGGCCAATTTCTTATTTTAGGAAAAGGGCAAGAGAAGAAAGTAGGGACGGTGTTGTGTGGGCGCAATAGAGTTCTAGTTTAAATTATCAAGTTAATCATGCCATTTTTTTTTAAATTCATCACGATGAGAGAAACAAAAACTGATGGAAGAGATGATGCCCCAAATTTGTCAAATCTATTCAATTTGGTAATATCATAAACAATTTTGATCGCTAAGACATGCTAAACATATTTTAAATCCTTGATTACAACATGGTGAGGTGCAAATTATATTATTTTCCTTCACCTACGTGAGTTACTTGATACACAAATAGAAGGTTGCAAGAAATACTTGGAACACATAATATAACATTAAAATGGGCATCATCTAGCTTAACACTTTCAAAACCTACAACACCAATAGATCTATTATCGTGAAAAAATATTTGTTTGGTGTTACATTAATTAAGAGAAAAAAAATATTATCCTTAGCCATATGATAGAATGCTCGAGAATTAATAAGGGACTCATTAGAAGAAGTAGATGTTGTATTTCAAGTAAAAACTAGAAGCAAAAAGTGCATGCCCATGAGAAGAAGAGTTAGAAGGAGGATCAATATTGATGTTTCTTCTTTATTTTTTCTTTTGAGGATTCCATATTCTTGAAAAATGATGCAGGAGCATCACCGTCATCATTTAATGAGGCGTGGTGGAAGATGACTCGGCATCCAACGCAACACACTTTAAATTGGTTTGGATCCCAATGTGGGCGCGTCATTTTAATTTTGAAAACTTTGTAATTAAATATCCCATGAGATATTAAGACTAGATCCATTGTATATGGTCCAGGAGGTTGTAATTGTATTGAATTCCTATAGGATTGTACATATTTTGAGAGTCGAATCATATCTAAGATTGTAAATGTTCATTTAATATAATAAGCTTAGTGGTAGGATGATTTTAATTGTAATTTGAAATCACTAGAATAGTCTAGAGGGAAGGCTCGAGAAGCCCATTCATGTATAAATCGATGTAATCTATGCCCAGAGGAGGCTGCTAAAGGTTGTGGAAACTCTTGTAAATTACTGTTGAAGAAATATAGAAGAAGAGAACTTCTTTCAATATGTTGAGACTGTGAACTTGTTCATCCTTCTCAAACTGAATAGATGTTGTGTTATTATCTCTCTGTATTAATGTGTATTTCAATTCTTTAATGAATGAGTCCTTGAATTAGTTATAAGTTTCAATTGTTTCTCTTCTGAGAATCTTAGTGCAAAGAGCGCATATTGCCAATGCAAGGTGTGCGGAGGCCGAACCATTTACACGTTTAAAAGATCAGGAGAGGTAGAGCAATTTTTCACAGAGCAAGCGCATGGAGTGTGCCCACAATCAGAGTAGGGTAAAAGATCATAAGGGAGGAAAGTGAAAGGAGTGCACAAAACCAACACTTCGTTAAGTGTTGATCTAGCTCAAGAGAGTTAGCACAAGGAGTTTGTCATCCCATATATTTCTAAGGGTCTAAAATCAGGAGAGAAGCGCAAAGTGAACTTCCATAGTTCGGGTAATTCAAGTGCCAAAGATCAAGAGGGATAGCAAGTATAAGGTTATAGGGAGGAACTCAACCTAGAGGATAAATCCCTTTGTTTTAGGGCTAAGTGGACGACAACTATTCAGGATGAGTCGGAATCCCTCATAGTTGTTCGATCAAGGAGAAGGAGTGTGGTTTTAAACCCTAAGTCCCGAAGCTCGGAGTTCATCCCAATCATCAATTGGTGGGTGAACGGGAACAATAGATCTCATCTTATTCAAAATTCGGCTATCCGGGTGGTTTTGGGTGATATTTATGTGGCATACAAAAGTCTTGAAGCCCCAAAGTATTTATTGGTTATAGATAGTGCCAAGGTGGTGGACCCCGTCTACCATCCAATTAAGTCTTGACTTGACATTGGAGTGCAGTGGAAGGATAGGTAATACCTACACGTTCTAGTTAAGTTTCTTTATGACTGGATTTGGCCGGTAACTAATCCGACACATTTGAATAGATTGTCACGATTGGGGGAAATATTTTGAAGCCCTGAAGCCCGGAGTAAATCTAGACCATGGATCTAGAAAAGAGTGTGGGCCATTGATTCCTGAACTCTTCAAGAGTTCTGCGGTTCAAATATTCTAGAGAAGTTTTTTTTTAAGGTTGGAGCGGACAAAGTCCTGAATCCCAGAGTCCCGGAGATCCAAATAGCACCTTTTAGTTAGGTGATTGGTTTTATCCATAGGTCATGTGAGATTCCACCAAGGAAAGGGGACTAGTTCCCGTGGCTCAATTCTGAGGAGAAAAGGGGCCTAGTATAAGTGCCTTCGGGTTTTGTGTGTACCCGCATAAGGGAAGAAAAGGGGCATGTGTGCATACCCAAGGATCCAGTGGGGATCCAAGAGTTGATTCAAATCCTATGAGAGATCCTAGACCGAGAGGTCACACAAGCCCATAGGGGGTTTGCATCAAGTGGTATCAAATCAGGGCAAAGCTCTGTGTGAGAAGATATAGTAGAAGCCATGCCACCAAGGAGACGCGGGGAGAGACATGTACCAATGAAGCTATGGAGGAGGAGATGACACAACTTCATGAAAGGTTGGATGCCATGGAAATGGCACAAAGGAGAGCACCAAAGGTTGGTGATGTTAGTGATGTTGAAAGTGAAAATATAGAGGAAGAAGAAGTTGTAGGGGAAGAAGCAGTAGGGGAGGGATTGCTAAGAGTTGTTTTCAAGCTGGGAACTAGAGAAAATATGGAAGTTCTGATGTACAAAGGTAATTTGACTGTAGAAGAATTTCTTGATTGCATAAGTTCTTTAGAAAAGTACTTTGATTATGAGGATATTGATGATGAGAAGAAAGTAAAGCATGCAGTGACCAGGTTGAAGGTACATGCAACTTTATGGTGGGAATATTTGCAAGATGATAGAAGGAGGAAAGGTAAGACCAATATTAAGAGCTGGGATAGAATGGTAGCTAAGCTCAAGGATAAATTCATACCCAAGGATTATCACTTTAATATGTTCATAAGGTTGCATAATCTGAGACATAAAGGTTTTTCTGTGAAGGAATATATTGAAGAATTTTATAAGATGAATATAAGAGTGGGACAAAGGGAAAATGATGAAGAGAAAGTTGTTAGGTATATTAATGGATTGAGATATGAAATCCAAGATGACATTAGTATGATAATGATGAGGATTTTAGAGAATTCTTATCAGGTATCCCTGAAGGAAGAAGAAAAATTGATAAGGAAGTAGAGACAGAGGAACATGGGGAAGAATCCTAACATAGGAAAAGGAACCACCAGAGAGAAGTTCCAGAAATCCAGGGAATAAGCTGGAGGATATAACAATTAGAAAAATATAGGAGGAAGTTCTAGAGGAGGATACTCTAGAGGAAGGAATTTGTTTCCAAGAGGTAGAGGAAGAGGCAGAGGAGGAGAAGTCAAGTGTTATGCTTGCAGGAAAACATGGCACATGTCTTGGGAATGTCTTGAAAATAAGAATGTAGGTGTTAGAGAAGATCACATTTCTAAGGCGTAGAAGAGGAATGTGGAGATAGAGATGAAAGCTAAATCAACTGAATAAGAAAGATTGCTCATGATGATGAAATCTCTTATGAAGCCAGAAAACGAGGTACGAGAACCAGTCCAAAGAAACAGTTTATTCAGAATTGCTTGTAAGACCAAAGATAGAGTATGCAAGGTGATCATAGACAGTGAGAACATTGGCAATTTAGTATCCATGGAGATGTTGGAAAAGATAAAGTTGGAGACGAAAACACATCTGAGTCCGTACAAGGTGTCATGGTTGAAAAAAGGACATCAAGTTATGGTAAGTAGACAATGTAAATTTGAGTTTAAAATTGGTAGTTATAAGGATGAAGTTTTATGTTATGTCATACCTATGCATGTTTGTCAGGTTCTGTTGGGGAGACCTTGGCAATATGACAGGAATTACATACATGATGGGAAGAAGGATACTTATACCCTTGAGAAGAATGGGTGTAAACATATGGTGTTTCCATTAGAAGATAAGGGAGTCAAAGAGGAGGCTAGTCCTAGTTGTTAGCACATAAACTTGTCAAGATCTTGTGAGCTATGGTTTCTACCTAGGTCTGTAATTTTTGCATATTTTTCCTCCTTTTGCAAACACGATCATAGGTTTTCCTCTCAGCTTGTAGTTTTTTGTTGTTTTTCTTCACTCGTTTGATAGACCTATTTTTCCTTAGCATCTTGCCTGAGAAATATCGGCCCTAAGCCTTTTTATTTTCCCCAAGCTCGATCACTTCTCTCTTTACCTCTATCGATGACCCTTTTTTTTTCCCAAGCCCTCAGCCAGTCATCCAATTAATTGGTCACAGGCTACAGTCATGAGCACCAAGCACAACACTTAGAATGGTCTAATGTGGATTCAAATCAAGCGAGCGAGCAAGATCAGTTTTCAACGACGGAGATCCATCAAGAAGATTGGATCGACGACCATCGGATGATCGGGACCATACAGTTGCACGAAGAATAGTGTCAGGCAGAGTTGATAAATCACGATGCCATCCTAGTAGTTGATCCTGGGAAGAAAACATGACGCAAGATTAGCGTTTTGCTGACTCACAGATTGGAGAAGTCAAAGGGCTAAGTCATGAGGACTCACAAAACGCGAAGTCGCGAAATGTCTGGGCCGTCCATTTTTAGAAGAGCATGTGGCGCAAGATTCAAACAGTGGAGAAAGCCTTTTCGGGAAAGCTAAGTTGAGAAGTGTCGATGGCCCGAGGTCCCGAAATGTCGATATGATCTGGGCCGTCCATTGCAAAGGAATGCATGTCACCTGATCCAAGCAATTGCGATTTAACGACTAGAAGGTTTGAGCATGGGGCACAGTATGAACTCGCGAAACACGAAATCACGATGTGCCTAATATTTAGTCCCACAATCACAGCCCAGGGCCATATGGAAAGAGGGGCCAAATAAAGGTAAGTGATTAGATGAGTGACGGGCAACTGAAGTTGTTTGAGGAGATGATCATGGCCGTCAGGTTCGAGGCAAATATGAACGTGGATCCAGATGGTCCATTTCACGGGAACTAGCATCGGGATATTTGAATCAAGGGGAGTGAAAAATCCCGAAATGTGAAATCCCAAAATTTCATGTGGGTAAGCACGAGGTCACAGCCCACGGTCATGTAGGGTGAAGGAAAGGGAGTTGCGCCAAAGATAAAAGCACCCGAGTTGGTCATAGAGAAATATTTGAGTGACTTTGAGGTGCTAGAATTGACTCGAAGGAGTCGTGAGCTCACCTAGAACATTCATGGGTGTCAGGCCCTGCCTTGATCCCAATGAAAGAAGTTAATGAAAATAGGGAAGGTGGTTGAAACCTGACAGAGAAAAATGCATACGCAAATCTTTGAATGTAATAGTCAAGTCACATCTCTCATGGTGGCGAATTTCTCTGAGTATAAATACTCAGTTTTGATATTTTGTTATGGTCGATGGTAGAGAAAATATCCCATATTGTAAAGTTTTAGTAAAGCCTCTGGCTTCAAGTTATGTACCTGTATTTGAGACTTCCTTTTTTATGACAAATAGCTTTCTTGATCCATCTTGTTTGCCTCTAATACTAAAAGCGTTCATGATTGACTGATTCACTTGAATTATTGTGACCGCATTATGATGAAAGTATGATTATAGTGTTGTTATAATTCCTTTCAATTTCTTTGAGATTTAAATTCAAGAAGTTATTGTGTTTAAGTTTTTCTTCTTTGGGATGCTAGAAGACCTAATGTCTGCGGAAAACCTCTATATTTTTCTCACCAAATTCTTCCTTCTACTCACCTTCACTACAACCTCCTGACTGAAGTTAAACCAAGACCTCACCTGCTTGTGCATATCAGTCCAGTTTTATGAGTTAAGATGATATGTACTTGAGACTGCGCCCATTTGACCTTTTTTAGAACCAACCTGTGACATAAAACTCGGATGGATATCAGGCTTACCTCTGTCGCAATCCAGGGGTGACTTCTAGTGCTAAAATTTATGGCACTGCTGTCGGGGGGAAAATTGAATATTTTCCCTGGGACTGAATGAAAAATATTACTAGTTCTGAAGGTACATTAGAACTTAGTACATCAAAGATTGCAACTTTGCACCTGGTGACTCCATTGTGGTGACTCCATTGACGTGAATCCACTGACGACTCCATTGTTTCAGTTGTGGCTTCTAGAGGCAGACACATGAGGTCTACTCCACATTGACCTTTAGCAACACCTGAAGCTGACCCAAAGAAAATTGTCAGAAAGGGAAAGGCCCCTAGAGAAGGTACTTCTATTGTTGAACCAGTTATTTCTGATCATTTTCATTGTCCTCCTTTAGAAACTCTGATAGTTTCTTCTCATTCTCTTATTATATTGTCTATTGGAGTTTCCCAAAGTTTAAAGTTTGGGAGTGTTCTTGTTGATTTTTCCCCTCCTGGTCTAGATTTGGAGGGATAAATCCTTGTCACTCCCCTCTCCCTTGAAGTTGTACCTTTGTCTAGACCCCAGACCTCGAAATATTTTCCCACTCTAGATTTTATTAGCCCTCCTCCTATTAGAGTTACTGATTTTGTAGAAAGGGAATCCTCTTTTCCTTCAAGCCCTATAGCCTTTTCTCCAAATCCTTTGTTGTTTCCCTCTCCTCCCGGAATCTTAGTTTCAGTCTCCACTATTCGAACCCCTTCCCGTCCTAGTTATCCTCCACCTATCATCCCTATGGCAGGTGCCAATCCTCCTAGGAATAGAATGGATTCCATAGTGGCAGCAATATATGCCCCCCTAGTCCTACCTCATCCAATGAATGCACCTAAATTATATACCCAAGTTCACAGGAGAAGAAGACGTAACTTTTGAAGAACACCTTGTTGCCTTCTATAGTTGTGCAGACAATCTGAATATTGAAAATGAGGAATTTTGGATGAGAGTCTTTGTCTAGAGCCTTGATGGTGAGGCTAGAAAATGGTTTAGAGGTTTAACCCGTGGATCCATTACTGGGATTGAGGCCCTAGATGATGTTTTCTTAAGGCAATGGGGGGAGAAAAAGGACTTTATGTATTATATCACAGAATTTGGTTCCCTGAGGAGAAAAGAGGGAGAATATGTCTCTGACTTCTCCAAAAGATTCAACAAAATGTAGAATAAGATCCCTGTTGAGATAAATTCTATAGAAGCCTCTGCCAAAATTACCTGTGGCAGTGCTTTTGACCCTAATTTATGCCTCCTATTGAGAGAGAGAAGAGCTACTTCCTTGGTTCATATGCAAGATGCATCCCTGGAAGTAGATTCTAATGTATTAGCAGTAAATTGACTCAAGAATAAGGTTGATAGGAACATACCTAGGGGAATATCTAAAGCCTCCACCTCTAGTTCCTCTGCCTCCCCCCCTCAAATGGATGAAGTAACCAAGTTACTAAAATCACTTTGAACTAGGATGGAAAGATTGGAAGTAGAGGGGAAGCAAACATACATAAATCCTCAAAATGTTGATAACAGAGCTAGCTTCAGAAGACCAAGCAATGCCCCTCAAATACTTCTAAGAGATCCCAGAAATAGAGAGAGAGATGATCAGAAAATCCAAAAACCTCTCCAAAATAACCTAGTTGTTGATAAAGAGAGGGAGGAAGAAGATCTTGATCCTGAAATCCGTTGCCTTGGAAACTCCTCCCCATTTCCCCATTTGACTCAATCTACATACGAGGAATCCCTCATGAACAGTCAAATAAATGAGCTAAGTAAGGGTGAGAAGGCCAACAGTAGTCCCAATAAATACAATCTCAGGTCTAAGAAGAAAGAAGGGAATTATGGCATCCCGGATCATCCTCCCAGGGCAAAGAAGCCTGCTAAAGATGCAGCAAACAATAGCAAAGAAAATAAAGCTCAAAACCCCTCATCGATACCCAAAGATCTTGTCCCAGAAGTGAGAGAAGTTTTGAATCCCCTTTCCTCCTTCAGCTTTGAACACGAAATTCAAAAGATCAAAATCCCTGTGCCCCTTTTAGAGCTAGTCAAGCATGAATATTTCAAAAAATCCCTCTCTAAGTTGTTCCAGTTTAAGCCATATTTCCATTCCACAGACTCAGTAAATATTCAAGATGAAAATCCAGTAGTCATCTTAGGTTTTATTGTAGAAGATAGATATGATTCATCCCCTCCATTATATACATCACTGAACATACATGATAAGGTGTTGCATAACTATTTGATGGATTCAGGGGCATCTCATAATCTTATGCCCAAAACTATCATGGAAGAAATCGGGTTGGAAATCACCAAGGATTTTCATGATTTGTATTCTTTTGATTCAAGGAGAGTGCAATGTCTTGGGGTCATCAAAGATCTGGTCATGACCTTTTTTTAGCTACCCATGAAGATCATGGTCATGGATATCATGGTGGCTAATGTTCCCCCAAAGTTTGGCATGCTCTTGTCAAGATCTTGGATAAAAAGACTTGGGGGAACCTTACATATGGACCTCACATATGCTACCATTCCATTGTTTTGAGGGGAGCATAGAAGACTGTACAGAGAAGCTCAGTTGGCCTACATTATTAGCAATGAAGCAAACCCCACCAATCATCCTATATTTTCCCTCGACATTGATTTGGGATCTAATTTGTTACAACTCATTGATACTCCTGAAGCTCCTCTTGAAATCAGAAAGCAACCCATTTCTTTTGGTGGAATACCTCCTCCAACTTATTTTGTGTGGAAGATGTTCTTCAACGGAGCCTCTTCTAGGGAAGGTGTTGGTGCCGAAGTAGTTATTATTTCTCATGTTCAATAAGTTGTATCTCTCTGTCATTCAAGTTAGAATTTGAAACTACCAATAATGTGGCAGAATATGAAGCTCTTATTTTGGGTTTGAGGGTTGCAAAAGACATGGGAATTGAAGAGTTATCAATGTTTGGGGATGTTGATTTGATTGTTCAGTAGGCCAAAAATATTTATCAAGCCAAACACCCTCGACTGAGATCATATAGAAATGAAGTGTGGGATCTAGTGGACCATTTCTTCTCAGCCTTCAACATTTCATTCATTTCAAGGAAAGAAAATACTATGGTTGATTCTTTGTTCGTCTTAGCGAGCCAGTTCAGGGTCCCACTGCCACCTAAGCTCAGGTATCATGTTGAGATTAGATATAGGCCCTATGTACCTGATAATATCAAGCATTGGAAGGTGTTCGAGGATGATCTTGAAATCAAAATATTTCTTGAGTCGGTTGATAAGTTATCTGCATTATACATTGATCAGGATCATGATTCTAAAGGTGACCCTCCCCCTGAAGTATTTTTGAATAAAATTTCTAATCACCATATTGTTCAGCTACCTAGCAACCACATTCCAAAGGGACTAGTTCCTTTAGAAATATTGTTCGATGGGAACGATGTGGCAACAAAGTTTAAAATCCCAACTGAGGATGTTGATGTAGCCGAGTGAAATATTGGCATAGAGAAGGATCTGAAATTTGTCAATTTGTCAAGAAGCCTATCAAGGGAGTAGAGAGCCAAGTATACTGAGATATTAAGGGAATTTGATGATGTGTTTTCCTAGACCTATGAAGACCTCAGGACATATGACACAAATGTCATAGAGCATAAGATCCCATTGAGAGAGGAGGACAAACCGTTTAGGCTGAAATTAAGACAAATAAATCCTACGCTGCTTCCTATTATGGAAAGGGAGGTAAAGAAGTTTTTGGACGCCCAAATCATTGTCCCTTTGATATATTCTGAATGGATGGCCAACCTGGTCCTGGTGAGGGAAAAGTGTGGAGAGATCAGACTCTGTGTCGATTTCAAAAATCTGAACAGAATCTCAAAGAAGGAAAATTACCCTTTGCCAAAGATGGAACACATGTGGCGGAGGGTGACAGGCGCATCCAGGATCTCCATGATTGATGGATTTTCTGGCTACAATCAGATCTTTTTCCCGCCTGAAGACAGAGAAAAGACATCCTTCACTACTCCTTGGGGCACATTCATGTATGCCAAAATGCCCTTTGGATTGATGAACGGAAGAGCTACCTTCCAACGAGTCATGGACATCACATTCATTATAGAAAGAGATAAATTTGTGGTCATCTATCTGGATGAAATAACAGTCTTCTCCAAATCTGATAAGGAACATTGTCAACATCTGAGAAAAGGCTACTCAAAATGCAGAAAGTTTGGTCTCTCCCTAAATCCAAAGAAGTCTGTATTTGCTATGTAGGAAGGAAAAGTGTTGGGACACATTGTATCAACCAAGGAGGTCGGGATCAATCCAAGCAGGGTGGAAGCTATTCAAACCTTGTCACTTCCCAGGTCCAAGAAGGAGGTTTAGTCTTTCTTGAGCAAAATTAATTTTCTGAGAAGGTTTGTTTCAAATTATGCTGAATTGGTGAAGCATCTCACCGCCATGCTCAAAAAAGGGAATGAAATAAAATGGACTGTTGAGCCCAGAGAATCCTTCAACCAAATCAAAAAGGAATTAATTGAGGCACTTGTATTGATCAGTCCTGATTAATCCAAGGATTTTCTAATTTTTTCTTTCGCTTCTTTTGATACAGTGGCAGTTGTTTTAGTCTAGAAAAACATTGAAGGGCTAGAGCAACCTATGTATTTTTTCAGCAGAGCATTGAGGGATGCAGAGGTTAGATATGTCATCATGGAGAAGCAAGCCTATGCCTTGGTGAAATCTCTCAAAGCTTTCAGATTCTATGTTTTGCATTTGAATATCATTGCATATGTCCCTTCAACTTCTGTGAAGGACATTCTCATCCAGCCTGACATAGATGGACAAAGGAGCAAGTGGATTGCCAAAATCCTTGAATTTGATCTGGAAATAAAACCCACCAAACTAGTTAAAGGTCAAGATTTAGCCAAGTTGTTGGCTGAATCCAATTGTAAATATTTGGGGGTTAACTTTATCAACGCTTTCTCAAGATATCATCAAGTTGATTTGTCTGATAACATCCCTCAGGACAACCCTTTGTTGGCAGGATGTGCCTAGTTTAAAGATATTATATATTTTTTGCGAGAGTTAAGGCCTCCTGACGGTATGGGAAAAGGCAAGGCAAGAGATCTTAAGCTCAAATAAATTAAATATTTCCTTATTGAGCAAGTTTTGTATTGGAAATACCCTCTGGGAGTGCTTATGATATGTTTATACCCACCAGAGGCCCAAAATATCATGTTGGATTTCCATAGCGGCCTATGTGGGGGACATCACTTATGGAAAACCACTTCCTACAAAATTCTCAGGGTTGGGCACTACTGGCCTACTCTATTCACTGACGTCTGTGAGAAAATCAGGGCATGTATCAAATGTCAGAAATTCTCTAGGAAACAACAGCTCAAGTCCCTACCATTGAAGCTAGTACTAGCTTCAGGACCCTTTCAGCAGTGGGGCATAGACTTTATTGGGAAAATTCATCCTGCTTCAAGTGGTCAACACAAATGGATTTTAACTGCAACAGATTATTTCACCAAGTGGATAGAAGCTATCCCCACAAGGAGCGCTTCTCACAAAGTGATCATTGGTTTTCTTGAAGATATTATGGCAAGGTTTGGTTGTCTAAATAGAATTGTCACTGATAATGATGCATCCTTCAAGGTCGAACCATTGATCAAGTTTTGTGATCAGTTTGGAATTGCATTGATTCACTCTACCCCCTACTATCCCCAAGGAAATGGACTGGAAGATTCCTCTAACAAAATCCTGATAAATATCATCAAAATACTATTAGAGGACAACAAGAAAGCTTGGGAGTCAAAACTCAAGTTTTCTCTATGGGCTGATAGAGTGAAAAAAAATAGGTCCCTGGGCATCTCTCATTTCCAACTTTTATATGGGACTGAAGCATTTTTTCCTTCCCATCTCACCCTACCTGTGGAGAAATTCTTTCAGGACTGCCACGGAGAGCCTGATGACATGATCAGGAGAATTCATCATCTGGTAGAAGTGCAGCAGACTAGAGATCATGTGATGGGCAAAGCACGTGATCGTCAGCAGAAAGTCAAACAAGCCTTTGACAGAAAAAGAAGTAAGGAGGAGTTCCAGTCGGGAGATCTGGTACTCAAATGGGATGCACCTAAACAGGACAAGGGCAAGCATGGAAAATTTGAAGCCCTTTGGATTGGCCCCTTCAAAATATCTGAGAGGTTCCCAAATAACACTTACAGGTTGTAGAACTTGGAGAGAGACGAAGTTTTTGGTGGCCCTGTAAATGGTGTAAATTCCAACCTTGTACAATGTCTACTGTAAACAGATATTCAGAAAAGATACAATGGAAAATACAAACATTACACAGAGATTTTTCCCCTGGAAACCCAAACCGGGAAAACCAACATATATTATATTCATTCATTGTATTACATTGTTTACGATACAATATACATATAGGAGCCAGTGGCATCCAAAACCCTAACCCAATGACCTGGATTAGTCCAAAACCCTAATTCCTTAACCGAAAATAGAAAACCATCAGCAAAAACCATGTGCCGAAAAAACCACCTAAATACATGACATGTTTCCCGAGGTAGGTGTCACGTTTCCCGAGGAAAAAAAAATTGGGGGCACTGCCCCCGGATCCCCTGCATGCAAAGAATATAACACATACCCAAAAAATGGGCACTTCCTGAAAAAAAATTTGTTTAGGGTCGCAGTCGGCGTCCCACCATTGTAAATAACGTTCATGTTTTATGCTTATTTTGTTTTTAATAGGAGACTCCATAACCCAAATCAAGGCATTGGAGCTGCACATTCTTGATAGCTCGCAGGGAGCATGCCATCCCCTCTGGAGCCAAATGTTATCACATAAACTTGTCAATGTCTTGTGAGTTGTGGTTTCTACCTAGGTCTATAATGTTTTCCTGTTTTTCCTCCTTTTGCAGACCCAATTGTAGGTTTTCCTCTCAGCTTGTATTTTTCTGTTGTTTGTCTTCACCTGTTTGATAGACCTGTTTTTCCTTAGTAGTTTGCCTGAGAAATATCGGCCCTAAGCCTTTCTGTTTTCCCCAAGGTCAATCACTTCTCTCTTTACCTATGTCGCTAACCGTTTTGTTTTCTCGAGCCCTCAGCCAGTCATCTGAGTAATTGTTCACAGATCGCATCCATGAGCACCAAGCACAACACTTAGAGAGGTCTAATGTGGATTCAAATCAAGCAAGCAAGAAAGATCAATGTTCAATGATGGAGATCCATCAAGAAGATCGGATCAATGGCCATCAGATGATCGAGACCATACAGTTGCATGAAGAATAGTGTCAAGCAGAGTTTCAAAATTGCGATGCCATCCTAGTCATTGATCCCGGGAAGAATACTGGTGTAGGATCAGTGTTTCGCTGACTCGCAAAATGGAACAGTCAAATCGCCGAGTCATGAGGACTCATGAAATGTGAAGTCGCAAAATGATCTGGGCCATCCATTTTTAGAAGAGCACGTGGTGCAGGATCCAAACCATGGAGAAAGCCTTTTCAAGAAAGCTGAGGTGAGAAGTGTCGATGGCCCGAGGTCCTGAAATGTCGATATGATCTGGGTCATCCATTACAAAGGAACGTGTGTCACCTGATCTAAGCAATCGCGATTTTGCGACTTGAAGGTTTGAGCATGAGGCACAGCATGAACTCCTGAAACGAAAAATCACGACACGCTTGAGAGTTAGGCCCGCGATCACAGCCAGGGGTCATATGGAAAGAGGGGCCAAATAAGGGTAAGCACTTGAATGAGTGAAATGTGGCAGAATTTGTTTGAGGAGATGATCGTGGCTGTGGCATCGAGATATTTGAATCAAGGGGAGTGAAAATTTCTGAAATGTGAAATCCCAAAATTTCATGTGGGTAAGCACGAGGTCACGGCCCGCGATCACGTAGGGTGAAGGAAAAGGAGTTGCGCCAAAGATCAAAGCACCCAGGTTGGTCATAGAGAAAGATCTAAGTGACCTCGAGGTGCCAGAATTGACTCGAAGGAGTCATGAGCTCACATGGAACATTCATGGGTATCAGGGCTCGCCCTGATCCCGATGAAATTAGTTAATGAAAATAGGGAAGGTGGTTGAAACCTCGTTTCACCACTTAAATAAAAAGAATTTAAAATTGGTCGTGGAGGGAAGACAATCAGCCAAAAGCTCCCCTGCCATTGATTTTCTTGCGAAGCCCATACTGATCTGATCTTGTGTCTAACAAGAGAATGCAAGTACAACCTGACAGAGGAAAATGTAGACGCAAAACTTTGAATGTAATAGCCAGGTCACATCTCTCATGGTGGAAAATTTCTTTTAGTATAAATACTCATTTTTTATATTTTGTTATGGTTGATGGTAGAGAAAAGCTCATGTATTGTAAAGTTTTAGTAAAGCCTATGGCTTCTAATTATGTATCTGTATTTGAGAATTATTGTTTAATGACATTTATCTTTCTTGCTCTATCTTGTTTGCCTCTGACACTGAAAGAGTTCATGATTGACTGATTCACTTGAATTATTGTGACCACATTATGATGAAAGTTTGATTATAGTGTTGTTATAATTCCTTTCAATTTATTTGAGATTTAAATTCAAGAAGTTCTTGTGTTTAAGTTTTTCTTCTTTGGGCTGCTGGATGACTTGATGTCCACGGGAGACCTCTATAATTTTCTCACCAAAGTCTTCCTTCTACTCACCTTCACTACAACCTCCTGACTGAATTTAAACCAACCCCAAGACCTCACATGCTTATGCATATCGGTCCATTTTTCTAAGTTAAGACGATATTTACTTGAGACTACGCCCATTTGACCTTTTTTACAACCAACCTGTGACATAAAACTCTGATGGATATCAGGCTTACCTCTTCCGCAATCCAGGGGTGACTTCTAGTGCTAACACTAGTATACTTCTCATGAGTGGGAAGGAGCTCTTGAAAGAAGTCAAGAAAGATTAGGAAATGCAGTTTGTTGTTATAGGTAAGTTGAGATTCATCCTTATAAATACTTCTATGAATGATTTTCCTGTGGAATTTTAGGACTTATTGGATGATTTCGTCAACATTGTGGTGGACGAGTTGCCTCATACTTTACCTCCCATCAGGATTATTAGTCACCATATTGACCTTATTCCAGGAGCAAGTTTTCCTAACAAACCAGCATATAGATTAACCCCTCAATAGAATCAAGAGGTCAAGGAATAGGTCCAAGGGTTGTTGGACAAAGGACTGATCAGAGAAATGTTGAGTCTGTGTGCAATACCAATTGTGTTGAGTCCAAAGAAATATGGAGGTTGCAGAATGTGCACAGATTCTAGAGCCATCCATAAGATAACCATCATGTATAGATTTCCTTTATCCAGAATGGATGATTTAATGGATTTCTTGAGTGGAGCTAGTTATTTTTCCAAGATAGACCTGAAAAGTGGTTATCATCATATAAGAATGAGAGAAGGGGATGAATGGAAGACATCATTCAAAACAAATGAGGGACTGTATGAGTGTATTGTTATGCCATTTGGATTAACAAATGCTCCAAGTACATTCATGAGGTTAATGAATGAAGTGCTCAAATATTTTATTGGGAATTTTGTGATTGTTCATTTAGATGATATTCTAGTTTTTAGCTAGACTAAGGAGGAGCATTTAAGACACTTGAAGATGGTGTTGAGGAGATTGTAGCAAGAAATGTTGTTGAAAAAATTGAAGAAATGTTATTTTATGAAGAAAGAACTTGTGTATTTGGGATTTGTAATATCTTAAATCAAATTGAAGATGGATCAAGAAAAGGTGAGGGCTATAAAAGAGTGGCCTTCTCCAAGAATTGTGTTTGAAGTAAGAAGTTTTCATGGGTTAGCAATATTTTACAGGATATTCATTAAGAATTTTAGTCGTATTTACGCACCCATACTGAATACTATAAATAAGGAACATGGATCTTTTGAATAGAAAAAAGAAGATGATAAAGGATTTATAGTGTTAAAAGAGAAGAAAATAGAACAACCTATCTTAATTATGCCAAACTTTAGGAAGACTTTACAAATCAAATGTGATGCAGGTAGAGTGGCCATCGGTGCAGTTTTAAGTTAGGATGATAATCTCGTTGCTTATTTTAGTGAGAAGTTTAATGATTCTAAGAAGAAGTATTCAACCTATGACAAGGAATTTTATTCTATAATTCAAGCTTTAAAAAAGTGGAGACATTATCTTATACCACAGGAGTTTATTTTGTATACTGACAATGATGCTTTGTAGTTCATAACCAAACAAGAGAAATTGAACCAGAGACATGCCAATAGGTAGAGTTCATGTAGATTTTTACTTTTGTCATTAAACATATTAGTGGGAGTGCTAATAAAGTTGTAAATGCTTTGAGCAGGAGATGTTTAATCTTGCGGGAATTCCAAGTGGAGACTTTTGGATTTGAAAACCTCAAGGAGATGTACCAGGAAGACCCGGATTTCAAGGAAGCTTATGAAGATTGTGAAAATACTTTCTTAAGGGATATAAACCAATGGACGGAGTATATGATCCAAGAAGGATTGTTATTCAAAGGAAGTCGATTGTGTATCCCAAAATGCTCAATGAGGGACAATTTTCTGAAGTAAAAACATAATGGAGGATTGGCTGGACATTTTGGCCATGATAAACTTACGCACAGTTAAGTTCTTCATACTATTGGCCATGCATGAGGTCTAAAGTGAATAATTTTGTTGACAAAATCATAATTTTCCAATATGCTAAAGGAAAGTAGCAGAACACATGATTGTATCAACCATTGCCTATTCCAAACAAGTCATGGGACACTATAGGTATGGATTTTGTTCTGGAATTTCCAAGAACCCAGAGGGGAAATGATTCAATCATTGTGGTGGTTGAAATATTTTCAAAGATGACACATTTTATACCATGTCACAAAACAAATGATGTTATTCACATAGAAAATGTGTTTTTCAAAGAGATTGTGAGATTGCATGGGTTACCAAGGAGTATAGTCTCAGACAGAGACACAAAGTTTGTGGGACACTTTTGGAGGACTAAGAATTTTGGTAACTGAACATAATAGTCAGTGGGATCAAATTATGTCTCAAGAAGATTGTGTATATAATGACTCACCAGACAGGAGTACTAGTAAGATCCTATTCCAGATAGTGTATGGAATGCATCCCAGAGGAATTTCAAAATTGAGAGATTTAAGAAAAGATAAATTTCAAAGTGCAGGAGCAGAGGATTTCACTGCAGAAATACAGAAATTGCATGATCAAATCAAAGGACAGCTATAGGATAGAAACCAAAGATACAAGAATAGAATAGATTAGAGAAGAAAAGAGGTGAATTTTGAGGTTGGAGACCAAGTCTTGGCACACATAAGGAAGGAAATATTTCCAAGAGGGAAATATAATAAACTGAAGATGAAGACTATATGACCTTGTAAAATTATCAGAAAATTTGTTGCAAATGCTTATGAGATTGAGCTGCCAGAGGACATTGGAATTTCACCAATATTTAATGTAGCATAATTATATCCTTACAAGATGGATGACACAGAAGGGACAAGTGATTGAGAGGAGGTTATGTGGATGCGACAGATGCCCATAGCAGAGAAGCCTCAGATAGAAAATATTTCAGATAAGAGAATTGTTAAGAGAACCAGGAGAAAAGTTTATTATGAATATTTGGTTAAATGGAATAATCATCCAGCAAAAGATGTCGGTTGGATAACTGAAGAAGACATCCAGAAGCATAGATAAGACGTGGAGGAGCTCATGGATATGAGTCCATGAATACTTTTTCCAAAGGAGTATGATATAGGAGAATCATTGTCAGCGTTTAATGAGGCGTGGTGGAAGATGACTCAACATCCAACGCAACGTACTTTAAACTGGTTTGGATCCCAAGGAAAGCATGTCACTTTAATTTTGAGACCTTTCTAATTAAAGATCCCATGAGATCTTCATGCTAGAGCCATCATATATGCTCCAGGAGGTTGTAATTGTCTTGAATGCCTATAGTATTGTACATATTTTGAGCATCAACTCATATCTAAGATTGTAAATGTTCATTTAATATAATAAACTTAGTGGTAGGCTGCTTTTAATTGTGATGTGAAAGCACTAGAATAGTGATCCGTAGGATCTTTTAATGACTATGGTCGAGTTTTAATTTTGCATGCATTAATTAACCATTTGAGAAGCTTAATGAAAGAATGAGGAAAAGAGAGGAATTATGACAGCCAT
This sequence comes from Picea engelmannii, assembly GCA_009831015.1. Taxonomy (NCBI): domain Eukaryota; kingdom Viridiplantae; phylum Streptophyta; class Pinopsida; order Pinales; family Pinaceae; genus Picea; species Picea engelmannii. The sequence goes on along the minus strand of ML777850.1, from coordinate 298,122 downwards.
ATACACATATGCAGATCTGAAATGAAATAATATACAGAAAACCATAACACGAGGATTGATAACGAAGTTCGGCACAACGTTGCTTACGTCTCCGGGCCTTTGTCTCTGTGGGGGAGGCTTCTTTATTTCTGTTCAAAAGATCAAAAATACATCGCAGCAGTGCCAATTGGCTACAAGACTGATCTGGTCATGTTCTTTCAGATCTCAAGAACCCTGCAAAGAAAACGGCACGCAAAACGGACATCCGGAGCTCCCAGAAATGACCCGCAAGCGTCTGCTCCTCAATAGCTTCCCTACATAAAAATGGCTTTGGCTTGGCTTCCCTTCAGCATAAATCTACTCTGACTATCCTCCATGGCCTCAAAAATTCCTGGTTTATATAGATCTGAAGTTGGTTATCCATCCCTAACTTCCTCCCAAAAGTTGGGCTCCAAAAATGCCCAATATCTCCCAAAAATGGAGAAAATCAATTAAAACAGGCATAATAATCAAACAAAATCCCAAACTTTAACAAAAAACCCCAAAATTGTATAAATTTGGTCGTAGCCCCTTTTTGGCGCGCGCCCTGGTCATATGGGACAACCATGTGGTCAGGTGCTCCACTGGCTCTGCGTTGGCCCTCTGTCCCCGGCTCCTGGTTCGGTGGCGTGGTCCATGGAACCAGTGGCTAACAATATATAACCTCGCGCCCTTTTTGGTGTATAGTCCGGGTCGTATACGACCACCCGGAACCAAGGGCCAGGCCCTATCCATGAACTCCCCTCCGTGGTCATGTGATAACATATGTTGAACCGTGGGCTGGGGCTAAGCCCCAGCCCTTTCCCCCACCGATGAATACATTAATCAAACATAAATTTATTGTTTTTCATATATATAATAAGAACCACCCATGGGCCAGGTGGTTAGCCCGGCCCTGCCAGTCCATAGCCCGGAGGGGAGGTCGCGGGTTCGACCCCGGTGAACCCATATAAAATTTTACATAAACCATCAACCAACCACAGGGTGCCACGTGGCAGCCCATGACTAGGCCATGTGGCACCTCAACAACCAATAGAAGTCTGCCACACGTCAATCGTTGAATGGTCCACGTGTCTGCCACGTACCCTGTCCAGTCACTTCCTTGTCAGCTGCTGACGTCATCCCGTGCCATGTGTCACCCTTACAGTGGTGACACGTACTTTAATTTTGAGACGTTTCTAATTAAAGATCCCATGAGATCTTCAGGCTAGAGCCATCATATATGCTCTAGGAAGTTGTAATTGTCTTAAATGCCTATAGTATTGTACATATTTTGAGCGTCGACTCATATCTAAGATTGTAAATGTTCATTTAATATAATAAACTTAGTGGTAGGCTATTGTTAATTGTGATGTGAAAGCACTAGAATAGTATGGAGGGAAGGCTTGAGAAGCTGTTGAAGGTTGTGGAAACTCTTGTAAATTATTGCTGAAGAAATATAGAAGAAGAGAATCGATTTCAATATGATGAGACTGTGAACTTGTTAATCCTTCTCAAACTGAATATATGTTATGTTGTTATCTATGTGTATGATTGTTTATTTCAATGTTTTATTGAATGGGTCCTTGAATTAGTTATACGTTTCAATTGTTTCTCTTCTGAGAATATTAGTGCAAAGTGTGAATATTCACAACGCAAGGTGTGCGGAGGCTGAATTGTTTACAGGTTTAAAATCTCATGAGAGATAGTAAAAATTTTCAAAGAGAAAGCACAAGGAGTGCACCTACACTTAGATTAGGGTAAAATTTCATAATCGAGGACAATGCAAGGAGTGGAAAAAACCAACACTTCGTTAAGTGTTGATATAGCTCGGGAGAGTTAGCGCAAGGAGTGTGTCGGCCAATATAGTTATAACGGTCTAAACTCAGGAGAGAAGCCCAGAGTGAACTGCCAAAGTTTGGGTCATTCAAGTGCCAAATATTAAGAGGGATATCGAGTATAAGTTTCCAAGGAGGAACTCAATTTAGAGGAGAAATCCCTTTGTTTTAGGTCCGAGTGGACGAGATTTGTTCGGGAGGAGTCAGAATCCCTCAAAACTATTCGATCAAGGTGAAAGAACATGAGTGTTGATCCCTAAGTCCTTTGGACTTCACTACTCCCAAGCCCGAAGTCACGAAGCCCAGAGTTAATCCTAGTCATCATTTGACAGGTGAACAAGAATCATAGATCTCTTTTGATTCATAATTCTGTTATCCGGGTGGTTTTGGGTGATAGTTGTGTGGCATACAAAAGTCTCGAAGCCCGGAGCCCCAGAGTCTTTCTTATTCATAGATCATGCCAAGGAGTTGCACCCCATCTTTCGTTCGATTAAGTCTTGAATTGACATTCGAGCAGAGTGGAAGGATAGGATAATACCTACGCATGCCGATTAAGTTGCTTTATGACCAGATTTGATCGGTAAATACTACGGTGAGTTTGAGTGGATTGTCATGATTAGTGATCTAGAAAAGAGTGTGGATCGTTGATCTAGAAAAGAGTGTGGATAGTTTATCTAGAAAAGAGTGTGTACCATGGATCTATAAAAGAGTGTCCATGGATCGTTGATCCCTAAATTCTTCGGGAGCTCAGTGGTTCGGCTATTCAAGATAAGTTTATTGTTTAAGGTTGGAGCGGACAAAGTCCCAAATCCCGAAGTCCTAGAGATCTGAATAATGCCTTTCAGTTAAGCTCTCGATTCTAGCCCGAGGTCATGTGAGATTCCTCTGAGGAAAGGGGGATAGTTCATGTGGCTCGATTCTGAGGAGAAAAGGGGGTTAGTATAAGTGCCCACGGGTTTTGTGTGGACTCGCATAAGGGAAGAAAATGGGATTGTGTGCATACCCAAGGATCTATCGGAGATCCGAGAGTTGATACAGTTCCTATGAGAGATCCTAGATCGGGAGGTCACGCGGGCCCATAAGGGGTTTGCATAAAACAATTTAGACTCCAGATGACCATCTCATCCACAAAACTTACAATGTCTCTTAGTATTCTTTCTTTTCAATTTAGTTCATTTATCACATTGGTAATATGAGTTGCTCAGAGAGTTGGGATCCTTGTTTTGGTTGTTGTTATGAGGATGTAGATACTTTAGATGCTTGTATTAATCCTTCTATTGTTCCACTAAGGTTTTCTTAGATGTACCTATCGTGTTGATCAGTCTAATATGCAAGAGATTATATTTCTCTCTGGTCAAATAATCACAAAAATATTCAAAAGAGAGACTTTTGTAAGTAGCCCCTTGACTAATAAAACTTGTATGGTTGAGAAAAAAGTAAATACTAAAACATAGTAGGAAGTGTCAAGATTAGCAACAATAGAATATACAAGTTGGCCATCTATATTGATTATCTTACATTCTACAAGTAAAATTTTAAGTGTTTTGAACTTAGATAAACAAATATTCAATGCAAAATAAATCATTGGGATTTAAAGAAATCAGTTGGTTTTCTATTTAGTGGGATTGAATCTCATTGTGTTTACCGAAAACAGTCTCTAGAGTTTTCCATTCTACCTGTGGGGTCTCAATTATTTGAAGATTAAATTGAAGATCACTATAGATGGACATTTTGATTAATCCACGTGCTTTGTTATTTTACTCTGATCCCATTTGGCTTTCTTTAATGCACTAAGAGGGGTCATTTCTAATCCCTAGGTAACCTAGTAAAATCCCTTCCTTCATAATAAATCCTCTATGTGATATTTCCTTGAGAAGTAGTTTTAATTGGTAAGTATGAGATTACTTGAACTAGTCATATTAAAATATGTAGGTAAGATAGATTCAAAATAAAAATAAAAAACATTTAGATGGAAAGCTCTAGAAAAACTAGGTAGATTAAAAGTTATGACATTTTGAAAAAGGCACAAAAAGTAACCAAGGTGCCACGTGGCAGGTAGAGGATGATGAATGTGGAGATATGTGCATATTGAGGTTGTTAAATTGTAAAGGAAAAAATGCCCTCCTTGTTTGACTTTGTTTATAAGCTCACTTTTACAAACAAGTTATTTTTTTATAATGTAAGTGACCCATTTTTATAAAATAGGTGAGAATCCATTTTACAATGAAATTACTTAATAACCTAAATATGCATGCAAAAAGTGACCTTAAAAAAGAACATTAAAGTCATATTATCACTTTTATAATTTAAATGAAATGCATTTTATAGTAAAAAAAAATTATAACTTAAGGTGGCATGACTTTTTAAAGTAACTTAATCAAAGACTTGAACTCAAAACATCTAATTTAATACATTTAGTTTAATAAAGTAAGATATTAAAAAATACATGACAAGTGTTAGAAAGTGGTAAATGGGCCTCCTCTTCTTCTTCTTTCATTGAGAACTACATGCTTATCCTCAAAAACCTTATTTTTTCACACGAAAAAATTCAACAAATTTAATACATTTAGTTTAATAAAGTAAGATATTACAAAAGACATGACAAGTGTTAGAAAGTGGTAAATGGGCCTCCTCTTCTTCTTTCATTGAGAACTACATGCTTATCCTCAAAAACCTTATTTTTTCACACGAAAAAATTCAACATGATGTTAGATCAAAAATTTATAAACTCGGGGTTAGATCATGCAACTGTGTTCTCCATTTTTTATTTTCCATAATGAAACAAAGTTGCAGGGAAAAGAACATAAAAGGATTCCCTCCCTATTTATAATTTGCCAAGTTTTCATGAGGCGTACTAAAAAGAGCATAAGAATATTGAAAAGGGAGTAAGACAAAAATATAAACGGAAAAACCAAAAAATCCATTTTTTATTTTCCATAATGAAACAAAGTTGCAGGGAAAAGAACATAAAAGGATTCCCTCCCTATTTATAATTTGCCAAGTTTTCATGAGGCATACTAAAAAGAGCATAAGAATATTGAAAAGGGAGTAAGACAAAAATATAAACAGAAAAACCAAAAAATCAAAAAGAAATAATAAAAATAGAATGAAAGAGATTTTAAAAACTAAAATGAAATTGCATATCTTCATATTTGTTAAAATTGGTTGTATAATGGAAAAATCATAGTTATAATGGGAAAATCATACTTATAATTGGTTGTATAATGGAAAAAACATAGTTATAATTGGTTGTATAATGGGAAATTGCATACATATTACAAGTGGAACATCATAGTTATATGTTTCCATTTCCATTTCCAATTCTTGGAACATGTAATAAACCTGCCACAGCTTTACATCATTGTTTTTAGGATGTGAAATCGGGAATGTGTTTGAGCAGGCTCGATCAAATTGATCCACAAACATCTTATCAAGTCAAACTGATTCAGTCTATAAAACGTTGCACACCCATCGACAGTTGAAATGTAGCATTCTCTCTGCTTTTCCTTAAACAACCCTCCATACCCTCCATTCTCTCTGCTTTTCCTTAAACAACCCTCCATACCCTCCATACCCAACAACAACATTTGATAGGCTCATTGTTTAAGGTTTTTTATTCCATGGTAATATGAATAGGAATATATATTGGTATGCCCCCCCTTGCTCCTCTTATTCAACAAAGTGTTAGGTCCCTTTTAAAAGTATTGCATTCTTTAGGTAATTTTTCCAATGGGAGAACAATATGGAGGTAGTTCATGATGAAGTTATAAGCATATACCAAGACATGTGATCTATTGTCTAGGACCATGAATGACACATGAATTTATTTTCTTTTTAAAATTGACACTTTCACTTGCATAGATTTATCTTAGCCCTCCATCTCTTAAGTACTAAGAGGGATAAAAAAAAAAAAAAAAAACATGTGTACACCTTAAACTTCTCACTACTTAAAATATTTGGGTTAAGATTGATCTTTTTATTTTATTTTAAAATTTTAAAATTATGGGTTAAGATGGATATTTTTATTTTATTTTTAAAGTTTAACATTGCATGATGGTAATTAACAAATACTGAGCTATCAGACATCTCACCTCAACTTTTTTTCCATACCCAAGAGTATGTCCAAGCCCGCAAGCTAGATATACCAATAACTTGTGACGTAGCAGAATTTAAGGAAAACATTTTTTTCTAACCATGGGTGTAACCCAAGAGTGTGTCCAACAACACACAAGTCAGATATACCAATAACTTGTGACTTGGTGGACTTTAAGGAAAACATTTTTTTTAACCATGGGTGTAATATTCCAGATATAAAAAGTATGTTGAACAGAAATAAAATGCTAGAAATGGCAGATGAACAACAATATAACCATAATAACACCACAATAATACTGAAATGATAACAGAATAACACCAGAAAGAGCACTTCGATTATTGAGAGGAATGTTCATGGGCCTCTTCGAGGGGGAAACCTCCAGTCGATCAGAGCTCTATTACAATAATATCCAAGCTAGGTTTCCCATACCCTCGACTCCTATTTATACTAAATATGTCTATCAAGAGAACCATCTAGAGGAAGATCCTTCTAGAAGCAGAAGCTTCTATTAGGTCTTCTTACATTCGACTTATTCTACCTTATTGCAAGGCCTTATTAATATTGACCTTTATTACATCAAAATACATTTTTACGTCTACGTAAGGGGTTAGGTCCTTAACATGTCCTCCCCCTTAAAAATAGCCTTGTCCTCAAGGCTTGAGATGTGGAAATTGTTGCAGAATAGTAGTTTGTTCCCAAGTGGCATTTGTTGGAGTTGTATCTTTCCACTGGACTAACACTTCCTTGATGGTTCGCTGACACAGGAGATGCTCACGCTGGTCCAAAACTGCTTGTGGATGTAGCCAAATGGAGCCTTCTTAATCCAACTCGGGAAGGTTGGTTTGAGTTTGGCACTTAGTTTCAATCACCTTCTTCAAGCATGAAACACGAAAAACATGATGTAGCTTAGAATGACTGGGCAAAGCTAAATGACAAGCCACCCATCCCACATGCTTGAGAATTGTATAAGGACCATAAAATTTGGGCGCAAACTTCTGACAATGGTCGGCCTTGAGGGAATTTTGCTTGTAAGGTTGCAGTCGAAAAAACAGCTGATCCCCTTCTACAAATTGACGTTCAGAGCGACCTTGATCTACTTGTTTCTTCATTCAATTATGAGTCATGACCAAATTCTCTTTGAGAGTACGAAGAATATCCTATTGAACTGTAAGCATTTGGTCAACCGCCTGGACCTTCGAGACACCTGGTAAATATGAGAGAACTGGAGGTGGCTTTTGTCCATAGACCGCTTCAAAAGGAGTCATGCGTGTAGTTGTATGGTATGAAGTGTTGTACCACCATTCAACTAGGGGTAACCATTGAGCCCATTGATTTTTCTTTTCCAATGCAAAACACCTCAAATATGTTTCCAAACACTTGTTGACAACTTCAGTTTGACCATCTGTCTGGGGACGATAAGTTGTGCTGAGATGCAATTGGGTTCCTTGTAGCTTGAATAGTTCTTGCCAAAAATTGTTGGTGAAAGTTGGGTCGCGATTAGAAACAATAGAATGTGGCATGCCATGAATCTTGAAGACCTGATCCATGAAAAGTTGAGCCACTGTGGATGTTGTAAATGGGTGTTGAAGAGAAAAGAAATGAGAATACTTGGAAATGCGATCAACTACCACCATGATGACTGATTTATTACCCGATTTAGGTAAGCCTGTAATAAAATCCATAGAGATATCCCTCCAAATAGCAGGTGAAAATGGAAGCAGTTTCAGTGTGCCAGGAGATTTTACTGTTTCTCCCTTGTTGTGTTGACACACATCACATTCGGCCACAAAATTATGAACGTCTTGTTTCATACCATCCGAGGAAAAAGATCGTTTGACCCTGTCATAGGTTTTGGTAAACCCAGAGTGCCCAGTTGTGGGTGTAGCATGAAGCTCAGAAAGCACTGTGGATTTAAGTTTTGACTGTTTACTTAAATACAAGAGGCCTTTGTATTGAAGCTCATCATGGATCCATGAGTACCTTGTGGAAACTGGAGAATTGGATTGCAATTGTTGTATCATATGCTAACTTTTGGGATCATGTAGCCATTCCTGGTGAATGGATTGGAGCCAATTTGGTACAATGAAGGAGAGAGAAAAAAGGGAGCCTTCATCTTCATATTTTTGGGAAAGTGCATCGACCACCACATTGTCTTTGCCTTTCTTGTAAATGATCTCATAATCATATCCAAATATCTTAGTCACCCATTTTTGTTTCTCTGGGGAGGAAATGTGTTGTTCCAGAAAAATACTTGAGGCTTTGATTGTAATATCCCTAAGGCTTAACCTAATTGTAAGTATAAATACAAATGTACTTAAGTTGATGAGATGTTTTGATATCATTTTTGTATGCACATTTCATGGCATAGTGCACGCATGTACTGCGCAGTAAAATGAGGAAGTGTGCACATTCTAGGATATCGCGTGCAACATCTTAAGTGAGTGCGATGTTGAGGCCAGGAAGCCTTTGTGCATATGATATGTTTTATAGGCTGGTGAGCCAATTATTATAAGCTAGGATACTTATGTTTTGATTAGGCCAGAGAGCCTAGATGTTAAAGTCGAGTGCGCCTATTTTTGTACATGTCTCATACTTAATATAAAATATGTCGATGTGCGCAAACCGACCACGATAAAAGAGATGGGGGACTAAACTCCACTAGTTAGGCAAAGGGAGGGGCTAAGTTAAGGAAAGGGACTAAGCTAGGGAGCTTGAGCCAAAAAGGAATATTATATTAATATTTCTTAAATCATAAAGTATGGATAATTATTTTATCCTAAGTTCTAAAGTTGGGGACAAGTGGGCCAAAATAGCTCCCAACATGACAAGTGTCAAGTTGGGAACATGCATACATATTGTTGGGCTCTGAGACTTCCTGTCTGGCCTATTCTTGAAGCCCTTGAAGGGAAGTGGGGCAGCCGAGGGACTGTTGATAAGAGAAGGGGCACACTTCCTTGGGTGGGGCAGGCATGTGGGGAATGAGAGACTATAGGCTATTAGTTTGAGTAGGCACATGTGATGGAGTCTTTCATGTTTTCCATGAGCCATTAGCCTGGTTAGGAACCCTTTACCTGGGTGGAATTTAGTCCCATCTCAGGGGTGACTCACTGTTGAGAGTGATGAACAGTGTGGTCTAAGGCTGGGAGGTTCGTGGAAGGTATGCACGCAGTTGGTGACATTCTTACCAAGATAAGTGCCAATTGTGTGATAAGTTTACATGTTGCATTGTTATTTACGTGTTTATTTTTATGGGTATTTCCTGTATATGTTGCATGTATGCATTCACTATTATTTCAGTCTGAATCCATGCATTTACGAAATGTATTTGTCTGTTTGTGTTTTACATGTAAAGGTTCCACAGGTGTTCTGTGTGCATATGTTTTAATTGCATGCAGTTAGAAAAATTTATGCATCATAGCTCAGTTAGATGTTGGGTATGTTATAATATGTTCTGAAGAGATAACGTAAGAGTTTTTTGGCGTAGCGTGGCCCGGCATGGATGGTCGGGGACGTTACAAAACGGTTCTGTAGCTACGTAAAGTGTCTGAGTAGTGGCATGCCACAGCCTAGTGGTGGTCGAGGATGTTACAAATGGGTATTAGAGCATGAAAGAATGTTCTGGAGTGGCATTTCCCAGCCTGTGGGTGGTTGGGGATGTTACAAATTGGTATCAGAGCTTCAATTTTCAACACTGAGCCAGGATGGCCCGGAAAGGATGAGTTGAAGCAAAATGTTACAGAGGATTTATTTTGAAGTGGCCAAATTTCAATTTGTAGAATGTCCATGGTAAAAAGTAACAACAACTGGGCGGAAATGGGGAAGAGCCCCAATTTCTGTGGTTGAATTCATGAGAAAATGTAGAAATTCAGCCAAGTGATGGGATATTACTGATTTAATATCTATTCTAGCAAATTCGGACCAGGAATTGGTCAAATTTGAAGTTACAGTGAATCCATGACAGTTGGAACGAGTTTTATAATTAAAATTCCCAAGTCATGAATTGAGTTTGGGAAAAATTCATTCCAGACATGTCAACCCACAACGATCTATTGTTACAGAGGTTGAGCTAGTGTTATCGGGGTGAAATTGAACGAATTTCATAGTTGTCAAATGTCTATGGTGAATTGGGAAAAAGCCCCAATTTTTGTAGTGGAATTCACGAGGATTTGATGAGCATAAAGGTGAATGTGCGCAGTTGGGCGCACCAAAAATTCATGATGCGCAGTGAAAATCTTGTGATAGGTAAAATTCGTCACTACGCGGCAAGATATTGGCATGTCGCTGCGCGCGCTAAATTTCGATGCAGCGCGGAAAAATGTTTGTGTGCGGATGCACGTGCTAAATTTAGCATTGTGCGGTGTGCACACACATAGTAATGGTGCACGTGGTGTGCGCAGTATTGCAAATCACAGAGGAGTTTGGTTGGTGCACGCACAGTAGGAGTATAAGTTGTCTCACGACAGTGTAATCAATGGTGCGCGTAGATTATTATGCGCGGTGGGGCATATTGAACTTTGGCATGGTGCTATGCATAGAGCGAAATGAATGTGGAATATCATTACGTGATACAAAAACTGTGTGCAATAGGTGTCAGTGCATGAACCAAAACTATGCGCAGTGGATATTGGCACGCGACATAAAAGTAGTGTGCGAAAGATATTGGCGCGCGACACAAAAGTAGTGCGCAGTTATTGGCGCAACAGAGAAGTGATACATAGTGGTTTTTAAGTGCACAAAGCATGATTTACCTTGTGTGGTTGTTGTGCATGGTAAACATGGGTTATAGGTAGCAATTTTGTGTGCGTGAAGTTGTTTGAAGGGTGAACAACAGCATAAAACCAGTGAATTTCTACGACGTTTTATATCATTTGAACGTCATCTTTTTTGCAGCGCGTTTTTTAGAGCCTTAAGAGCATTTTTAGCAACTCAAAAACCACGAGAACAGAGTGTACCAAGGCACACTCTATCTCTATAGCTCAAATAAAAGAGCTCGGATAGATCTTGCTAATAGTGTAAATTGTTCATCAAACAGAGCTTTTATGAGAAAGATACAACAGAAACACTAAAGGGTAAATTATAAGACCCAACTAGCTCCATGGAGCCATAACTTTATGCTGAAGACTCGGAATTGAGCATGTGAGTAGGCGTTGGAAAGGTCTTGGACAATGGAATATAATTATCCACCCAGAAAATTGATCAAGGCATTCAAATTTCTAGGAAATCAGAAGAAATAATTCTGATATATATTACTGAACCAGAATGGTTCATATTCTCATAAAATTGTTGAAACAGTTAGCCTGACAAGTTTTGTTGGTTGCACATTTTGCAGAGTTAACAAAAAATAGATCAAGATCAGTTTAGAGTCCAGAGTAATGGAAGAGGCACAAGGGAATTGCATCCAAGATGATTAAATCAGATGGATGGATGTCCATTTGAGCATTGAAGGAACAAACTCCAATGGACATGGAGAAGAAAGGAATGAAAATATGAATATGGAAGAGACCATTAAAAATTTGCATAAGGATGTCCAAAGCCATAAGACTGATAATGAAAGGCTTATGAGAGCCAAGGAGCAGTAGGATGACTTCAACATGAAGTTATTATAGAGATTGAACATGATAGAAAAGAATTTGGATAAGGAGAGTGGCTCGAGAAAATCGGGAAGTCACAAGTCTCATGATGATAAAAGAAAATCAAGAAGTGTTAGAAGACATAACCATCACTCCCTGAGGCATTCCAATAAGATATCACATAGAATCTCAAGTCCATCCCTTTTCAGAAAGCACAGGAGGTCTAGGGTGGATGAGCTACGAGGAGAAATGAACAAAATAAAACCTCCTACATTTGATGGTGAGCACAAGAAGGATGAAGATGTAGAGACATGGTTGTTGGGCATGAGAAAGTATTTTCAATTGAATAATTATTCTTCTCATGCAGAGGGTAGAATTTCCATCTATCAACTCAAGGGAAAGGCATCCATGTGGTGGGATCATCTTGTGCAGGTGCAGCGCATTAAAGAGAAAAGTGTTACTTGGAGGGAATTCAAGCTTGGGAGTATGACCATTGATGAATATGACAAGAAAATGAAAGATTTATTTGAACTCAAGCTTGGGAGTATGACCATTGATGAATATGAGAGAAGGTTTTTAGAACTGTTGAAGTATGTCTCTTTCATCAAGGATGAGACAGTGAAGATTCAAAGGTATTTGAATGGATTGCCATCATTTATCAGTGACAAAATAAAGTATGATGATCCCAAGACATTGGAGGAGACCATAAGGTGAGATAAATGTCTATATGATCAACAAAAATCAAGGCCAACATTCCAAAAATCTTGGGAAGACAAAAAGAAATTCAAGGTGGATCAGAGGAAGAAGGGATATAAGCCACCATTCTTCAGAAACAATCCTCAGGGATAGCAAACTCCTAAAGAACCCAGAACGATTGACACATGGAGCCAAAGGCCAAGGCAACCACCTATTTAATGTTGGGGTTGTAAAGGGGATCACATGTTCATAGATTGTCCTCATAGAAATGAAAAAGGGAGGATTTTTCACAATGTACAGCAAGTTGAAATAGTGGAGGACATGGACAGAAAGTTACCCAGGATCTATGCAGCCCTGGCCAACAAGAAAGCAGAGTATCAGTTACATATGATTGAAGTGGAAGGTATGATCAACAACCAAACCATTGCTATTTTAATTGATTCAGTAGCTAGTCATAGTTATATAGATCCTAAGATGGTGGACATTTTTCATTTTCCAAGAAGAAAGCATGGGAAATCTTGGTTGGTGCAGCTGGCTACAGGAACCAAAAGAAAAGTTAATGAGATGGTTAAGTCGTGTCTTATGAACATGAATGGAATGAACACCCGGGAATATTTGAACATCTTGCCTTTAGCTTCCTATGACTGTCTAATTGGGATGGATTGGTTGGACCAACATCATGCTCTCCTAGACTGTCATAACAAATCATTTACTTTCTTTGATGAGGAAGGGAAACTAAGGAAAGTACAAGGAATTCCTAGGGCAGTAACCATCAGAGATATTTCAGCATTGCAGCTGAAGAAATGTTACATAAAAGGGTGTCAAATATTTGCAGCACATATGGAGGAGACACCTAAAGATAAGGTGCCAAATTTGGAAGATTATACAGTCCTGGAAGATTTTGAAGATGTGTTCAAGGAGATACTAGGACTACCCCCAAGGAAGGACATTGATTTCTCTATAAATCTAATGCTTAGAGCAGCTACAGTGTCAAAGACTCCTTACAGAATGAGTACACCAAAGCTAAAGGAGTTACAAATGCAACTTGAAGAGATTATAAAGAAGGGGTATATACGCCCAAGTGTGTCACCTTGGGGTGACCCAGTATTGTTTGTGAAGAAGAAACATGGAACATTAAGATTGTGCATTGATTTCAGACAGATGAATAAAGTGACTGTTAAGAACAAGTATCCTCTGCCAAGGATTGATGATCTTTTTATTCAATTGAAGGATGCAAAGGTCTTTTCAAAGATAGATCTCAGGTCAGGATACCATCATTTAAGAATTAAAGAGGAATACATCAGCAAGACTACTTTTAGGACAAGGTATGGTCATTATGAGTTCACAGTGGTTCCATTTGGGTTGTCAAATGCACTAGCTGTTTTCATGTGCTTAATGAATGGTGTTTTCCGAGAATATTTAGACAAGTTTGCCTTTGTCTTTTTGGATGACATTCTCATATATTCCAAGTCAGAGGAAGAGAATGAACATCATTTGAGGATGGTTTTGCAAGTATTAAGGGAGCATCAATTGTATGCCAAATTGAGCAAGTGCTCATTTTATCATAAGCAAATTCACTATTTGGGTCATATCATTTCAAAGGATGGGATAGTAGTGGATCTTGAGAAGATAGAATCCATTAGAGAATGGGAAGTTCCAAAGAATGTGATAGAGGTCAGATCATTCATGGCCCTTGCAATATACGATAGAAGATTTATCAAAGGATTTTCAAAGATTGCACACCCAATCACTTCCTTGCAAAGAAAGGGAGTGAAGTTTCAGTGGACATTGGATTGTGAAAAGAGTTTCCAACACTTGAAACAGTTATTAACAAGTGCTCCAATATTAAGGATAGTAGACCCACATGAAGACTTCATTGTATGCACAAATGCATGTAAAGAGGGACTTGGTGGAGTCCTTAGTCAAAATGGGTTTGTTATATGTTATGAATCAAGGAAGTTGAAGGAGCATGAAAGAAACTATGCCACTCATGATTTGGAGTTGGCATCCATAGTAAATGCCTTGAGAAAATGGAGACACTACCTCATGGGGAAAAGGTTTGAGATGAGGATAGACCACAATGGTCTGAAATATTTGTTTGATCAACCAGCTTTAAATGCTAGGAAAAGCAGATGGTTAGAATTTCTAAGCGAATACGACTTTGATATAAAGCATATCAAGGGGAAAGAGAACAAAGTGGTTGATGCACTCAGCATAAGAGTGCATGAAATGCATGCTACAACCATTAGCATGTATCAATCAGATTTGAAACACATAATTATAGAGACTGTAAAATTAGATTTACAATACAAGGATTTAGTGGCAAAACTACAGCAAGGTAACTTGCAGCAGAAAATTGAAGAATACAAGCTAGATAAGGATGAAATTCTCATGTACAAAGGCAAAATTTATGTACCAAATTCCCAGGAGTTGAAAAATCTAATATTGAGAGAAATGCATAATGTGCCTTATGTTGGGCACCTAGGATATCAGAAAACTATTGCAGCTGTCAAGAGACAATATTATTGGTCAGGCATGAAGAAAGAGTTCGTTGATTTTATTGTCAAATGTTTGGAATGTCAAAAAGTAAAGGCTGAGCATAGACACCCAGTTGGTTTTCTATAGCCATTACCCATTCCTGAGTGGAAATGGGAAGTTGTAACCATGGATTTCATTACCAAACTGCCCAGAACAAACAAGCAACATGATTCTATCATGGTAGTGGTGGATAAGCTTACTAAAGTTGACCATTTTATTCCAGTTAAGCTCACTCACAAGGCAGTGAACATTGTTGATGTTTATATGAGAGAAATTTCTAGATTAGTACATGGCATACCCAAGATAATTGTGTCTGAAAGAGATCCAAAATTTACCTCAAAATTTTGGAAGGGATTATTTATCGGATTTGGAACAAATTTGAATTTTAGTACAGCTTATCATCCAGAAATAGATGAACAAACAAAGAGGGTGAATCAGGTGATTCAGGATATGTTGAGGATGTATGTGATGGATAAACCATCAAAATGGGAAGACTACCTACACTTGGTAGAGTTTGCTTATAACAATGGGTACCAAGCATCTCTAGAGATGAGCCCATTTGAGGCACTTTATGGCAGAAAGTGCAACACACCGATAAGCTAGGATAACCCAGCAGATAGAGCAATGGTTGAGCCAGATTTGCTCCAGGAAATGGAAGAAAAAATGTTGAAAATAAAACAAAATTTAAAGGCTTCTTGGGACGGGCAGAAAAGCTATGCGGATAAGGGCAGAACTCACAGGGAATTTAAAGTGGGTGACCATGTATTCTTGAAAGTGAAAGCCAACAGAAGTTCTCTGAAGTTGGGAAAATTTTCAAAGTTGGAAGCTCGCTATTATGGGTCGTTTGAAATCCAAGAGAGGATTGGTCCAGTAGCTTATATGATTGCATTGCCTGCATCAATGTCTGTTCATAATGTAGTCCATGTATCCTTGTTAAATAAATATATAAACTTGATACTAATCATGTTATTGATTGGAATGTGATTCAGGTGGAGCAAGAAGGTGCTTTTCAAGTGCATCCGGTGCGCATTCTGGACCAGAAAATCAAACAGCTCCGGAATCGAGCCATAGGGCTTGTAAAGGTCCATTGGACCTGGTACGGTCCTAAGGACGCTACTTGGGAGCATGAGGATGCAATGCAAGTAGAATACCCACATCTTTTTTAGGATTTTTGAAATTTAGTTGTACGTGGGTACATGATGCATTGAGGACAGTGCATAAATAAGGGGAGGGGATTGTAATATCCCTAAGGCCGAACCCAATTTTAAGTATAAATACAAATGTACTTAAGTTGGTGAGTTGTTTTGATATCATTTTTGTATGCACATTTCATGGCATAGTGCGCGCATGTACTGAGCAGTAAAATGAGGAAGTGTGCACATTCCAGGATATTGCGCGCAGCATCTTACGTGCGTGTGATGTTGAGGCCAGGGAGCCTTTGTGTATATGATATTTTTTATAGGTTGGTGAGCCAGTTATTATAAGCTAGGATGCTTATGTTTTGATTAGGCCGGAGAGCCTAGATTTTAAAGGTCAGTGCGCCTGTTTTTGTACATGTCTCATACTTAATATAAAATACATCGTTGTGCACAGACCGACCATGATAAAAGAGATGGGGGACTAAACTCCACTAGTTAGGGAAAGGGAGGGGCTAAGATAAGGAAAGGGGCTAAGCTAGGGAGCTTGAGCCAAAAAGGAATATTATATTAATATTTCTTAAATCATAAAGTATAGATAATTATTTTATCCTAAGTTCTAAAGTTGGGGACAAGTGGGCCAAAATAGCTCCCAACATGACAAGTGTCAAGTTGAGAACATCCATACATATTGTTGGGACTTATCTCATTTTGACATCTCCCCCATCATTCAGACCATCATCTTTTCCATCATTCAGCCATGATTCCATGACCATTTTTCACTCACACAGTCAGTTATCCTCATACATTCATTTCACTGTATCTGAACTGGTATCCGTGGCCACAGAGGTTGGTGTAGTTGGCTAGCTAGGAATCTGGACTAAAGAAGCGAGTTGTTAGGACTATGGGATACTGAAGAATCGGGTTGTTAATCCCATGGGATATTGAAGAGGCGGGTTGTCAGGCCCGTGAGCAATTCTCTGGGTGAGAGAATTGTTTGGAGTTGACTTCCTGAAGGTGCTAAACTGTAGCTACAGGGCTCTAATAATTCATGTCCATCCTGTTGCTGAAGCCATGGAAGGGAAGTGGGGAAACCGAGGGACTGTTGAGAAGAGAAGGGGCACACTTCCTTGGGTGGGACAGGCATGTGGGGAATGAGAGACTGTAGGCTGTTAGTTTGAGTAGGCACCTGTGATGGAGTCTTTCCTGTTTTCCATGAGCCAATATCCTGGTTAAGAACCCTTTACCTGGGTGGAGTTTAGTCCCAACTCGGGGGTGACTCACTGTTGAGAGTGATGAATAGTGTGGTCTAAGGCTGGGAGGTTTGTGGAAGGTCTGCACACAGTCAATGACATTCTTACCAAGATAAGTGCCAATTGTGTGATAAGTTTACATGTTGCATTGTTATTTACGTGTTTATTTTTATGGGTATTTCCTGTATATGTTGCATGTATGTGTTCACTATTATTTCAGTCTGAATCCATGCATTTATGAAATGTATTTGTCTATTTACGTTTTACATGTAAATCTTCCGCAGGTGTTCTGTGTGCATATGTTTTAATTGCATGCAGTTAGAAAAAGGTGTGTAGCATATCTCAGTTAGATGTTGGGTATGTTACAGTATGTTCCGCAAAGAGAACGTAAGAGTTTTTGGCGTAGCGTGTTCTGGCATGGATGGTCGAGGACATTACAAAATTCTTTCATAGCTAAGTAAAGCATCTGAGTAGTGGCATGCCCCGACCTGTTGGTGGTTGGGGATGTTACAAATGGGTATCAGAGCATGAAAGAATGTTCTAGAGTGGAATTTCCTGCCCTGTGGGTGGTTGGGGATGTTACATTAACGGTCTATCTTAATTTGGAAGCGTTTCCCCAATAGATAAGGGCGCCACAAATCAACGGCATGCAGAATAGCCAACATTTACTTTTCATATATTTATTTTCCCAAATTTCGTTCAGACCGTTGTTTGTTGGTAAAGTCCAAAGGCTGACCCTCTTGCATAAGGACAATGCCAATACCTTTCCCTGAAGCATCACATTCCAGGAAAAAGGTATTTGTGAAATCAGGAAGGGCCAATACTGGAGTGGTGCACATGGCCATCTTCAAGGTTTGAAAATCCTGAGCAACTTTTGGGGTCCAAGTGAAATAATTCTTTTTAAGGAGTGTCGTGAGAGGTGTCACAATCTTTCCATAATTCTTAACAAACTTGCGATAATAACCTGTTAGGCCCATAAATCCTCATAAGCTTTTTAGAGTCTTTGGGTGAGGCCAATCTTGCATAGCTTCAATCTTTTTAGGATCCACCCTGACGTCTCTCTTGCCAACAACATGGCCCAAGTACTCGACTTTTGAGGCACCAAAATCAATTTTAGATTGTTTCAAGAAAAGTTGGTGCTGAGAGAGTAGATAGAGAACTCGTTCCACATGAGCAAGGTGGTCTATCCAGGTTTTTCTATAGATGAGGATATCATCAAAGAAAACTAAGACAAAATGACGGAGAAAGGGGCGAAAGACATGATTCATGAGGCTTTGGAAGGTGGAGGGGGCATTACACAATCCAAAGGGCATGACAAAAAACTCATAGTGACCCTCATGAGTTCTAGAGGCAGTCTTAGGAATGTATGTCTCTTTCATACGTATCTGGCGGTAGCCAGAACGAAGATCAAGTTT
Organism: Picea engelmannii; assembly: GCA_009831015.1. Lineage (NCBI taxonomy): Eukaryota > Viridiplantae > Streptophyta > Pinopsida > Pinales > Pinaceae > Picea > Picea engelmannii. The sequence continues at coordinate 279,583 of ML777850.1, read as the reverse complement.
AGTAAAGAACTAGGCGCCACTCAATTCATCCAAGAGGTCATCAATGACAAGAATGGGAAATTTGTCTTTAATGGTGAGTTTGTTGAGGGCGCGGAAGTCAGGACACATGCGCCAAGAAGCTTATTTCTTCAGGACCATGACCACAGGAGAAGAGTAGGGTCTCATACTAGGGCAAATAATGTTGTGTTAAGAAGTTCTTGAACCATTTTCTCAATTTCATTTTTTGGGGAAAAGGGGTGACAATAGGGACAGATATTGGGAGGGAGGCTTCCTAGGATAAGGGGAATGGAATGATCTTGAAAACCACGGGACGGTGGGAGTCCCTGGGGAGTGGAAAAGATCACTTGATGTTTAGAGAGGATGGATTGGAGGTCTTGCGGCACAGAGGGTGTCTCAATTGCATGTATGGCATGGAGTTGGGAAATAATGCTAGAATGACCTTTTTTAAGAAGATTTTTTATGCAATGGGAACTAATGATCTCCGGTGAACTGACGATGATGCCTTGGAACTTATATTTTTTACCCTCCTTGTCTAATTGCATGGTTAATTCCTTGAAGTCCATAAGAATGGGACCCAAAGTTCTTAGTCAGTCTGCACCCAACAGAATGTCACAACCGCCCATGTCGATAGCAAACATATGATATTTCAGGTGGTATTCACCAATTTGGAGACGCACATTTTCACAACACCCTCCACATTTCATGGAGCCGCCATTAGCAATCATTATTTGGGAATTATTGACTGCATGGATATAGAAATGAGTTTCTTGTGCAATGCGGTGATGAATAAAATTATGGGTGTTGCCACTATCAACCAGAATGATGACCTTCCTATGCTTGATGTAACCAATTATATTGAGGGCTTGGGGAGTAGAGAAACCAGTGAGAGCATTTAGGGAAATGACCGGTTCTAGTTCGGGAGGGTCTGAGGGAGGGGTTATGTCCGTGGTTTCAGGTGACTCAGACACAAGGGGAGTTTCAACATCCTCTTCTGAAACATCCTCCGAGATGGCCATAAAAATATTTTTTCCTTACACTTGTGGCCCGGAAAATATTTTTCATCACAATTATAACAAAGGCCTTTGATTTGGCGTTCAACCATTTCATCCCTGGTCAATTTTTGGATCTTTAGTAGAGAAGAGGGAGTAGTGGGATTTACTGGTTTAGTGCGAGGAATAAAGGAGGGTTTCTTGTTTTGAGAAGATACAACATGTTGTGCTTCTTTATATATTTTAGTAGCCTCCACCCAACTTTGAGGCCAAGCCATGAGGACATGGGAATATCATCCTTGAGGCCACTGATAAAACATTCTCGGAAAAAGGCATCAGACATGCCCTCTGTCTGAAAAGTCAGGCGCTCAAAAGAAGTTATAAAGTCTTCCACTATTCTGGATTGTTTCAACTTTGTCAAACATCCTAAATGGTTGGTGTCAGTGTCAAAGTGTTCACAAATCTATGCCACAAAGTGTGTCCAAGCAATATACCCTTGACGAGAAGTTTTTCTCCATTGCCACCATTGCCAATGTTCTTGATCTCGATGGAGAACACCATACCGAAGTTTGGCCAAGTCATATGTAATGTCGTATAAATAAAAATAATGATCCATTTGGGTTACCCAACCAGTGGGATCCGAGCCATAAAATTTGGTCACATCCACCCGCGGAAGGCGTAGGTCACGTTGAAAGTGATGGGGTTGAAAATTATGGGAATCAGAGGAAGTTTCAGCTTCGGTATGTGGAGGTGGGTCAGATAAAGGGTTATCTGTAGGGATATACAGCTTGGTGCAGATCATCGAAACAACAGATTCAAGCTAGGTAGTCATGTCTTGTTTGAGTTCCTCGATTGAGGCGGTAATGGAGGACTGCATGGTTATATTGATGGAGACAACATTGGCACTGAGTTGTTTCACTTCTTGTTGGATCTCTATGAAATTAGATTGCAAGGTATTGAAGAGAGCTTCCAAGTCTTGGCTACGGTTATGGGTCATGATGATGAGGGAACCAAAACGGGGCGGGTGGGGTCAAAAAAATTGTTGAAAAATGATATGTATGAATGTGATAAGGGAGAAGAGATAAATCCAATGGAATAGGTCTCAAATAATGGTGGAAAATTTTCCAGACTTGTTTTTTTTTACACCTGCAGAGTTATACTTTGGTCTGAAGAATACTGCAATGATGAATTGCCCAAATGCTTAACCAGGAAGAAATGTGTAATGATTTGGCAACCCAAACATAATTGTGCGCCAATAGATCTTGTCTGTTTTAATTTATTTATTTTTCCATCCCCAAGGGTTAGGTATTCAAGGGTTCTACAGACAAGGGTTTGCCCTGTGCTATATCTCTCTAATATACATGCGAGATCCAACAGTAGTACTCGGCCCAATATCTCAGGGCACTAACTAAGGAGGCTAGACCGTACCCTTAGCTGTACCACCTAACTACCCAGGTACAAGAGAGTATCTTCTCGAGTGTTTTTCTCGGTGGCACTATAGCAGTCAGGTAGCCAATCAGTTTATCTAAAGTGGGATTCATGAAATATAGGTCAATTCGTACACAACTGTTTTCTGATGCGCTACAACTTGAAGGGGTACCAACAGGGGTTACATGGGTGACCAACAGATGTGTGCGTAAGAACCACTTGTATTTCCTACGTGTATGAATCCCTCAACCGTGGTTTTATGTGCGTAACGATAGATCTATGTGGCTTAAAGACATCGGAATACATCTCTACCCTGGAAAAAAAAAATTAACCCACAATGTTTTGCCAAGGAAAGTGCTCTAATACCACTTGTAGTATTCCAGATATAAAAAGTATGCAGAACATAAATAAAATGCTAGAAATGGCAGATGAACAACAATATAACCATAATAACACCACAATAATACTGAAATGATAACAGAATAACACCAGAAAGAGCACTTTGATTACTGAGAGCAATGTTCACGGGCCTCTTCGAGGGGGAAAACTCCAGTCGAGAAGAGCTCTATTACAATAATATCCAAGCTAGGGTTCTCATACCCTCGACTCCTATTTATACTAAATATTTCTATCAAGAGAATAATCTAGAGGAAGATCCTTCTAGAAGCGAAAGCTTCTATTAGGTCTTCTTACATTCGACTTATTCTACCTTATTGCAAGGCCTTATTAATATTGACCTTTATTACATCGGAATACATTTTTCTACCTACGTAAGGGGTTAGGTCCCTAACAATGGGTATAACCCAAGCTATGTATGATAGCTCGCATGCCACATATACCAATAACTTGTGACTTACCAGAATTTAAGGAAAACCCTTTTTTTTTAAGCATGGGTATAACTCAAGGGTATGTCCAATATCCCACAAGCCAAATATACCAATAACGTGTGAAATAGCATACTTTAAGGAAATCAATTTTTTTTAATCATGGGTATAACCCAAGCGTATGTGCAATATCCCACAAGTTAGATATACCAATAACTTGTGAATTAGCAGACTTTAAGGAAATCAAATTTTTTTAACCATGGGCAAAACCCAAGTGTATGTCCAACTGCCCAAAAGTCAGATATAACGATAACTTGTGACTTGGAAGACTTTAAGGAAATCAACCAATAACTTGTGACTCAATAGACGTTAATGAAAGCAATTTGTTTTAACCATGGGTATAACCTAGCTTATTTTGGTTATTTTTTCTTAGGGAAAATATTCAAATGCCTAGGTATATATATTTTTTCATAGGAAGTGTAAGGTGACTATTCTAATAACCTTCCAAATAGGCCATACATCACTACCATAGCATCAAGGGTCCCCAAAAAGGATGGCCATTAGGTAGAGATTTTATGTGACTAATTTTTTTTCTTAGAAATTGTGATGCTTTCTAAGTTTATTAACACGATATATGATCTTTTATTTTGCAGTGAGCTAGCTAAAGTCTTATCAACGATACATTTTTTTTAGTTACAATTCCTTCAAAATTATATGTTGGTTCCTCAAAGAAAATAAGAAGAACTCCAAGATTTTGAATTGAACCAATAAATGGATGACAAACTAATGAAAATAATTACAAAACAAAGAGAAGTCGTTAGGCCTCAAAGACCATCAATTGAGTACAACATTATGTACACTTCTTATAAAGCACAACGGAGGCATATCAATGGGAGTGAACCCATTATGTTGCTTGGAATACCTTATATATTTGTAATTCTATCTCTTTCCACAAGGATTAAATGTAGCCAACTTAAGATCTATCATAAATCACAATTGTAAAATGTGTAATAATTCAAGATTAAATATGTAATTTCTCAATTGATTGCCAAATACCCTAAAAGAGTAAAGAACCTAGGATTCCTTATTGGTTATATTTGTGAGCCAACAAAGTACTCTAAAATTCTAATCATATGAAGGACAACAACATTTTACTTGCAACCACTTCAAGCCTTACTCTTGTCCTAGGCGGATGTCATTTACTTCAACTTGTATTTTATTACATAGGTTTCTTCCATAGTAATAAAAAATGGATGTTTTTTCTTTCTTACACTTAACCTTTTTTTAACTAATGGATAGTGATCCTTAATTAAAACATCATATCAAAGATATGCAAGTTCTTTAGCAACCTTTTTTTAAATAGTGGATATGGATCTTTAACTAAAACATCATATCAAATATATGACACTTTTTTGGAAAACTTTTTTAACTATCTATATTGACATTTAACCAAAACATCATATTAAAGATATGACATTGTTTGTTTTTTAAGATCAAAATGTCTGAAAACCACCAAAATTAGTGATCATTTATGTTGATCAAACCATAATACAAATTATGGTTATAAGTCTTTTTTTTTCAACATCTATATCATATGGTTTTGTGAATGATAAAAAAATTCAAATTTTGTTGTAAACATATGTTTCCTATAAGGAATGTTTATCTTTTTTCCTAGATTTTATAAGATTTATAACATGAATGATTATCATGCAAATATGATATTACCAACATTCTACTTGTGATGGACCACATCCCATGTCTAGAAGGAATAATTATCTTTAGAGGAGATGCAACTTCTTTGATTAAGGAAATCACATAATTGATGAGATGCGATGGAAAATCCATCTTGCAAATCACGAGACTAGTCCCCATAAAAGGGAGAAGCTACTCATTGAAGTTAAGAAATATTGGAATGGTACACAGAAATGATAAATAGAGGGAGGAACTTCATAGGTCGGATATACTTCAAGGCGTATGTGTGAATTCATAAAATTAGTTTTGAATGATGTTTGACGGATCTGAAGAAACTATTATTCTTCTTGATTTCCATTAACTGATTGAGATTGTCATGAAACATTATAAGATAAGACTGTTAGAGGGAATGTATTAGTTCATGCAATCATTCTTTATGCATAGCACTGCAAGGCGATCTAGGCTTTCCAATAACATAAAGAAATTGGACTTGCATATATCTTGTTCTATTAACATGGAAGGAAAGAAGAAACAAAATCAAGCTATTTTTCATATGAAGATATGTTGATATTGGGATATTCTTTGGGTGGGTGTTAGTGGAACATATCAATATTAACCTCGTATTTTTTTTAAGTAATATTTCTATAAAGTTCTTGTCATGGAAAAATAATTACAAAATGGAAATTGTTTGTTGGAGCTAGAGTCGCCAAGTCTGGAAACCAACTCAGCTTTAGCTGAGTTTTCAAAACCAAAATTCTTAATACATCAGATTTTGTACATAACCCAAGGGATTTTATGACATAGGTACTTTTTTCTAAATCCAAACACAAAATAAATACAAGGACCCAAAATAGACAAAGAAAACCAGTGACAAAAATGATGAACTTGACATCCCTCATGTGCAGCATCATCCTTGAACCAGAGGTGGGAGGGCGGGTACCATCGTTCCAATTGTCGCATGAGAATAATGAGCATCCAGAGTTTTATTCCTATCCTCTACCATGGCCATGCACCGGTCTAGAAGTTCAAGGTGGAATTTGTCGTCATTTATATCATTGTGTAGCTCAAAAAACAGTTGTATGAGCATGGAGAGGGTCGTGAAAATGTGCTCAGAGTCTTCTTCCTTGTTTGCATTCTAATATCCCATGGAGGATACTTTCACTCAAGTCGTTGTTGGGTGACTGGAATATTGAGCATCATGGATTCAACTGGAGGGGCTATGAAAATAACATGGAGGTGGGATCTCGGAGGAAGTCCATCTCGGAAAAGAATGCCAGGCCTAACCTAGAGAGCACCCATGTCGATCAAACCACTCAATTATTTACCCCCAACCAGACGAAGTGAATCCACTATCTTGTTTCTTTATGTTTTCTTGAAGTAGTTGAGGCTACCTAGGATGCTTCCCATGGGTTCTTGAGCTTTCAATGTCGACTACCGATGAAACAAGTCAGCCAACTAGAATATGTGTGCCCTTCCCATGCTTTGGATGTCCTTGATTCCTCAGTATGGTTATCACACAGATGATGGATTCCTTGGTAAGAAGAATCCCAACCTGTAGCTTCATCCTCTATCGATGTCACACCAGGTATAAAGTTGAGGTAATTTGGTGCAATATCCTAGCACAATACACCCTTAAGAATCAATTCCCTACCTACATCATGGTCATTAAATGGCCATTAAACTCCCAGTACCAGAATTTATGTCTGCTAACCTCCACCATGTCACTCTACATTAGTTTCATGGTTTGAACTCGTGTGAGGGATGTGGTACCTCATCCAATTTGATATCCCATCCACCAAAACCTTCCACCTACATCATTGGTATGGGGATCAAAGGGTCAGGTGGCAGGTGTATTCATGTCTGGGTGGAGTGCCATGCACACTATGGGATGGATATCACCCCATCCGAGTGGAGGTCTGCCAAACGTGCAAGGGTGTTGCATTCCAAAAATATGGGGTGTTCATTGTGTTGGGAGGAATCACAAAACAAATCCTTGTTTGGCCAACGAACCCCTATATTTACCAATTTGTCCACCACCTTGTTTGCTTCTTGTTTGATGTGGGAAGGGATTAAAACTTGACGAGGTTGTAGCAGATTACGAATATAATCCAAAAGGTGAAGGAGTCTCCATCTTGGGGAAATATTCTCTAGTGAAGAGCCATGAAGTAGCTTAGTTAGCATGTTGAGGATTATTCAGGAGTCCCCTTCTACCACAATTTGGTGGTAGCCATGATGGTGGGAAAGGGTGAGACATTTTATGAGGGTCCAAAGCTTTGTTGCATTATTAAAATCATACCCGAGACTACCTATTGATAAGTGAAGAATGGTTCCTTTTTAATCCCTGGGAACGAAACCAAATCCAGTTGGGCCTGCGTTCCCTTTGGAAGCTCCATCAAAATTCAGCTTGATGAAGCCTAGCAGGGGATGGGTCCATTGAGTAGGGATTTGATTTTGGAAGGTGTTTCCAATGGTGTGAGGAGAAGAGAGGGTTATTTGAAGTTTCCAACCTTGAAGGATTATATTCTCTATATGGTCACAAGTTAGATCCTATGTAGTGCAGTTGTTGGCATGAATGGTCTTGGCGATGGTTTTTCTTATGCGGTTCCAAACTTCAATCCAGGTTTGGTGCTTGGAAGTAAAAATTATATGATTTCTCTCCTTCCATATTTTCCAGAGGAGGATTCCATGGAGAATATGCCAGATGTGGTTGAGAATGGTATTTTTGAAGGCACTGACCTTCTAGCCAGCGATAGTGTTGATAACACTCTCTCTATTGCAGTCAGAAGTGAAAATCACAAGAGCACCTTAGTCCCAAAAGAGGGATATGGAGGAGAATTGATTGACAAGGTTTTCTTGAGTTTTCTCTGATTCCAAGCACAGGCGGCAGATGGAAGGACCTATGAATCCTTTTTACATCAAATTGCCCCAAGTGAGGATGATGTTATGCCCGACTAGCCAAAGGAAGGTCTTGATCTTTGGCCATTATTTAGAGTCACCAATGTTTCTCCATATGGGGGATTTATGAAGCATGGAGAAGTTGGATTTTAGGCCATGTGCCTCTTTCTATCTAGAAAAAGGTTGTGATTCCATTTCCTATTTCCCAAAAAGTGTGGTCCTGGATTGGGGATCTATTGCAGTCTGTTGTGTTCCAGAGGAGAGAGTCGATGCGGTTTTCATTCCATATAATCAGTTGGTCCTCTCACACTGTGCTAGCATACTTGTGCTTCTAGAGTCTTTACCAGATTTTGGTAGGATTCTTAATCCACCTCCACCATATTTTCACCCCAAAACTTGGTTGAGGGTTTGGGGATCCCCTAAACCCAAGCCCCCTGCATGTTTTGGTTTGCACAGTTCTTCCATGGTTTATGGGTTTCTTTCTCCCCCTTAGGAATAAGAGTGATGAAGGTTTTACTGAGGGCTGATAAGACTTTCATAGTTTCCTCCTCCATATATTGATGGTGATGCTCTCAATAGTCGAGGTGAGTGAGCCAATATTTTTCAAATTGGAAGGGAGTTTTCTTATGCGATCTTCCAATGTCCATCCAGAGATGGATAAACTAGTGGTTCAAGCCTGAGATTGCTAGGACACTCACTTCCATGAATAATACATCCATAATTAGTGTCTCTGAGACCCAGAAACGATCTAGTATGCAAGTTATGTGTTGATACCCTGACCTTATGTTCATCCATGTAAATTCCCCATTGTTTTTTTTCTATGTCTATTAGACCTAGTTCCTTAATGGTCTCTTTGAATTCGTCATAATCACATTCTAGCTGAAGGATTCCCCCTATTTTCTCTTCAAGTGATACAATCATGTTGAATTGCCCCTCCCAAGAACCCAACAACATCCTCTGGTGATGTTACTTATTCCTTTCAGGAGTTATTAGAAGTTCTGCTTATCATATTAGATTGGGGGGTCTGTATACGTTGGTGATGATCCCCTCTTTTTATGGCCCGATTTCTCTATATTCTGTTGAGATTGTCCGTCTGGTGGTTAGGAAGCCTTCTAGGATAACTATAAATGGATTCCATAGGATGGATTTTCCACCAAGTTTCCCTCTAGAATATGTATGAATGGTTTTGTCTTGCTTCTATCATTGTGTTAGAATTCGATCCATCTCTGAGCTAGAGAATTTTGTTTCCTGTAGGAGTAGTATATCTGGATTTTCTTTTATTATACGGGATCATAGAAGCCTCTAATTTCTTCTCCATTTTAAGCCTCTTGTATTCCAATATATTATCTTCATGAGGAAGAAGGTGTGGGGAGGGGCGAGAATTTGTCGAAGATTAATTGGATCTAACCAAAATTAACCTTGAAATTGCATACCTCATTGATGAGCTACTGAGTATACTTGCGACCTCGTTTCTTTTCTTCCTTAGCTTTGTTCTGATTGTCCTTAAGGTGGTCTCATAGGATGATGAGACCTTTGTTGGCCCTGGATATTTATCTTGCAGTGGAGTCCAAGTATACCTTGTGTACCTTTCGACGTTGGTCTGGAGGTATGGTATATAGTTCCTTCCTTTGATATGTGTTTTCTAGGTTAACTAGATCTACCCTTGCTAGTTATCACTCATCCAATTCTATTTACATGTCCCCTCCCTCTTCTATTTGTTGATCGCATACCCCATGTGTGATTTCTGCTGTAGGTTTGATCTGTTTTAGTATTGGTCCTTCTGGAGGGATTTTTTTGGCCTTTACCAAATGATTACCTTGTGAGACTTGTGCTTCCTAAAAATCTTCAAGAAGTTGATTAAGAAGTTCAAATAAATTGTTGTTGCTTGGGGTTTTATCTTCATTTGATGCATGTTTTTTTGTGCCTTACATGTGTCTCACTAGTGTTGTCACAAATCCATATTTCATCTTCTCATTGGTTCTTGGATCATGCTTGACTAGATTGTTAATAGGGCATTCCATAAATAGGTGTTCATGCTCATGGCACTTATGACATCTAAATGGGATGTGTTCATAATCAATTGTTTGGCTCCATTATGTAGATTTTAACCTTGTACAATATTTACTACAAACATATTTTCAGTAAAAGAACAGAAAAGATACAATGGAAAGTACAAACATTACACATAGATTTTTCCCCTGGAAACCCAAACCGGGAAAACCATCATATTATATATTCATTCATAATGATACATTGTTTACAATACAATATAAATATAGGAGCTAGAGATATCCAAAACCCTAACCCAATGACTTGGATTATTCAACAACCCTAATTCCTTAACCAAAAATAGAAAACCATCAGCAAAAAAACCATGTGCCCAAAAATCGCCCAACAATGGACACGAAAATCGAGGCAACATGAAAAACGAGGAAACAATGTGTCACGTTTCTCGAGGAAAAAAACATTCCTTGGGGGCGATGCTCCCGAACCCACATGCGGGGGGATTTCTCCCCCATGCACCCCCCCTCAAACCCCCCTATGCGCCTGTCGCAATGCAGACACTGCTACTCGTGAAAATAATATAACACATACCCAACATTCTCCCACTTGTTGTTTTCATTGCATACATGGGATTACAGGGTTAGATAGTCAACAATCCAGGGCAGCAATTCCCATGGATCCTCTACACCAAGAGAACTTCTCAGTGCTCATAGATTTTGTTAATGAATGTGAAACATTCTTCAAAGCGTCCACCTTCATCAGCAATACTTTCTTTTCTTCAACCATGTCTCTCACAAAGTGATATTGAATATCAGTATGCTTTGTCTTTGAATGATAAGACGGGTTCTTCACCAGAAAAATTGCACTTTGACTGTCACAATCTATCCTTACAGCTTGTTGTACCAACCCAATACTTGAACACAATCTTTGTAACCATATTGCTTCCTTACTTGCATGAGTGGTTGCCATGTATTCAACTTATGTAGTTGAAAGTGCCACTATAGCCTGTCTTTTGTTCATCCAACTTATTGCTCCTCCAAACAGGTTAAACACATACGCACTTGTAGATCTCCTATGATCCAGTTCTCCATCCTAGTCTACATCCAGAAATCCATATATAATGTATATCCAACACTTTTTCCAATCCTAGTCGTCATTTGTAGCACAATCCATACCTAGCAATGCCACGCAAATACCTAAAACTTTTTTACTGCTCTCCAATGCTCCTTCCCTGGTTTTGACATATACCTGCTCAAAACTCCTATTGCATGTATAATGTCTAGTTTAGTACATACCATTGCATACATGAAGATGCCAACTGCACTCGCATATGGAACATGAGACATGTCCTCCTCCTCTTCATGTATCTTGGGACACCGATCCGCAGATAAATTTACACCAACAGGAATAGGAACCTTGACCAATTTACATTCCTGCATATTAAACCTCTGCAATATTGTCTCGGCATATTTTCTCTGATTTAACCAGAGTTTTCTCTTTTTCCGATCTCTTTTAATTAGCATTCCCAAAATTAAATTTGCAACACCGAGATCCTTCATGTCAAATTTAGAGGACAATTGATTTTCCTGATGAAATATATCCAAGTATTCCTCGAGAATTCATCTATAAATGAGACATAGTACACAGAAAACATCACAGTGAGCTAGCTGTAAAATTCATTCTGCCCTCATTGCACTAGAGGGGAATCTTACCTGATTTTGCTTCCCATATACACAATGTTCACAGAAATCAAAATCCAGAGAGCAGTTAGACATACCTTCAACCATAACTTTACCATGTAGTAGTCGAAGGCCTTCTCTCCGATATGCCCCAGTCTTTGATGCCACAACATAACCTTTTCTCCAGAGACTGTAGGATTTATTTATTCTTCAACTCCAATATTAGGAACAATGGAACTATTACACCCATCACTAATAGTGCTTCCTTGCAGCTTATACAAAGTTCCAAACCGAACTCCCTTCAACAACATCATTTCTCCTCGAACCATCCTACAGGTTTCCTTTTCAAATATTGTTTGTACCCCTGCATCATCCATTTTTCTTACAGAAATCAAATTTATGGCCAAACCTGGGATGTGAAAAACACCAATAAGTATTCTAATCCTTCCATATTTGAGCCTCAACTTGAAGTTTCCTCATCCTATGATTTTGGTTATCAAATCCTCACCTAGGAAAACATTACCTCCATCATACCTTTCATATTCATAGAACCACTCCCTGTGGAGAGTCATATGAAAGGATGCACCTGAGTCAACCAACCATGCCTCATGATCTGCATGTGTGCTTGAAGAATCCAAGTATACATCCCCTCCTTCTTCCTTGGAAGTCTTTTCTTCTGTATAAGGAGATTCATCAGATCCCTTCCTTTTCTCAACTTTGGATCTACAATGCTTCTTGTAGTGCCCTTCTTTTCCACATCTCCAACATGCCTTTACAAAATTTCTAGGAGATTTAGATCTACCCTTAGACTTAGATCTCCCACTTGAGAACTTAGATCTATTTCATTCATGGGAGTGTCCTCTTGCAAATAATGTGTTTGTGCTTTGTCCTTCCATATTCTTCCATCTCATCTACTCCGACAACAAGGATGAGACCACTTCATCAAACTTTAAGGAAGTTGTATTACTACCTATGGCCACAACTAGACTATCCCATGAGTCTAGTAAAGAACACAGTAAACCGATACACTTATCTTCATCTGAAATTTTAATCTCAACGGATACTAACTGGCTTACCACAGTATTGAAGGCGTTCAAATGCTCTTCCACTGAGTCTCCATCTCTCATCCTCAGGTTATGCAACTTCTTTCTCAGGAATAAATTATTTACTAGGGACTTTGAGTGATACAACTCCACCAACGTATCCCATAAATCCTTGGTTGTAGCCTCCTCTGACACATTTAGTGATATTGAATATGAGAGACACAGTCAAATTGTGGTTTTCGCCTTCTGATCTAACTTTTTCCAGACATCTTCTAAAGTTCCTATAGGTGTAGTACATGGATCTATCACTATCCATTGATCTCTTTCCACCAACAGATCTTCCATATTGAGCTTCCACAGCTCAAAAATTTTCCCATTAAACTTCTCGATCTCCATTTTCGAATTGCTCACCATTTCTTTTCACCTAAAAAATCAATACCACAGATCTCCCACTATAACAAGGCTTATCACGGTCTTAAGCCAAACCCTTGACCACAAATGCATCCCCCCGAAGCCAACAAATCTCTGATACCAAATGTATATTTTTACCTTGTACAATATTTACTACAAACAGATTTTTAGTAAAAGAACATAAAAGATACAATGGAAAATACAAACATTGCACAAATCTTTTGCCCCTGGAAACCCAAACAGGGAAAACCAACATATTATATATTCATTCATAGTGATACATTTTTTACAATACAATATACATATAGGATCCAACAGAATCCAAAACCCTAACCCAATGACCTGGATTAGTCAACAACCCTAATTCCTTAACCGGAAATAGAAAACCATCGGCAAAAAACCATGTTCCCAAAAACCGCCCAACAATGGATATGAAAATTGAGGCAAAATGAAAAATGAGGCAAAAATGTAACACATTTCCTGAGGAAAAACAAATTCTCAGGGGAGCTTCACTCGAACCCCTGCGCTGGGGGATTTCTCCCCCCTACACCACCCCTCAAACACCCCTACATGCCTGGCGTAATGCATACATTTCTACTCATGCAAAGATTATAACACATACCCAACACATTCTTCATCTTGGTATTCCATATCTATTGAGCAAGGTAAAGGTTTTTAGATATTGAGATATACATAGATTCTTGCATAGGACGTGTACCTTCTTTGCTTAGATGCCTCATAGGATTTGACGTATATTCTAAGGGTGTTTCCAATCCTTGCTAAGATTTATTCCAGAAATAATCCTTGAGGGAGAGAATATAGACGGTTCCAGACTGGTGCAAGGGAGAAATCCTCCTTTTCAATATTGAATCCCTCTATCCAATATCTTAGTAATAAGCCAGTTGAGTTGAAGAAATATGGCCCCCTATCAAAAACCCTATCTATGTCTTCAATATTGAAGAATATTACTGTGAAGAATCCTTTTGATACCAATTGAATCTCGTTGTGGCATTTTAGTTTCCACCAGTGATGGATCCATTTCATCGGGTCTTTCTCTAATGGCCACAAGCCAATAAATTTTTCAATCAAGGCGTGATCCCTCATATATTGTTTGTTCTCTTTGACTCGAATGGCAATAACTATATAACGTAGGGCTGTCAATGCTTGTGGAAGGCATTTACTTGGTTCCCACATTCGAGCCACTTTCGTATGGGAGGACTCGAGGTCAATATCCATGATTTTTCCTTTGTTTGATCCATCAAAATAGGTTGAGGATTTGATATGAGGTGGGAGCTCAAAAGGTGAGGTCGTGTTGAACCTCCTCCATCCTTCACCACATTCGCATCTCGGTAGGAGGGGGTTCACACCCCTCCTTCAAATTCCTCCCTGGATTATTTAAGGTTTGTTTTCGATTGTTGATTCACTCGAAATCAAAAGGAAGGCTATTGGGAATCTACTCTGTAAACATCAGTTTGAAACCCTCACAAGAACCCTAGTTTGCAGAGTTGTCCAAACTTGTTATATATCGTCAAGTGATTTGGTGGGAAATATTATGATGAACCTAATATGAATAAAAGGTAATCAAGTTTGACTCTGAGGGATCAACCCGACCTATCACAAACAACAAATTTTTCTGCTACATAGGGCATCATTGGAGGACTTCAAGGGCAGACATGGAACATGGTTCTTGGGACAAGTCTTCCACAATAATGTAGTTGTGGGTGGCCCATGAATTTGGATTATGTGTCATATGTTGAAGATTGTTGTTAAGGACCTAACCTACTTAAACCCTCAAGTGGGTAGAATAATATATTACCATGTAATAAATGTCAATATTAATAAGTCCTAGCAATAAGGAGGAATAAGTCAAATGTAAGAAGACCTAATAGAAGCTTTCGCTTCAAGAAGGATCTTCCTCTAGATTTTTCTTTTGGATAGATAGATTTAGTATAAATAGGAATAGAGGGTATGAGAATTTTTGTCTTGGATATTATGGTAATAGAGCTCTTCTCTGCTGGAGGTTTCCCCCTCGAAGAGGCAAGTGAACATTTCTCTTAGTAATCAAAGTGTTCTTTTTGGTGTTATTATGGTATTATTGTGGTATAGTTTTGGTTATATCATTGTTTCTCTTCCATTTAAAACTAATTATTTATGTTTTGCATACTGATTTATATCTGGAATACTACAAGTGGTATCAGAGCACCTTCCTTGGCAGAAAATTGTGGGTTAAATTTTTTCAAGGTAGAGACATATTTTGACATCTTTAAGCTACAGATATATGTCGTTACATGCATAAACCCGCAATCGAGGATTCATACATGTAGGGAATACAAGTGGTACTTAAGAACACATTTGTTGTCCACCCTTGTAACCCCTGTTGGTACCCCTTCGAGTGGTAGAGGATCAGAAAACACTTGTATATGAATCGTTCTAGATTTCCTAAAGCCCTACATAGATAAACCGATTGATCGCTTGACTGCTATAGTTCCACCGAGAACACACTCGGGAAGATACTCTCTACTAACTGGGTAGTCGGGTAGTACGACTAAGGGAACAGTCTATCCTCCTTAGTTGGTTCCCTGAGATATTGGGCCGAGTACTATTGTTGGACCCCACACATATATTAGAGAGTTATAGCACATGACAAACCCTTGTCTATAGAACCCTTGAATACCCTAACCCTTGGGAAGGAAACAGAAATAGAACCAACAAGATATATTGTCATGCTACGATGTCTTCTGCATTCTGGTTGTGAAATTACTACACATTTATTCCTGTTAAGCATTTGGGCATTTCGCCATTGCGGTATTCTTTAGGTTGGAGTATAACTCCACAGGAGTAAAAAAGAAAAAAAAGAAAAAAAAACGAGTATAGTGGTCTCGCCGACACATATTTTGGACCTATTCCATTGGATTCCCCTTTTCTCCCTAATCACAGTCACACCCTTCATTTTTAATCCTTTTTGTTTCAGTGGACCCGACCCCTTCCCAGTTTCCCTATTTTACCACCTATTACATTATATTTCCCTTCACACACTGATCATCATTATACCTATCACTTCTAAGTCCTTTTTTTATGGTCCCACCCACCAATTTGTTTTCCTTACCCGCACTTCCCCTCTCCAAATGGCCACCACTCGCAACCAAGAACTCCAAGATTCCATCAATCAAGCCCATGTCTCCATCAAACATATCACATCTCATATGGATTCTACCCATTCCTGCATTGACAAATTAGAGCACAAATTTAAAAACATGGAAGCCAACCTCACAACCCAATTTACCTCCCTCCATTCTACTTTCAATCAATTTTTTAACCATCCTACGATTCCTTCCTCATCATACCAACCCGATGTTGTTGATTCCTCTCAGTATCTGCATTTTTAATCCAACTCCTTTCATTGTGAACCCTATCTTCCCTGCATAGAGGTCAATAAATTTTATGGCTCCAATCCTATGGGTTGGTTCACTCAAATGGAGCATTATTTTTCTCTGCATGGTATTACTGATGAGTTGGCCAAACTTCACTATGATTTCCTCCATCTAGATCCTGAACGTTAGCAATGGTGGAAATGGAGAAAAAATTCACGCCAGGGGTATATTGCCTGGACCCAGTTTGTTGTTGATCTCTATGCCCGCTTTGATATTGATACCCACTATCTCGGTCATTTTACCAAGTTGAAACATTCAGGCATAGTGGAAGACTTCATCACTGCTTTTGAGCATTTAGCCTTTCGAACAGAGGGAATGTCATATGTGTTATTCCTTGAATTCTTTATCAGTGGTCTCGAGGATGAAATTCAATCTCGGGTTCTCATGGCCCTCCCTCCAACTTGGTTGGAAGCTACTTGACGTGCTAAAGAGGCCCAACAAGTTGTTTTTTCCTAGAACAAAAAAACCCCTTTTGTTCCTCGCCCTCGACCCACTAATCCTAACCCCCCTGTCACTCCCCTCAAGGTCTAGAAACTAACACTAGTAAATTTGGGTCATTTTGCAACGGATCTTTCGATGCTCTTGCGACATTATTTCATGGATATTGCGACGAATCTTGGGTCTCCCAAACGTCGCTTCACGTGTCATGGCAAGTGCGATGAACCTGAAGTTTCCTCACAAGAGAGACGACACTAGGAAGTTGTCACACAAGCGACAAAGAAAATATATTGTCACACGAGCAACAAAGAAGGGGTATCATCACCAGAGCGACAAACTAGGGAAATTGTCAAAATCTCGATAAGGAAGGGAAATCGTCGCAAGAGCAACTAGTAATGAAAATCATTGCAAGAGAGATAAGGTAGGGAGATCGGCGCACAAGCGAAAATATAGGGAGGTCATTGCAAGAGAAACAATTTAGAGAGATCATCACAAGAGTGACAATATAGGGATGAATCAACTATCGAAGGGATCGACGCAAGAGCGACGAGTTCAAGGAATCTTGCGACAAAATTGCTATACAATTTTTCATCGATTGTATATCAATTTCGTCGCAAGATTCCTTGAATTCGTCACTCTTGCGACAACATATATTTATTTTTAAAAAAAAATCGATGCTCTTATTCACAGTATGTTGATCATTGTTTTGTTTTTTTGGGTAAGTTAGAATATATATTAGAACCTGCTAAGCAGTCAAAGTTATAGCTAGCATGTTATCCCAAGAGGTTGTGGCAGCATTTCCCTAGTGGGAAACCAATGTTTCCACATGACCATTAAGGTTCACAGTATCCATGAAAAACTTGAAAAATTGTAAGAAACATAAAATTTAAAGTACTAGATCTAGAATTCCATGCAGGGCGAAAATCCTTTCTGCTAGACTGTCCATACCGAAAACTAAAAACTGAAATGAGATAAAACTGTAAATTCTTAGATCTAAGAAGTTGTGCAGGGAGAATAACTTGTGACTTATATTCTATGGAATCATTAAAACATGGGAAACATGAGCAAGAAGAGCTATCTAGATCTGGGGTCGAGCCTCTGCCCGTTCCTTCGGTCTTTCGCAATGTCCCATCCTAGCGCACCTATGTCTGAAATAACTTTCTTGAGATCCTGTAGAAGAGTCAGCAATATCTCCTCACAACAAATTTGTTCTTCTTCCTTGTGTTGCATCTCTTTGATGGAACCATTGACGTCCTCAATTACTCACTTGATGACATCCAAAGAGTCCTTGAGAGCTTCCTTCCCAACGCAATGGGTGCAAACAGGAGAGGGCGGAGGGGGTGGAGGTAAATCAGAGGACGAGGCGGGGGAGTCGAGAGAGGAGAGGGGGGAGGATGAATAAGAGAGAGGGACTGATGGAATGGGAGGAGCGGAGGGTGGAGAAGGGGGAGATGGAGGTTTTCGGGGAGGCAAAATCTTTAGGCTGAGATTTGGAGTGAAGCCCAGGGAGTTGCCATGGTTATCAAACCATTCAACTCTATAGTGTAAGGAGATGAAAATGGAGAAAAATATGGAGTAGTGGCCCATTCGAGAGGGTGGTTTGGGGAGGTGGTGCAAGATGAAGCAAGGGGATGCTTCAGAGTGGAGGCACACACAGAGTCTTGAGGCAAGCTTGGAAGATTATGCTTGCCACGTCCTCTTGAACCTCTTCCTTTTGCAGCATACCAGGCCGCCCCCCATTTTGATTTACCTCGAAGTCGAGGCATTAGGAAAAACACCGGAAACCATAGATGGATTGTGTGATAATTGTTGTTTGAAGGACGTCAATCAAGCCAGAACCAAAATAAATAGCAGACTGGAGGATGAGTGTTAGGCGCAGAGGTTTGAGAGCGCCAAGGAAACTCGAGCCAGAGGCAAAAAACTAGACAATTTGCAGGAGGAGGCCAAGACTCGGGAGGCCGAGAGCTTGAATGAGCCATGGCTTTCCAAAATGTTGGCCTAAAACCATTGAACCGAGCAAGGTGATGGGACTGGGCCTGCTTCCATCCCATTTCCATTATCGCTCCCACGAACTGGAGTGCCATAACATTAAACTGATCCAAATTCAATTGAATGCAGAGATGCATCGGCCGAGGAATTAAATGCATGGATTAATGGTGGAGGTGATTGCAGGTTGTGGTGGCTCTAGGTGGAAAGAGATGTGGCCATGTGTCCACCCGTCTGGATATCCACCCGTCGTCTCCGATATCACCCCATCCGAGGGATGTTGATCATTGTTTTATTCACAGTATGTTGAGCCAATTATAAAAGGATTTTTGAGCAAAAAACATTTCCAAACAACTATAACATTCATTAATAAAAATTCACTAATAAAACACAAGTACAATATTGAACTACAATATACCCTAAGAAATACTAAACCATATAAAAAACTATATATAGTGAAAACAGTTAACAACCAAGCATTTAAAAATAGTGGTGTTTTTAAGCACAAGGAGGGAAATGTTCTCTAATTTACAATGGTGCCATTAGTCATTTTGTTGTACTTATGATACTAGCGCACAACTTCCTGCTCTATTTTCACCTTTTAGATTTTTCAACCTATGTTTTGATATGAATCTGAACAATGATTTGATATTTCAAATCTGATATGAAAGAAAAAAATGACAATTCTATCATCTAGGCATTCGAATTTTACGCAACTTGTGTAATAAAGTGGATGAATAATGAAACAATAGTCCGAAAAGTCAAAGATATTATTTTCTAATGTTAGTTTCCTTTCATGTTTCCTGAGACTTCCCCATTTCTGGGAGTTTCCCACATTTTGTGTTGTTTTCTATAAGATGTCTAGCCCATGTTTCCTTCTCTAGGTGGGTTCCATTTACAATTCAAGGACACTGACAATTGCAGATAAATAATAAAATGATATTTTCCACAATAAATGCAAATTTTAAATTTATGTCTGGTAGGGTACATGGAGAACAAAGGCACAATATTCTATTTAACTATCTAGATTATGAATCAATAGTTGCACACAAAGAAAAATCAAGCCTTTTCCAGAACTCATCACTCTTGGCAATGACAGGTCGGGAATCTTTTGGCACATGCAAAGTCTTTTAAGGAGATAATGAGGTTTAAATTCAAATGAAAAGGATTATGCACTTTGCTTTCAAGATCAGATTTGTTATCTAATATTATCAAGGGGTTATCCATCGGTACTTTTACCTGCTAATCCTCAGAGGTTGTCATTCATGCCAAAAAACTTCAAAATCCAAACAAATTTAAGATGTCTAAAACTTAACAACCCTGAATGTTTCCTCCTCCGAGTGGGTTCCATTTACAATTCAAGGACAATTAACACTCGCAGATTAAAAAGATAATTTCCACATAAATGAAAATTTTAATTTTAAATATGTCTGGGGACATGAAGAACAAAGGCACAATATTCTATTTAATTTTTAATTGTGCAGATGATGAATCAACAATTTCTCACAAATAAAATGCAAGCCTTTTCCAGAACTCATCACTTTTGTATATGACAGTTTGGGAATCTTTTGGCACATTCAAAGTATTTTAACGAGGTTTAAATTCAAATAAAAAGAGTTATGCACTTTCATTTCAATGATAAAATATGTCATCTAATATTATAAAGGGTTATCCATCAGTAATTTTACCTGCCAATCCTCAAAGGCTGGCATTGAAATATGCCAAAAATCTTCAGAATCCAAACAAATTTAAGATGTCTAAAACTTAAAATCCCTGAATGTAAAATGTTCACTGATCAAAAGCAAAGAAAAAAGAACCCATAAAAATAAGAGCATAGGCTTAATTAACTTGTGTTATAAGTTCCTAACGTCGAGATGGTTCAAGGTAAAAGACAAAGTCCAAATCCAGATCCTTGAGAGTTGTTGTTTCTTCAATTTCAACTTTGTCTGTTGAGCGACCTTGAGATGAACCTTTTAGATCAAAGTGTCTATGTATGTGCAGCTCTGAGTAGAACATATTACCTATAACTATAAAATGGACCTATTCAATTTCCCATTTCAATTTATTAGAGATGATATTTCAACTT
Source organism: Picea engelmannii (assembly GCA_009831015.1). Classification (NCBI taxonomy): domain Eukaryota; kingdom Viridiplantae; phylum Streptophyta; class Pinopsida; order Pinales; family Pinaceae; genus Picea; species Picea engelmannii. The sequence continues at coordinate 258,677 of ML777850.1, read as the reverse complement.
TACAAGGACTTGAAAAAACAGTTGTGCATTGGGTAACATTGTAATACACGGTCTTAGAGACAACTACTACAACGAGAAAAAATTTAAATACTCTAGACCTTGAAAGCAAATCTTATGCATAGAATTTGCAAATATCTATATATAGTTAAACCTCAAATATTGAAATGTTATCCTGGACAATAAGGACAATCATATGGCATTGCATGTAGAACAAGAAACCTAATAAAGTACCTTAGGCCCTCCAGCTAGCTTGACAGCATGTGGGCCAAAAAATTTAGTAATCAGAGTGCTTTCATAGGTACGAACATGATTATAATAATTTGTTAGCATTCGAATAAGTACTTGTAAATTGGTTGCATGAGCATGTTAGATAAGATAAGATAATTTTATTTATGTCCAATAAATGACCACAATAGTAGGTCAAAAGGGATAACATAGTGGTACTTTCGTAGAAGCTCCTAGATATGAGATAACAGAAATAAGTAAAGAGATAACCCACTTTACCAAATTACTCAATTTTTAATAAAGTATGGACGTGTGATAATAAAATGCAGAAAATTACTCAATGACCAAAAGATAAAAAGGATATTAGCAACTAGAATTTTTTGTAACTAGATATTAGCAACTAAAATGGCTTGTGAGTCTTGTTTTTGGCTTGGAGCATGGGTTGAAATGGTCCACTCAATAGCCATGGATAAGAGCCATGGGACATTAAAGAATTTCAGAAAAAAAATGGCTCCACATGGGTTGGTTTGTCATTCACCCTCATTCTAGTTCCAATTATGTTGATGGGTTGAAATGGCTCACTCAACAAAAAGGGTTCACCCTAGTGAGAAGTCCCAATTAGATTGATCCTTGTTTGATATAGGGAATTCATCCATATTTTTTCCTAGTAGCCATTATTTATTTGGGTTTTACCAATTTTGGTATAGAAATGATGAATAAAACACATAACCAAACATGTTACCACCATTATACCTAGCAATAAGTTGACTGTGAAAATAAAAACATGAATATGAATAAATAGTTGCAAAACCCAAAATAGTTTTGTATTAATCAACTAATTACAACTTCATGCCTACAGGTTTAGACAAATATTTCTAGAAAATAGAAATAAGAATGCAAACTCTAAACATGAGATAGTCTACAATGTAAAGGATGTTCCTATAACAACCCTAATTCTTAATAGATACAGAAGAATAGTCCATGACATATGCATCATAGGAATCACATCTCTCCATAAAATGCTTGTCCAAAGGTGACTAACATCTGTGTTTCCACTGTTCACTCTTTCATACGTAATGTCTTCATATTAAAATGTATAATCTCCTTTTTAGTATCAATACCTGGATGTTGTTGCCACAAGATACATAAGATGAAAATATACAAACTTTGAATCATATTTTAGAAAAAATAATTTAACATAAAGAAGTCAATTGACAACTTAATAAGATGCTCAATTTTACTTCCTTGAGTTGAATCTCCTTTCATGGGATATGACATTTGTCACTCTGATAATGATTTTAAGGACACATTAGTTGAAGTGTTTTGTTATTGGGTTTCTAGGCCATTGACAATGTGCCCATATTTTCAATTTTCGAATTTGAAACAATGGTAAGTAATCTCATAAAACTTTCAACAATAAAGTATCATATATTAACAAGACCTTTATAATGGTGCAAATATCACACAAAACAAATTTTGGGTTCAAAACTTATGGTGAAAATACTAAAATATGTGTTTCAGAGGTTGCAAAAAGATGCATGTTGCATGTCACACAAAGTTCAAAGTTCACATATCACACATCACACCAAGTTCAAGTTTTTCATGTCACTTGTCACACCAAGTTCAAAGTTAACAAGTCAGACCAAGTTCAAAGTTCACGTGCATGGAACAGATGCTTTTTGCATGTTGCATATCGCATGTCGCAACATTTTCAAAGATGGATGTTGCATGTCACAAGATTTTGAAAGATGCATGTCACAAGTTGTAATATTTTTTAAATTCTTTTTACAGCTTCCAAAAACTTCTTATTGCATCTTCCCAAAAATTTATTTTTGCATGTTGCACCAAGTTTAAAGTTTGCACATTTCTTGGAAAATATGCTTGCCACGTGTCACATGTCACAAGACTTTCAAAGTTTCATATATCATGCAACAAGATTTTGGAAGTTGCATATTGCATATTCAAGTTCTATTTGTTGCCTAGACTCCATAGCCCAAGCACAAGGCACCAGGTCTTGCTTGGATTCTCAAGTTATATCTTAAAATACAAAGAGATTACCATTCTTAAAAGACAAAGAGATACAAGTTTGGAACTCTTGAAACCCACAAACAAACAAGCATGTAAAATTTAAATCCAAACTTGAACAATTCAATCTCTTAAATTCCACGTTTAATAATGCCTTCAAATCGCTAGGATGATATCCATGGAGCCAAAAATTGATGCAGAAATTGTATGTCAAGGCCAATAGAACCAAGGAGTATTGAATCAATATATACCAAGTCTAAGAGAAGCTAAAATTATCATTAAGTGTATAACAAAATTACATTCACATATATATACAAGCCATAGAAATAGCCTTGTGTATATTATCAGATGAAAAAGTACCCATAATGTCAATGCATTAAATGCATCATTACATGTTCATCTAAATAATGTACATCTAACTGTCTTTTAAAATTATTATACATCATCAATTTATTTTAGTCTTCTTTTGTGTTTTCTAGGTCTTAAGTAATTCATCCATCTCTGTGTCTTCGTTTATTGGGTGTTCTTCAATAGTTGATGTTGTTTCAGTCCTTTCACGTCGAGTACGTATGGTCTCGTACCCACAGCGTGGATGCTGTTGTGAGGGGCCATCACCTACAAAAACAAAAAATATTAAATTTATATGGCCAAATTTTAAACATCATTGAAGTATTTCATTAATATTAAAAAAAAAACTCTGCAATGTAATTATTTACCTGGTCCTCTAGTCGGCACCGTTGGAATGGTTGCCCTATTCACCTGATCTTTAGGTCAAGGAGGATCAACTATGACATTCTCTACCATTGAAACGTCAAAATTTGTAAGTACAAAATTTATAAGTACAGAATTATTAAGTATATGATTAATATACATCTATTTTACTGTCGTGGGCCTCAGTCACAGGAACATCTTGGGGTTGCACCCCACTGGGATGGGGTTGTTGAGGAGCAACATGATCTTCTGGCTGCATTGCACTATCAACGCTCTGTTGTCTAGTACTAATGTTTTCATTGATATTGATGCTCCCTTGATTAAAACAAAGTAAGACATTAAATTATGGACGATATCAAACATTTATGTATTTTACAAGTAATGAAAGGTTAAAGTGGATTGATTTTTTTTACCTTATCCCACAAACTGGATCTTGGGGTCTGCCCCATGCTTTTCCTATGATCAACCACAGATTTATAACTATATTTGTAACCAAGTTGGAGGTCTTCCTCTGTGGTTTCAGTTCCGAAGTCTTCGCCCTACATTGCATAAGGGTATGGTTTTTTAATGTTTTTGGCTGCAATTACCTGAAAGTTGTAAGGCGATACAAATAATATTCTTAAGATGTTTGGGTACTTACGATTCGTGAATGTAACCTCGAGTAGCCGCCTTGGCCTAGCTTGTGTTGGCCATGTTTGGCAATCCTTGCTTTGGTTTCCTTCGAAGTGTCAAGCAACCTATCATCAAAATTTGCATGTTATATATAACCACACTTTTATTTAGATCTAAAGAAAATTAAAGCTGGTATTAAAATCCAAATATTGTAATTTACCTTGGTGTACCAGTTATTTTTTCTCCTGATTTTTTCAAAATATTCTCTTTTGCATCATCAATTATCACCTTCCACTCCCTCTCTAGAATTCAGGGAGGATGCTCATACCTAGGATTTCCTTCCAAGCTTCATCTATAAACATCCCACGTATATTTTAAATATTCATCCACTGCAGAAGTGACCATTTTTTTATTGAATGTATCTACTCCAAAGAGGTCTTACAGATAATCCATAAGTTCCTTTTTGAGGTTAGAATTATGTATATTCCACCTCATGCATAAGGTTTCCCCAAAAATCAACAAGGCCTTTCTCTCTAGGTGCCTATAAAAATGGCCATTTCCTACACACAAAAAGATATGATCATTAATTTAAAATTAATAATCTAGATGATTTGTGTATGATATGGATGTTGGGTTGCCAAAGTACCATCTTTTTACCAACCTTTCACTTCACTTTCAATTCACTTTCACTTCACTTTTAACCATATTCTTCTTTCCCATACCCTTACATTAAACCATTTTCATGATTACATGGGTTTTAGACATATTATTTTCCAATGCATCTATTTTAGTGTTTTTGAGTGAATTTATGATTAAATATTG
>ML777850.1:233804-249742 GCA_009831015.1 Picea engelmannii | reverse complement strand
CCCCAACAATGGACAACATGAAACGATTAAAATATGAAAAACTATCTAGGAGTCTTATTTGTTTTAATGGAAGTCCATTATCATTGACCAAAAATGTGCACGGAAGGGTCCCCGTGCTTGTCACACGTTTAGCTCTAGGAAATGCAACCATGTCAACCACATTACCAGCCTCATCTATGTCACCATCTCTAGACTCTGACCGATGTGTGGATGTATGGAAGTGTGTGTCATGGCTCCTATCTAAATTAGGTGTGGAAGATGGAGAAGTAAATAGTACTCTAGCAGTTGTATGACCGCGCACATCGGGACTCTGTAGCATCTCTGTAGCACTACTACTACCAACATCGGGTTGAACAGGATCCAAAAATCTCTTTATAAAAAAGAAAATGTTTTTTCATGAGATAATGTAAAATTTAAAGAACAAAGTTTCATAATTGAACATATGAGTACATGTGTTAAGTTGTGACATAAGGAGATTGATCTTTTCTAGGACGTCGAGAGTTTGATCTAGACGATCTAATAAGCTAGCAATTTCCTTGTTCGCTTTAATGATGTTTTTTTTATTAATACCATCGGATCAAGGGATGAATACAACCCCTCCTCATCGGTGGAATCATGATCAACATGGCCTCCCGACTACAAATAATTTCAACAAAAACAATGTTATTTCAGTATAATTATATAAGCAAATAATAAAATTCACGTAAAATGAAAGTGGAAATTGATAATCATTTACATGTTCTGTGGCTATCCCTTTTCCACAATCATCCTACCACATTATAATATAATTAGAACCCCCAAATATTTAAAAAATTGTTAACGGGAAAAAAAAAATGGATTGCCACTCAAATAAAATCAACCTCAACGAGCAAGCTCCCACGTTATTATAAAATTGTGACCGTGAAATATTTTAAACAATGTTAAAGATAAAAATAAAAATAAAAATTAATGCAATAAGTAGAGGTTTCTTAAAGAGGTGTTGCATAAGTACCCACACACTATTAGTTGATGTTTCTATTTGATTCAAATGGTAATCCACTAATAACTCTTCCCCGAGAGCTATATTTTTTATTGCACATAGGACTACCCGATTCTCTTTGCGTCCCTCACATATGCAATTCCATTGCTTGTTTGTTGTCACGGATCATGTGTTGTTTATAAACCCTTCCATATTGCCGGAATCTTTAGGCCTTCCATAAATATAGATATTCTCTCCCTTATTTTTATCCTTGTTTATTAGTTGTATATAATTTGCAGCAAACGCATATCTCTGCATACTTCACATGTACCGGACTAGTCACATCCAATCGTTATAATTATAACACGGTCCAACATAGTCCATCAATTCAGTTACTATATTGTATTTTACAATTATTCCATCCATGGAAAATAGCCCCAGGCCATGCAGGGAGGATGGTGTAATGTGATATGTCCTATTGTTGACAATGAAGTCAACATCTATAGGAGGTAGTTCCTTAGGTACCCATTGTTTCACCATTTTCTTATACCTGAGTGGCACCTCTATTTTTCCTATGCTCTCATCATCATAAGAGCATGATCCTCCTTCGGCAAGAAAAAATTCCATGTGTCTACAAAATTTTCTTCTGACTTTTTAACCTATGGTCATTGTTTGCTTATCATATCTACTAGATGCAGTTGCATTTTCCTCTATTTGTCCTAAGCTTTCCTCACTCAACGAAGAAATATCTGGCAGCTACCTGTTTGGTTGTACCTTTAGTTGCATGTGCACATGTTGTTAGTGAGTAGTCCATCCTCATCCTAGTTCCAATTTTTCAACTTTTCTTTCTATATTCAAAATTCTAAATAAAAATTTTATATCTTTAGTTTTGGATGCACAATTAGACTAGGGTACAATTAACAATATTAGTAGGGGCACTCATGCATGTAGTGAATTGCCAGCTTAGTGAAGGGTATGAATCTCTAGGTGGGTGAACCTTTATTCCACTCACTTATCCATGCAAGCAATATGCACTATGGTTAGATTTCACACTACGGAATAATGGTCAACCACCTAATGTAATGTGATATCACTCTTGATTTTGGACATATTAAGGACATATTAATGTGAAAACACTAAGGACATGATAATTTTATCATATGGATCTAAGAAAAAAATAGTAGTAAGGTTGTTGTTTGTTGGATTTGTGCAAATTAGAATTATTATAAGAAATGTCCATTGAAGATGAGGGTCAATGATATGGAGTAAGAAATCCAACCATCAGTTGGTGTGTTGCAAATATTGGGTGCTTTAGTTGGAAATAAGTCTAAGGCAAGCCAAGAGTAGAACTATACAAATATTAGTTTTGTTCAAGACAAGAGTAGAACTATACAAATATGAGTTTTGTTCAAGCCAAGAGTAGAACTATACAAATATTAGTTTTGTTCAATCCAAGTTGAAGAATAAGTTAGTTATGGTGATGGTTAACAATAGTGCAACCCACACTTTTATGTAGGAAGTAGTGGTTGTTGAACTCAATGTGCATTTGAAATTGGTGCAGTCATTTTTCAAGGTAGCAAATTGGTCCAGAATCAGATCTAGGAGCTTGATGGAGCTGAGAAAGGCCTAAAATTAAAAGTTCTTAGAATGGCTTCAAAAAGGATGTGTGTGTAGGCCTCATTGATACAAACCCAACACAACTTGAACGAGCTCAAATGAACATTGTATGCTCAAGTTATGGTGATATGTTCGTTTTTCCAAACAGACAAAAAATGATGATTATATAGTTCGTACAGTTCGTATAGTACCACATGGCAGGGTGACTATACAGATCGTACGATCATATAGCTGACGTGGAAAGGCACAGTTAGCACTAAAGTGGCAGCTTCTAGAGGTGACACGTGGCAGGGTGACTGGGTGTACGGATATTGACGTGGTAGGTAGAGTTGGGCCAATCCGAGAGTGACATGAGTCACCACTGCAAGGGTGACACGTGGCATGCCCGTATGATGACACGTGGCACGTCCATACTAAAACACGTGGTAGGGTATGGTCAGAGGAAAGGGCATATGATGTGGTAGAGTTGGTCAAATCGGTGTTCAACACGTGGCATGTTTCTGACAAGTGGTGTGGTGCCACGTGGCCCAGACTTGGGCTGCCACGTGGCACCCATAGATTGGTTCATTATTGGGTTGCAAAAACTTTGGATTTCTCCATATTCGAACTCGGGACCTCCGACGGGAGGGAAGCACCTTGGGGTAGGTCGGGTACCAACTCGACTGCGGTGTGCCTTAGTAAACCATAGTGCATATATTATATTTAAGTTTGTTTTTGGCTAAGTTTGGACAGGGGAAGGGTTGGGGCCTAGCCCCAGCCCCCAGTCGCATCTCTCCCTATATACCATGCCATGGTACCCTGTTATGTGCTATGTGTTGGTGTGAAGAGGTGGCAATTATCCCACTATTTTCAGAACCTTCCACCGAATAATTGTTCGAAACCATATCATTAGTGCAGGGATAAGGGTTTAGCTCGGTCGGTCAGGCTAGCCTACCGACCAGGGGCTAAACCTAGACTACACCAGTTTAGAGTGCGTTAAGACTAGGCTCTAGCCACATGGCCACCACCATATAGCTAAGTGTCGAGATCTAAGGGGCCAACACTCAGGACTTAGCCCAAGGTTCTAGGAATGCACTAAATTAGACCAGGGGCCAAATAGTTAAGGGGCCAGTGCAGAGGTGCTAGTGGATGGCCATATGGCAGGCTCCTATATGACTAGTGGCCAACACATAAGGGATTGTGCCCTATATTAATGAAAAAGTGGGCTATGAACTATATATTAGTGATTTTTATCTATTTTATATGCAGATTTGGAGATGTTTGGTCAATATTGGGGGATATTGGGCCTTTTTTTAGGCTAGATCTGGGGGGGAAGTTGGGAGATGGTTACCAACTTCATATACATATAAACCAGGCTTTCTTGAGGCCATGGGGGGAGATTCAGAGCAGGTTTATGTTGAATATTTGTTAATCCAAAGCCATTTTTATGTAGGGAAGTTGTTGAGGAGTGCACCATTGCGGGCCATTTCTGGGAGCTCCGGTCATCCGATTTGAGTGTCGTTTATTGTGTTGGGTTATAGAGATATGGTAGAACAAGAACAGATCAGTTTTGTAACCTTTTTTCACTGGTGTGATGTAATTATTGAGATTTTAACATAAATAAGAAAGCCTCACCCACTGAGACAAAGGCCCGGAGACGTAGGCGAGATTGTCGAACTCATTTATCACATTGGTGTTATGGTTTGTTGTTGTTTTATACTTCATTTCAGATATGTACATGTTTATATGGTTTTGATGTTTCTTCTATAATTATTCCTCTTTCTTTAAGCTTCCTAATTGGTTAATCAACACATGCCTAATAACTCAACCATAGTCGTGTAAAAGATCTTTTCGGATCAAATGGTATCAGAGCTAGTTGACGTTTGGATTTGAGTTTTGCATGTTAACCAGGGAAAAGCTACTTCTTGGTGAAGGTGAGATTTTTGAAGAGAATCCATTGATTGGATTGAGAAAGAGAACTTATCAAAGCGAGAAGAAGGAATTTCTCAAGATGAGAAAGAGTTTCGAAAAACTTTCTTCGCCATGTCGGAGATGATGAAGTTTTTGTACAAGGATTACTTGGAATGAAAGAGACCAGTTCTTGGTGAATATTAAAAGGGAAAAAGTGAAGAAGGAGAGGATCCTCCTCAAATCCCTCCTTCACCTCCATCATTACCTCCTTCTTCTCCTTATGCTTCAAGTTCAAGTTCTAAATCCAATGAAAAGAAACATGTTCATAAACATAAGAATGAAATGCCTTTATTAAAACTTGATGTTAAATTCGAATTGCCCATATATGATGGTGAAGTTAATGAAGAGAGACTTAACATTTGGGTCAGACAGATGGAGGTTTATAGCAGTGTGCAACAAATCAAGGATGAGGACACACAAATCAAGTTGGCATCATTGAGACTTGTAGGCACAACACTCATCTGGTGGCAAAGCAAGTTGCAAAATGGCATGCAACATGTGGGTAATGTATTTCCGTCATGGAAAAGTTTCATTTATGCACTTAGAAAGAAATTATGTCCTTTGGGTTATAAAGAGAAAGCGTTAATTGAATGGCAAGCTTTAAAACTAAGAGAAGAACAAACAGTGCAAGAGTATACAGATCACTTCCGTAAAATGGCATTGATGTTAGATATTCCTTTACATACCCAAGAAACTCTTATGAAGCATATAGGAGGTTTACCTGCACATATTCGAAATATGTTATTCATGTTTGGACCTACTAATCTTGATGAGGTTTCTTTTCAAGTGACATACATTGAAGCAGGGAAAATAGGTGTTGGTGTTGTTGGATAATGCCAACCAATTTACACTCGTTTTTTTAGATATTGGGCAGATTTTCTGGCCCCTATTATTCTGTAATTAGTTGGATCAAATCAACCAGATTTAGAATAGGGATAGAGGCACATTAAATGTAATCAGTTTCTTGTAACTGAGTGAAGATTGCTATATATCTATGTAAGCCTATTAAGGTAGAGTGTGAGATGTGAGAGTGCTTGAGAGACATGAGCATGAGTAGTGTGGCTGATGTATTATCTCCCTTTCATAATATTAACCGAATATCATTGTCTTGTGGATGTTTCCATGTTTAGGGTTTTACCACGTAAAAACTTTGTGTAGGATCTGTGTTTTCTTATTTGCTTGTATCTTTCTCTATATTTACTTTCGTTGTAGAACAATAATTGGTATCAGAGCAGGTGAACCAAGTTGGATGACATTTGACATCTGAAGACAAGATCCGAGTGTTGTGTATTGGAAGAGGGGTGATATGTGATATTGATATCCGAAAATCCATTTCGGTGAAAGAGGGTGAGCATGTTGTTTGAGATGTTGTTATGGTGAGGCATCATGCCTGATGCACTACAAGTGTGATAGAGATGTGAGTGCAAGAGGAAGCCATCCATTGCATAAATGAGCGATACTTGCAAGGGGGAGTTTCTACTTAATACGTGCACAGAGATCCATGTCCCGCGTTGTGGAAGAGATTCATGATTCATTGAGAGAGAAGCAATAACCAGTGATGCGATAACTGACCGGTGTTCATCGTTGCCTATGCTTTACAAAGGGAGTGATAATGGTACGATATGAAAGAATATTTTTTGTTTTATTATGCACAATGTATAATTAAATAAAGGAGTGGCTGAATTTTATGACTATTCATACGGAGGATAAACGTTATGAATAAAGTGGGTGGAGGATGCTTATTAAAATATTATTTGCGGACCCTTTGTTTTTTAGTAAAAGGTTTAAATATATATTTGTGATTTATCTTAAATCTTTTTAATTAAATATTTTGGGTTAATATTATTATTCCTCTACATTTAAAAGGGTTTTATAATTTGTGATTTGGGTATTAGGAGGTTTTGTGCTAATGGCTAAGATGTAGAGTTCGAAGTTTGAAGTTGAAAATTTCAGCGGTAAAAGAAAATTTGAGCTATGGAAGCTCAAGATGCGAGATTAGTGGTGCAACAAGGGTTGCAAAAAGCACTGGTAGGAAAGTAAAAGAAACCAACAACCATGACAAATGAGGAATGGGAAGATCTAGATGCAAAATCTCTTAGTACCATTCGTTTATGTCTGGCGGATGATGTTATGTTTAATATCATAGGAGAGGATACAAGATCAGGCTTATGGAGCAAGATGGAAAGTCTATATATGATGAATTCCTTGACGAGCAGGATCTACTTGAAGAGACAGTTGTACAGTTTGCGGATGAAAGAAGGTACAACAATTGCTAACCATTTAAATACCTTTAATACCCTTATAGTTAAATTGACTAGTATGGAAGTTAAATTAGAAGATGAAGATAAGGCTATTACACTATTGTGTTAATTGTCTGAGTCTTGGGATAATCTAGTCACCTCTATTAGTTTTAGCTCAACAGAGGTTTTAGATTATGACTCTATTGTGGGAGTGTTGTTGGCTGAGGAGATGAGGAGAAAATCTAGTCAAGAAACCTCAACTTTAGAGGCGATGTTGGTTAGAGGTCGAACTAAAGAGAAGAATCGGATAAGTTCTTCTTGATATAAGTCAAGATGCAAAAAGGGTTAAGAAAAATGTTGGTATTGTGGCAAAACATGACATATCAAGAAAGATTGTTTGAAAATAAATGAATCTGAGGAAAACTCTACGAAGGAAGCAAATTTGGTTGTAACAAATTCAGGTATGACTGATGAAGTTTTATCTGTTTCTAGTCATATACAATATCAAGAAGTATGGAATTTAGATTCAGGTGCCTCCCACCACATGTGCTCACATAGAAATTGGTTAATTTCTTACCAATCTGTTGATGAGGGTGTAGTGTTTATGAGAAATGGTATTCCCTATAAAATTGTTGGGGTTGGCATTTGTTACACATCAAAACTACTCATTTCAATGATGACCTATTGTTGTCATTGCAAGTGTCACAAGTGTCTCATTTTAGCCACAAGTGTTGCAAGTGTCCCAAACATCATATAGTCCTCTTGCCTATATCATGTCTTGAACGACATCATAAGGACACTTGAGATACCCTCAAAGACTGGTTTAAGAAGGAGAAATCATCTGATGAAAAGTACAAAGATTTTTCCATGGAAAGAACCACTTAAAAAATCAATTTTGAAGGCCTACACACCCCTACCCACTGTCAGGGAGTGTCAACGCTCCCTACCCTTCTTTGGGGGAGTATTCCAGCACTCTGTGCACCCTTCTGAGGGAGCGCTGGGATTTTTTAAGGAAATTTTGGGCAACTCTCCCCTACCCACTGTCAAGGAGTGTTAACGCTCCCTACCCTTCTTTAGGGGAGTGTTTCAACACTCTGTGTCCCATTCTGAGGGAGGGCTGGGTTGTTTGAGGAAATATTGGGTTGTTGAGGAAAATCAGGGAAAAATTCCCCTCATATTTGGAGTTGGTTGGATTCGAATATGAGGTCAAGGATGGATCTTAGGGAAGATCCACAACTAATGGAGAAGGATCCTCAACCTATCCCAAGAATATCTAAGGTGGTTGGGTCTCTCCAAGCTTATATAAGGAAGCCTTCTCATTGTGAAAGAGAAAAAGTTTAGATGCATCAAACTTACGATCTCATAAAGGAGGTAATCAGTAAAGCATATTCATTTTGATTGTGGATTATCTAAGCAAGGGGATGGACAAGGAGAGATGGAAGAGGCTATTGCAACTTCATCAAAGGTTTGTAAGTATTTCTATCTAATTCTCATTAATGCATGTGCTTGGCCTGTTCTTTCAAGGTTGTGTATGTCTACATGAACTTGTCTTTGATAGATAGATCTAGTTTTGGATTAATCATGGTAGAATAGGAAGTTGTTTTGTCTTTATTGTTATTGGATTACAGGACTTGTTGAAGAGCTTAGGGATCAAGGCTCAACTTGGATTGGGAAAGGACAAACATCGATAAAAAGGTACATTCTTCTTCCTTTTCTCTATTTGATTGACTTAGATAGGTTTAAAAGGATGTCAGTGACCAAAGTTAGCACCTTTCTGTCTTGATCTTAGAGATTTAGGGTTCAAGAGGAAATCCACTTGTTCGTAGGGGGATTTTCCTGTAACAAAAATTGGTGACTCCACTGGGGAGAAAATCTTTCAGTTTTGGTTTCCTTCCTTGGTCTTGTTTTTGGCCTTTTCTCACCTTTAGATATTATGCACGTTGTGTCTCTAATTCTTGGATGTGTTGTTGGCTCTTGGATTCATCTTACACACTCAATTTCTGCATTTTCCTGAGTTATTTTTTTTTATTTCTGGGAAAGGTTTTTAGTTCTGAGAGGTCAGTGCTCCCCTGCCTCTACCACCAGGGCATTGGCACTCCCTTGCAGGCTCCCACAGAGCATTGCAATGATCTAGTACCCTTGACACCAGAGCGTTGGTACTTTTTCTGCTAAAAATCTTCTTGGGAGTTGATTTCTCAGTCTACTTTTTGTTAATTCATCTGCTCAAGGTTAATCCTATCTCAGTGTGTCCTTGTTTAGCCTCCAACTTTTTTATTTCTAAGGATTGATGATGTTTTGTTTGGAATTTTGACATCTTTCTTCCTTATTTTGAGTCACTCTTCTTCCCTGAGATTTGGAGTCGATCTACTGCTTTCTCACTTATCTGATTGAATGAAAGTTGTTGTAAGGAAATTCAAAGATCTATTCACTATTTCATTTCGATCTTTGAGGTCTTTTCTCCAAGCATTTCCTCCTGTCTGGATTTGGTTTTCTTTTTGCTTCTTGTTTGATCACAACAAGGGTGTGTTTTGTTTATGTGAAGTTTGCTTCTGATTTCTTAAATCTCACATATCTTGAAGTCTGATTAACATAGGAATCTTTACATCAAACTAATTATCAGTCACATATAAACAAAAGGATATTTTTTCATGTTTGGTTTTTGGATATTGGAACCAATTTCTGAACATTTTAGCATTGTATTGGTTTCTTGATTGAGGACTATTGCATGAGGTCATTGTATCTTAGTGTTTGAAAGTGAAAGGAAAATCCTTCTCCTTCCCTTGAATAGACATTCATTGAAATAAAATATGGCTTATCATTTATTATGCATGTTTTGGGAATCGAGTCATAATATCATCAGTTTTCACTCTCATACACCTCTGAGTAAAAAACAACCTTAAAATCAAGAGCTAAACTAAAAAAATTCAGACTTTTTTACATTTCTGTTAGCAAACCTACATTATCTTAAGGTGTGGGGCTTTGGAATAGGTTGAAAGGATAAATTTCCAAAGTTGTCAAACAAACTTAGCATCTTGCAATAGGGAGAGAAAATCCAATTCTTGTATCGTCTTTCTGGGATCCCCCTCTCACACAGGGATTATGCACGAGGTCGCGTTCAGAAGAGATACAAATATTATCCCTCCATGGTTTGATTGTTCATAGTATTCAGATCGTATATTGGAGGTTCTTCTTGAGGTTCAACTGTCTTCATTTGGTCTCGGTGCTTCGTGAAATCTGAATCCATTTGGGGTCCTCTGGAGTTCTACCAGTCCACTTGTCCTCAGTTCTCTTGAAGGATTTTGAACTTGTTATCCTGCCCATACATTCAAACGGGACGGTTGATTATACCCGCCAAGGGGATGACTGCGAGTTGGTGACCTTAGTAGCCATAATATTCAGGTTCTTACACGAGGTGACGGTGAAGGGAAATCTCACTGTACCTGGAACAGACATTGGTCAAACTCACTCGAGCTCCTTGGAGGGTAAATCCACAATTACTTCATGGAAGCTTGCACCAAGGTGTAAGTCTGTTAAGCAGGTCGCCAATGTAACTAATCCACCAGCTCTATCCTCTCCCCTTCCTACATTGATCACGCGATGTTGGATTTCATCACCAACTAGTGGTTTCATTGTGGGAAGGTTTGTTTGATTGTTTTCTTCTCAGATTTGTAGCCTGTGTTGTTTGTTTTCTTTAGTGGACCTTGGGTCGAGTCAGTGTTAATGGAATCAAATCCTAGGAGTACTAATGGAGGAATCCCTTGTCCTGGGGAACCTTACACCTTTCCTTCTTTTGGAAACATTGGTCCTCCGTACATTGCCACACTGAGTCTTCCAGGACTCACCATCAGATTACCAGCTTGGTTGTTCCCCACTTAAGGTGATCTTGAATCTTCCAAGTTCTTCAAATGCACCTAATGCTTCAAATGTAAGTACACCACCCACACATCAACCTCATGTCGACTTTTCGCCTTCTTCACTCATTAAGTCTCCTTCCCTTTCTCCTTCTTCGCCTAGTGAAAGCTCTAAAGAAAGTAGCCAGGTTGATAAGAAGAAGAAAAAACAGAAAGAGAAGAAGAAGAAGAACTCAAAAAGGACCAAGCCTCCAACCATATCATATGTTGGATCCAAGAAACCAGCTCCTATTAATCGTACTGGGAGTGTTGATGAGGTCAACAAGATTAAAATGAAGAATCTAAAACCCAAATTCCCTTGCAATCTTTGTAAGGGTGACCACTTTCTGAGGGATTTCCCTGGTCTTCCAAAGGTCTTAGAAATGTGGTCCTCCATGTCATTGGCCCCTGTTGGACATGCTAGTGACACCCCGTCAACTATTGACGTTAAGGTTGGTAAGAAGAAGACAATTGTCAAGTTTCCTTGCATGTTATGTGAAGGCGATCATTATTCTCACCTTTGTCCTCATATGGATGAGTCTTCTTATCTTTTTGAAAAGCTTCAAATCCCAACCGGTTATCGTAATATTCCCCCCAACCCATCGTTATTTGATGGAATGGTCAATCGGGTTCCTTCCCCGGTCAGTCTGATTGATTAGGTGGTCAATCTAGTTTCATCCTCGGTTGAACCACTAACCAAATTAGTTGATCCATTTCCACCATCGATCAGCCCCACTTTTCATCTGAAAAGCGAAACCTAAGTGACTGATCTAGTCCCATCATTGTTCAGTCCCACCCTTCATCTGAAGAGTGCCAACGTGGTCAATCCCACTCCTCCTCTGACGAGTGCCAAAATGGTTGCTATGGTCCCTTCATTGGCCAGTCTGGTTGATCATGTCGTCAATGTGGTCACGTCCTTAGTTAAACCAGTTGACAAAGTGGTTGATTTGATCCCATCTTCGGTTGATCGTACTCTCCCATTAGAGAGTGAAACCCAAGCGGTCGATCCATTTCCACCTGTCGACCCCATTCTCCCCTTGGAAAATGAAACCCAAGTGGTCTATTTGATGTCATTATCACTCGATCCTACTCTCCCTCTAGAGAGTAAACCCGATTATGCCCACATTTTCTCTCATTGATACAGAATCAACTATGTTGGGGGGCATTCCTCCTTCTCCCGTGAAACCCCCTCCAAGTAATGATGCCATCCTTTTTTATTGGGGTGCGCTAACTGGACCTTGTCTTCCCTATCACATTCCTTTCAAGATTACAATACAGGTTTGTGGTTGGGACATTCCTCATGTGCTGATAGATGAAGGTTCGTCTATTAGTATTTTGTCCTCTATTGATTGGAAAGCTTTGGGTTATCCTCAGATTGTGCCAGTTACCCAAAATCTATTTGATTTTAACAGAAGAACCAGTCACCCTTTAGGGATCCTTCCCCAGTTTTCCGTAAATTTGGGAGGGAAAACTTTCTTTATTGATGTTATGGTGGTCCAGGACCCCTTGGATTTTGGTTTACTCCTTGGGAGAGATTACGTCTATGCCATGAAAGATATTGTGTCCACTCTTTTTTGTGTGATATATTTCCCACATGATGGCAGAATGGTGACTATTGATCAACATTCATTTGTTGGCCCTGACTTGACCCTCAACCCAATGACCTCCCTAAACAGGTCTTATATGCGGTCAGTATCACCCTTGTCACGGGTCAATTATGTGGTGTTGTCTCCCATGACTTCGACTTCCGATGACTTGGATCTGATAGTTGACATGGTGATATCCCTCACACTTGTTAACGGTTTACCTCATTGACCAGTAATAAAGTGGTTTTTGCCATGTTCAACATCATAACATCTATTCACATGGTTAGACTTGTACTGCATTAGGATCGGTAAGAAGACCCTAGGTTGATTGATCACTCTGATATGTACTTTGCCCAGGTTAAGAAGGATTTTCTCTTAAATATTGACACATATATTGTCACATAGATCCACTTTGTATTGGTCTATGGCTATGTCTTGTCATTTCATAGATCCACAGTGTATTTTTCGTGGCTACGATCAGCTCATGTCATGGAAGTATAGATCCACATTGTATCTTTGGTGGCTATACTCTTTGTTAATATAATTATGGATCCGCAGTGTATCTTATGGCGACCATACCTTGAAAGTCTTTATCACCCAAGCATAGGTATGTCTACCATGGGTTTGAAACATATCATAATATTTGTTTGATGGTTGTGTGCACCTTCTACCAGGTTCTCTGAGTCCATACCCTTGCTCAAAAAATTATACAAAGTAATGCATTCATCACGTCTTCTAACTTCGCACTTTGGGGGGCAATCTGCTACACATCAAAATTACTCATTTCAATGATGACCTATTGTCATCATTAAAAGTGTCACATTTTAGCCACAAGTTTTGCAAGTGTCACAAGCATCATACAGTCCTCCATTCCATGTCGTGTCTCGAATGATATCATAAGGACACTTGAGACACCCTCAAAGATTGGTTTAAGAAGGAGAAATCATCTGATGAAGAGTACAAAGATTTTTACATGGAAATAACCACTTAAAAAATCAATTTTGAAGGCATGTGCTCCCCTACCCACTGTCAGGTAGTGCCATCGCTCCCTACCCTTCTTTGGGGGAGTGTTCCAGAACTCTGTGCACCCTTCTAAGGGAGTGTTGGGATTTTTTAAGGAAATTTTGGGCAGCACTCGCATACCCACTGTTAGGGAGTGCCAACGCTCCCTACCCTCCTTTTTTGGAGTGTTGCAACACTCTGTGTCCCATTCTAAGGGAGTGTTGGGTTGCTTGAGGAAATCTTGGGTTGTTGAGGAAAATCAGAGAAAACTCCCCCTCATCTCTGGAGTTGGTTGGATTTGAATCTGAGGTCAAGGTTGGATCTTAGGTACGATCCACAACTAATGGAGAAGAATCCTCAACCTGTCCCAAGAATCTCTAAGGTGGTTGGGTCTCTCCAAGCTTATATAAGGAGGCCTTCTCATGGTGAAAGAGAAAATGTTTAGAGGCATCAAACTTATGATATCATAAAGGAGATAATATGTCAAGTATATTCATTTTTATTGTGGATTATCTTAGCAAGGGGTTGGACAAGGAGAGCTGGAAGAGGTTGTTGCAACTTCATCAAAGGTCTGCAAGTATTGTTATCTAGTTCTCATTAATACATGTGCTTGGTTTGTTTCTTTCAAGGTTGTCTATGTCTACATGAACTTGTCTTTGATGGATAGATCTAGTTTTGTATTAATCATGGTAGAATAGGAAGTTGTTTTTTCTTTGTTGTTATTGGATTGCAGGACTTGTTGAAGAGCTTGGGGATCAAGGCTCAACTTGGACTGGGCAAGGACAAACATCGATAAAAATCTACATTCTTCTTCCTTTTCTCTATTTGATTGACTTAGCTAGGTCTAAAAGGATGTCAGTTACCAAAGTTAGCATCTGTATTGATATTAGAGATTTAGGGTTCAAGAGGAAATCCACTTGTCCGTAGGTGGATTTTCTTGTAACAGCAGTATTAGAATCAGGATGTTCGATGGTATTGTTAGGGAATTAACGAATGTTATATATGTACCTGAGCTTAAATAAAATTTGATTTCATTAGGACTGTTGGATTCTTGTGGATATAAGTATACAGGTCAAGGTGGAGCGCTCACATTATTGAAAGGTAGTTTAGTAGTGATGAAGGCAACAAAGGTTGATAACATTTATAAGCTGGAAGGGAGTACTAAAGTGGCATTTGAAGTGACAGATGTATCTTATTGTTTATGGAAGAAGCATCAAGGTCATAAGAGCAAGAAAGAACTGCAAGTACTGGTAAGCGGTAAATCATTTCTAGACTTAAAATCGTGTTTATGAATTCATGCTTGTTTTATATCTCTGCAAGTTATGATGGTGGTATAAAGGGATGTTGTGTGTGGGATCCTACTACTCGCAAGGTCATCATTGATAGAGATATAGTATGTATGGAACAACCAAAAGGTTTGATTCAAGATCGCAACGGTAAATTTGTTTGCATGCTAGATAATTCATTGTATGGCCTATTGGTACCCAGGAAAATATACAAGAGGTTTGAATCCTTCATAGTGAGCTGGAATTTTTCAAAGGGTAGTAATGACTATACGGTTTATAGTACATTTACAATATTGATGTTATTTGTTGATGATATTCTTGATGCAAGCGTAAGCGTGGATAAAATCAGTAAGAAAATGACTCAGGTGGACAGGACAATTCAGATGAGGGATCAAGGAGCAGCAAAACAAATTATGGTCATAGAAGTACATAGAGATGGTAATGGTAAGTTGTGGTTGGAGTTCAGTATGAACATTGTAAAACCAGTTTTTATCCTTGTTGCTTTCCATTATAAGTTTTCTTCAAGCATAGGTCTTGTCTATAAAGAAGAAAAAATTATGTCTCATGTAAGGTCAATAGGATATATGTTGTATATGATGAAATCGTTAAGAACAGATGTTTCACATGCTAATGATGTTGTCAGATACGTGACAAATTCAGGTGTTGTAGTGAAATGGGTGCTTCAGCGTTTCAGAAGCACAAATGTCACTTATAATGGTTGCACTGAGATAGTTTGTGGTAAATGTAATGTATATTTTACAGGTGCCTTGGATAGAAGGAGATCTATCACTAAATATGTCTCAAAACACAGTTGTGGAAGACATGTTGGAGGTGGAGTGACCCCTCAGGAAATCCAAACTCGTGCAAGTCACATAGGCAAGATCATGAAACCAGTTTTATTAGAGAAGTTGTAGTGGTGCTTGAATTCTCTTGTCTTGCAGCATAGATGATGAATAAATTGGACAATGATATTTAGGTAATTGTTGTCAAGGTGGAGATTGTTGGATAATTCCAACCAATTTACACTCGTTTTTTAGATATTGTGCAGATTTTTTGACCCCTATTATTATGTAATTAGTTGGATCAAATCAACCAGATTTAGAATAGGGATAAAGGCACATTAAATGTAATCAGTTTCTTGTAACTAAGTGAACAGTGTTATATATCTATGTAAGCCTATTAAGGCAGAGTGTGAGATGTGAGAGTGCTCGAGAGGCATGAGAGTGAGTGGTGTGGCTGATGTATTATCTCCCTTTCATAATATTTCTTAAACAATTTTATACTTTTTAAATAATTATTAATATTTCTTCATGTGTCATCAAGCAACATACAACATATGGACAGTAAGAGTAAAGATCATCAGTCACACATAAAATACACACAGAGACAGATTTTCACGAGGAAACCCA
>ML777850.1:195208-218422 GCA_009831015.1 Picea engelmannii | reverse complement strand
GTTGAAGGCATGAGGTGAAAATGTTAGCATGGGGATGGAAAATGAACATAAGGAAACAACGTTAATTAAGCACCATCGAAGGTAGGAGGAGAGCGTTGAGAGGAAGGAAATTTCATGGAAATGAAGGTGACCTTATAGCTATATGCTACAAGATGCAACCTCCAAATATAACCTCTTAGGTAATATAGCAAGGGAGTGGTGAATAGTCTCAACTAAGGAATGCCATATTGAATTCATCCCTAATCAAGACAATGAATTAAAGGGAGATAATAAAAGATGAACAGATCGAGGAAATAGGTGGTCAATAAGAGAGTGAATGAGGAAGATGGCAGCCCCAAAAGATTTATCCTACTAGTTGCAACAATCAAGTATACCCAGTCTTATACTCCTCCAAAAATCACACCCTTAGAGATGAACTTCATCCTTATTTTATAGATGAATCCCTCAACTACCTCCATAATAAAATATTCAATAAAAATTTGGACATCTTTCCTCAGGTGAAGCACCTCTTATAAAAACAAAAATCTAATATGGCTTCCTCTTATTGGGAAAATTTGTCCTTGAGAAGGTGAATGATTCCAAGTGTTTACATATGAGCCTACAATGTCTTGCAAATAGAATCACATGGAGGAATTCATCCCACGACAATAATTTTGTTCAATAAAACCCTCCTCGAGGATATCTAATGATCGCCTTTAGCTTTGTAATCTATGCTAGCTTCCACCTACATTGTCATTAAAAATTTTACTTATGGAGAGAACTTCTCATCTCAACAAATCATGATCACTACATTCCAACAACTAAAACATTATACATTGTGGGGATATCTTGAACCTATGAAAGTTTTGTTGACACTATAGGTATGGATTTCTCATTATAAGTACTATTGGGTTGTGGTGAGTTTGGATGTTATAGACCTGAAAAATGAGTATTGATAAAGATGCCTCTTTCAAGGTAAAGATAAATATGCTCTCTTTTAACAAGTCCTTTTGACTTACTTTTAGAGGGATATGTATGAGTTCTCAATGAATTTTCACATGACTGTATATTACTGTCAAGGTCCATAACATTTTTAAACATTTGGGATGGACTAGCAAACTTTCTTTCCCTAAGTAGAAGAGAAAAAATAGACTTTTGGAAGCAACATAATCCACCTTGGCAATAAATTTATTTTTGATATTATACAAATCCCCACACCTCTTATTGAAGTAATATATCATGCTTTCACCATTTTTTATTCTTAAAGAGTTAAACGTTGTCAAGTAGTATTGGTGGTACTTCAAAATTTTGTGTGGGAATGCAAGAAAATGAAGATTGCAGCCAAACATAGCCACACTTCAAACATGACCTCTTTTCATTTTTTCACACCATTCTTATTGTTTAAAGATGGGAGAATAAAGGCTCGGAAAATGACATGGTTTTAGTCACATATGGTACTAATTCACCTAAGGGAAGCCTTGTTTCCCAGCAATGAGATCCTAAGATGAAGCAAACTCCATTTCCCAGTACTTATGTTGATATAACCATTGGAAATAAGTGCAGAGTTACCTCTTTCAATTATTTGAATTTTTCTCAAAAGACCAAAAAAACAAAGCATTCATGGACTATTAAAATAATTATTGGTTTTAGGCATTCAGATTACACTTTAAAAGAAGATATTCAAAGTAATATTTCAAGTGGAATAGATAACAAAGGACCTAAACCAAATGATGAAGGTTTTGAAAATTCATATGTTGAGTTTAGTGATGAATTACTGATTAAGAGGGTGGATAGAGGCTATGAGAATGTAGGTGAAGGAGCAACTGGAAATGCAGTTTTGGATGCAAAAAATTTGTTCCCACAAAGTTCAAATGCCTCTCATAAACTTCACAATAATCTACGCACTCTAAAAAGAATATGGATTCAATATATATCGACTAGCATTGCAAGGAATATGAGGTAGAATGTTAGATCAAAATTTGCAATTTTTCACTTGTATCCAAAATTGTACAAACTTCCAAGTCTGAGGGTGTTGATCTATTAATGCTCTTAGAGATGATTTTGTGACTAATATTATTTACAACCTAAGACTATTTTCACAATGATGTCAATGTTAAAACTAGGCTTTTAACTACATTTAACAAAGGATTACCAATTTCAGAGAAACAGAGGATAGACATTACTGAGTTTTGCGGCATCTCCACAGGTTTTTCCAGATAGGGGTGCTCCTTTGCCTCTGTCTATGTCCAATCAAAATCCTGGATTGAATATTGCCACTCCTCTGGACCGAATATCTCCACTCCTCTGTACCAAATATCTCCACTCCTCTGGACCAAATATCTTCACTCCTATGGACCGAATATCTCCACTCCACTACCTTTGTCAGATGGTGTTTTGCTCCTCTGTGAACACGAATATGTATGGCGGTCAGGAATCTAAGCTAGTATGGGGTTTTTCTCCTCTGTTAATGTGATGTATGGGGTTTTTCTCCTCTCTTGTTGTGTATTGTTGTCTAGTTTCCACCTCACGTGGAAATATCCAAGCTAGTAGATGCAGGCTTGTGCCCAATTTTCTTTGTAATGAATGGGCACGCGAGGATTACTTTGTCATTTGTATTTTTTTTTGTTTTTTTAATGTTTTATTATTATTATTTGTTAATTTAATTAATATATATATATATTAATTAAATTCATCATAATATAAATTTTAATTATGATTTTTTGTTAATTTTAATTAATATATATTTTAATTTAGAAATTTTGCAAGTTTGGGGATGGGGGTATTAGAGGTTATAGGTGTTATATTTTATTGGGTTAATAAGGGATTATAATGGGTATGGGTTATATCATTTAGGATTAAAAGTTATAAGGATTGTATGGGTTAATAGATGTTATATATTATGAGGGTTGGTGTTGATAAGTTAAAGCGGTAAAGGTATATGTGTTATAGTTGTTAGGGGTAATGGGTTATAAGGGTTGATAATGATAAGGATTATAGGATTTAGGGATGATTGAGGTTATTTTTAATGTGGGTTAAGGTTGGTAGTGATAGGGTCAAAGGGGTACTGAAGGGTATTTATGTTATAGGTGTTAAGGATAAGGGGTTATAACAATTAATAGAGATAAAAGTTATAGGCTTAAGGGGTGATAAGGGTTAGGGTTAATATAGGTTAACAATTGTAGTGGTTAAAATGTATAGAGTTTATGGGTTACAAATTATATGTTATAGGGTGGATTATAGGATATATATAAGTTATATATATGGATTATGGGTTGGGTGTTATGGAGGGTAAGGGGTATATAGGTTAGGGGTTATACAAGTTTAGGGTCTTAAGGATTATGCAAAATTTGGGTTTAGGGGTTATGATTTAGAGGTTAGTTGTTAACATGGATACAGTTTAGGGGTTACCACGGCTAGGATTTATATGGGTCAGGGGTGACAGGAGTTAGAAGGGTAAGAAATTATAAAGGTTAGGGTGATAGGTTATAGGGGTCAATATTATATGCATAATGGGGATTAGGGGTTATAGGGTTATGGATCAAAGGGTATAGGAATCCAGTGTTATTTTAGTTAGATGCAATACAAGGTGTAAGGATTAGAGATTATATGTCTTTATATATACCAAGGGTTCTATTAGTTGTTAATGGGATAGGGGTTATTAAGATTATAGATGGTAGGGGATAGGGAGGTTATATTAGGGTTTATAAGCTTAAAAGGGTTATAAATGTTAGGGGTTATATGTTAACAATTACATAAGGGTTTGGTTTATAAGAGTGTTAGTGGAAACCTATTTGAACATGTACAATTTATATTTTTAAGGTTGTTTTACATTAATGTTATGTAACTATTAAGGTGGATTAAAAGCTACGTGTATGTTGTTGGCATGTTTACAGGCAGAGTGTGCTTGCCATTGATGGAAAGAATAGAAGCGACGATGGCATGTTTACAGGCAAGAATAGCAGTGGACCAAAGCTCAAGAGACCAGAAGATGAGAAAGGAAGAATGTGCTAGGTGGGCACCAGATGTTTTTTGGGAAGACACACACGAGCAAGCTCGAGAAGCTCAGAAGAGATCATGCAAAGTTACACGCAGATAGTGCAGTGTTGCACACAGAGCACATGTGTGCACTAGGTCTGAGGGTAACTTTTGCCAAATCTCAAGAGAGATAGTGTTCTGAGACACACAGACGTGATCCCATACATCAAGGCATGCAAAAGGATCAAAGGTCATGGCCTTTGACACTTAGAGATTTGAGGAAGCCAAAGCTCAAGAGGAGGAGTGACAGTGGTCATTGGATCACCAATCCTGAATACCCAATGTCCATCATATCAGAGTCCAAACAAGAGGAGCGTGCAAAGGAGGATATTAGACCGTAACCATTAGATCGAAGTGTAAAGGACTAGCAACCGTTGGATCCAGTACAATTACGAAGAGGATGATGACCAAGAGCCATCCTCCAACTCCGCGAAATGCGAAGTCGCGAAATGATCTAGGTCATTGGATCTAGAGGACATATGGCGAGAGACCAACATTTCGCTGAATCGCGAGCTAGAGAATTCAAAGGTGAGAGTTGTAGGAACTCGTGATATGAGAAGTCGCTAAACGATCACAGTTGTCGATAAGAGGGAGAGATCTCGACCGTTGATCTGATATGAAGCATTTTGGAGTTTTGCGATTTGGGAGATTCGAGGAAACTCACAGCAGGAGTTCACGATATGCGAAATCGCGAAGCACCCCTCTTGCTTGGACCCTGGTCACAACTGGTGGTCACATTGATGAAGGTTAAGGGAGGATCTAGCACGTCGCTAGGATTTACAACAGAGATCACCGAAATCGTGAAATGCCTTTTTGAATAGGGTTGTGGTCACAACTAGTGGTCACATCAATGGAAGAGAAGGGAAGGAGCTAGAAGTGCTAGGCTCCACCTCAGATTTTTGCGAGTTGAGAAAATCGAGGTGACTCCAAGTCAATCACCCGAAATGTGAAATCATGAAATGACTGTTGGTTAGGCGTATGGTCACCACCGATGGTCATGTGAAAGGAAGGGTCTTAGCCAGAAAACCTAGTGCCCACTGTGTAGATTTCTCAGAAAGGGAAAAAGGCGCCAAAGACATGAGCGCGCAGAGGTTCTCTCAGTAACTGTTAAGAGACGGATGGATTGTAACTGCAGAAAACGACTGATTCCATCTACCAGAGAACTTGAGGAGCTGGAGGGTGATTGCCAGAGAAGCTGAAGAATCTTGAGGTAAGTGCCAGTGGAATGAAGACTCATCATAAAGATGATTGACAGATGAAAAGAATCGAAGAATGTAACTACAAAAGAGAGGATAAAGCTCGACTATGACAGAGAAGACGAAGAGTCGCACTGCCAGAGAAGGCAGAGAATCTCAGGATAATCCATTGATGACGAACAGAATCAATATAACCACCAAAGAATATGATGAGTTGCATGTAGGATCTAGGAGAGGAATAGGCATCATAAAGAGACGCAGAACAGAGAAGAGGTGGGGGTTGTTGTTGAGTTTTTTTCATGCGGGTAGAAGCATGTTGTGTGCAAGAATTGAAGCGCACAGAAGAGGCGTGGTGCATAGAATGGAAATAATACACAGAACATAAAGCAAAGATGAAGCAAGGAACAAAAATGCATATCTTAGAGAAGAATAGAAAGAGCAGTAGACATGAGGAAAGAGACACTGATGTAGGTAGAGAAGAGAAGTGTAGCAGAATAGTGATGAGACTGGTAAGCCATAGATAAATGTTGTATCACTGTGACAAATTCAAGAAAGCAAAGATTTATATTTCAGGGTGCTAGGGAGGTGCTAGGGAGGACTGTTGTCCTCAGAGTTTCAAGTGGGTGCTTGAACATAGGGAGTTGTAGCTCCCATCTGGTTACAGCTAGAGAAACCAAGGTGGCAGGGTGGTGCAAGGGAGAACTATTGTTCTTTGTTATACAGGTCAGTGCCCGTGTGACTGGAAGTTGGTGCTTCCATCCAGTTGGTGTTAGAACACTTAGAGAGTTGGTTATTCCTTCTAGTGGGTGCTAGAGAAACCAGGGAGTTGATGCTTCCTTCTAGTGGGTGCTAGAGAAACCAGAGATTTGGTGCTCTAAGCAAGTTTCATCTTGCAAAATAGAGGTGGTAGCCTCACAATGATTTGTTTCTCATAAGAATGATAATGTACAGAAAATAAAGATTACTTATCATATCAAGAAGAAGAGGTTTTTCCCTTTATGGGTTTCCTTAGGAAATATCTGTCTATGTATATTTAATGTGTGTGATTGATGTTGAATATTGTATTGCCTACCTTCCTACATTATTGTGATTGTCATTTAATGCTCTATAAAGATTTTAAAATAAGTATAAATGTTTAATCACGGTAACAACTAATTCACGCCCCCCCCCCCCCCCCCCTCTCATTTGTCTAACATATGTTCTATGTATGAAGGTAAGGCATATTAGTTCTCAGTTTTCTTGTGTAGAGTGTTAACAAAGGGAGGTCTTGTATTAGACAACTTTAAAATACATGTTAACAATTACATATTTGTCTTATGAACAAGATATGGTACTATCCATTTTGAGGTTTGGCATAGAGATTGTTCTTATAGATTACACTACATTGCACCATATAAGCCCTACATAATCCATACACTCCTTGCAAACCATGTAACAACATTCAAAGACACATGCACGACCTCTAATCCCCATTCACAGGTCATTATTTCCCATGTCTAGTTCAATGTAACAATGATGACATTTACGATGATGATGACCTTTATTGATCATTCCAAGTATATTTCTCATTCATGAGGCCAAAATCATATCATCTCATGTAGTGGTTAAAATGTATAGAGTTTATGGGTTACGAATTATATGTTATAGGGATTGTAGGATATATTAGTTATATATATGGATTATGGGTTAGGTCATGTTATGGAGGGCAAGGGATATATAGGTTAGGGGTTATACAAATTCAAGGTATTAAGGATTATGCAAGTTTAAATGGGTTTAGGGGTTATGGTTTAGAGGTTAGTTGTTAACATGGATACAGTTTAGGGGTTACCATGACTAGGATTTATATGGGTCAAGGGTGACAGGAGTTAGAAGGGTAAGAAATTATAAAGGTTAGGGTGATAGGTTATAGGGGTCAATATTATATGCATTATGGAGATTAGGGGTGATAAGGTTATCAAGGTAAGGAATTGTGAGGGTTAAGGGTGATAGGTTGTTGGGGTGAATGTTACACTCATTATGGGGTTGTGGGGTTATATTTGTTAGGGTTTACAAGTGTTGGGGTAAGGGGTTATACGAGTTAGGCATCCTATATGTTAGGTGTAGAGTTTATAAAGTTTGAGGGTTATAGAGTTTAGGGGTTATTAATAATAAGGGTTAATATATGGGTTAAGAGTCGTAGGGTTTAAGGATTAGGATATAAGAGTTCAAGGTTATATTAGGAATGATAAGTGTTTGGGGGTGTGGGTTGAGGTTTATAATGTTTATGGATTAAATTTTATAGGTGTTATAATTTTTAGGGATTAGGATTGTAGTGTTTATGTCTTTATATATTATGGGTTATAATGTACTGTGGAAGTGGTTATTTGTGTTGGGAGTCATATGGGTTAGGAATGATATGGGTTATAGGGTTATGGATCAAAGGGTATATGAATCCAGTGTTATTTTAGTTAGATTCAATAGAAGGTGTAAGGATTAGATATTAGATGTCTTTATAGATACCAAGGGCTCTATTAGTTGTTAATGGGATAGGGGTTATTGATATTATAAATGGTAGGGGATAGGGAGGTTATATTAGGGTTTATAAGCTTAAGAGGGTTATAAATGTTAGGGATTATATGTTAACAATTACATAAGGGTTTGGTTTATAAGAGTGTTAGTGGAAACCTATTTGAACATGTACAATTTCTAGTTTTAAGGTTGTTTTACATTAATGTTATGTAACTATTAAGGTGGATTATAAGGTATGTGTATGTTATATGTATGAAGGTAAGGAATATTAGTTCTCAGTTTGCTTGTGTAGAGTGTTAACAAAGGGAGGTCTTGTGTTATACAACTTTAAAAGCCATGTGTAAACATAGTCAAACATCAAACTTTGGGTATACTAGTATATACACCACCTATTATTCGTATAATTGTGTCTTGGTTCCTAGCAGCGTTAAAATTTTGTGATCAATTTGAACATTTTTTCCTATATTGAAAATTGTTTGCATGTGTTTTTGGAGAGGAACTTGACAACTAACTTGGAGTAATTTGTCAACCCATAAATTTTACAAGTTAGATAACTACCTACCCATCATTTTCTCCTTATAAGGATACTTTTATAAACCAACTCTTGTATGCATATATATCCATATAAATGTTTAATGCTTTTCTTTGTTTTATGTCTTTGTCCTCATAAGTGACCCACATAAAGCCATAAAACAAGGAAAAAGAATTACACACCCACATATAATTTTAATTTTAATTTTACATCTTTAATTCTTTTTAAAATTTCTAGTGTTTTGAAAGTTAAAAATGAAATCAATTCATTTGCTTGCAAAACACTTTCTGGGTTGGAAGAAGCAGAAGTTGAAACTTCAAATATTGGGGACCTATGTACTTAAAGAAGGGATGATATAAATTTCAACGATGAAAAAAATAGAGGTAGGAAAGTGTCTATAATGCACCAGTTGAAATAAAAGAAAAACCATTTCCATGTAGATTTCTATGAACCTTTTTTCTTATGAATAAGTCAATTAATTTTTAGAGCCCAACATGTAAAGGGAGAAAAGTGTATAATGTATCACTGGAGAGATTTTGTAGTGCAAAGTTCAAATAAAAGAAAAAACATTTGAATTAATTGGCATGGGGAATAGTAGGTGGTACCATAGAGGGTAACCTTGTGTTATATCATTTATCTTTGGTGCCCATGCATCATGTGTGAGGGCTTGAGACACCACATACTAGACAACATACAAAGAATCTTTGTATTATGAACAAGATATGGTTATATTGTCCATTTTGAGGTTTGGCATAGAGATTGTTCTAATAGACTACACTCCATTGCACCATATAAGCCCTACATAAGGAATCATTGTTCTAACACAACTACATTTGAACCCAAAATCTGAAGGCATCCTCTGATGCCACCCAATAAATTGGCCTTGACGTCGGATTTTACCTTTTAAAATTTGTAATTTTCTTGTTTTTTTTCAAATTGTCCCCGACGGTCGTCATGAGCTAAGATATAAGAGATAAGAATATTGAAAACTACCAATATCATACCAAATAAACATTCCTTACAGAGATAAGAGTCTTGAAAGCTATAAATATCCTACCAATCAAATGATGTTTGGGCCATAAGGGCTTGTCAAATTTCATTTGCTAGCTAAGTTAGTTTAGAATTTGCATGTGACATAACACTATCATTCAATAGTCAAACTGTTACATTTCATTGTCATGCATCATGTGTCAGTACGTGAGCCACCACAAAGGAAACATACAAATAATATTTGTCTTATGAACAAGATATGGTACTATCCATTTTGAGGTTTGGCATAGAGATTGTTCTTATAGACTACACTACATTGCACCATATAAGACCTGCACTCCTTGCAAACCATGTAACACCATTCAAAGACACATTCTTGTGACGAATTAGCTATACTATCGACGAACTTTTTTCGTCGATAGTATAGCTAATTTGTCGCAAGATTATTTACATTAGTCTCTCTTGCGACGATATCAAATGATTCTTGGATTCATTTCATATTTGGTTTATCAACTTGAAATAAAAATTTTATACTTTGCAAACTAGTTTTACCTTGATTCAAATACAAATATGAAATTAGGAATCATTAACATATCTACTAGAACATATGAAAAATAGGGTTTATGGTTTACATGATGATATGATAATGGAATAAAGTGGGTGTGTGGGTCAAATTTGAGTCCAAAAACCCTCCCATATCGTTAAGGCATGTGAATAGTCTATCCATGTCAAATTTCAATCCATACAGAAACAATTTGAAAAAAAATCAATGTTGGCCCCATTCACTTGTCACTGTTGCCCGTGTCTAGTATTTTTATGGTGTTGATTAAGAAATCAACGAAAAAGAGGGATTTTTCATCACAACTATGAAACAGATACATTGTATATACATTAATGTAGAACCTAAAAGAAAAATGAAGAAATATTGATGAAAACTTAAAACTTGCATCAAGCAATTTGTGTACTTTGAAAGAAAATTAGGGTTTATGGTTTACATGATGAATTGATGATGGAATAAAATGGGTGTGTGTGTCAAATTTGAGTCCAGAAACCCTCCCATATCGTTAAGGCATGTGAATAGTCTATCCATGTCAAATTTCAGTGAATACAGAAATAGTTTAAAAAAATTTCAACGTTGGCCCCATTCACAGGTCATTGTTGCACGTGTCTAGTCCTAGTACAATTTTTGTTCCTTGTTCCTTGGAAAATCCGTTCGACATTACATATGTACCCACATATAGTATTGCAAGGGAGTATTTTTATGGTGTTTATTAAGCAATAAATGAAAAAGAGGTATTTTTCATCAAAACTATGACATAGATACATTGTATATACAATATTAATGTAGAACCTAGAAGAAAAATGAAGAAAGACTGATGAAAACTTAAAACTTGCATCAACCAATTTGTGTACTTTGAAATAAAATTAGGGTTTATGGTTTACATGATGAATTGATGATGGAAGAAAGTGGGTGTGTGAGTCAAATTTGAGTCCAGAAACCCTCCCATATCGTTAAGGCATGCGAATAGTCTATCCATGTCAAATTTCAATGCATACGGAAACAATTTGAAAAAATTTCAACATTGGCCCCATTCACAGGTCATTCTTGCTCGTGTCTAGTCCTAGTACAATTTTCGTTCCTTGTTCCTTGTAAACTGAGTTCGAAACTACACATGTCCCTGCATATAGTACTGCAACGGAGTATTTTTATGGTGTTGATTAAGAAATCAATGAAAAAGAGGGATTTTTCATCACAACTATGACACAGATACATTGTATATACATTAATGTAGAACCTGAAAGAAAAATGAAGAAAGACTGATGAAAACTTAAAACTTATGTCAACCAATTTGTGTACTTTGAAAGAAAATTAGGGTTTATGGTTTATATGATGAATTGATGATGGAAGAAAGTGGGTGTGTGTGTCAAATTTGAGTCCAGAAATCCTCACATATCGTTAAGGCATGCAAATAGTCTATCCATGTAAATTTTCAGTGCATACAGAAATAGTTTGAAAAAATTTCAACATTGGCCCCACTCACAAGTCACTGTTGCCTGTGTCTAGTCCTAGTACAATTTATGTTCCTTGTTTCTTGTAAAAAGATTTCAATATTACACACGTCCTTGCATATAGTACTGCAAGGGAGTATTTTTATGGTGTTGATTAAGCAATCAACGAAAAAGAGGGATTTTTCATCACAACTATGACACAAATACATTGTATATACAATATTGATGTAGAACCTGAAAGAAAAATGAAGAAAGACTGATGAAAACTTAAAACTTGCATCAACCAATTTGTGTACTTTGAAAGAAAATTAGGTTTTATGGTTTACATGATGAATTGATGATGGAATAAAGTGGGTGTGTGAGTCAAATTTGAGTCCAGAAACTCTCCCATATCGTTAAGATATGTGAATAGTCTATCCATGTCAAATTACAATGCATACAGAAACAGTTTGAAAAAATTTCAATGTTGGCCCCATTCACAGGTCATTGTTGCCCGTGTCTAGTCCTAATACAATTTCAATTCCTTGTTCCTTGTAAAATTCATTCAACATTACACATGTCCCCGCATCGTTCAACAATACTACACGGGATTATTTTTATGGTGTTGATTAAGAAATCAACGAAAAAGAGGGATTTTTCATCACAACTATGACACAGATACATTGTATATACATTAATGTAGAACCTGAAAGAAAAATGAAGAAAGACTGATGAAAACTTAAAACTTGCGTCAACTAATTTGTGCAATTTGAAAGAAAATTAGGGTTTATGGTTTACATGATGAATTGATGATGGAATAAAGTGGGTGTGTGTGTCAAATTTGAGTCCATAAACCCTCCCATATTGTTAAGGCATGTTAATAGTCTATCCATGTCAAATTTTAGTGCATACAGAAACAGTTTGAAAAAATTTCAACATTGGCCCCATTCACAGGTCATTGTTGCCCATGTCTAGTCCTAGTACAATTTATGTTCCTTGTTCCTTGTAAAATTAGTTCGACATTACACACGTCCCCACATCTAGTACTACAAGGGAGTATTTTTATGGTGTTGATTAAGAAATCAACGAAAAAGAGGGATTTTTCATCACAACTATGACACATATACATTGTATATACAATATTAATGTAGAACCTAAAAGAAAAATGAAGAAAGACTGATGAAAACTTAAAACTTATGTCAACCAATTTGTGTACTTTGAAATAAAATTAGGGTTTATGGTTTACATGATGAATTGATGATGGAATAAAGTGGGTGTGTAAGTCAAATTTGAGTCTAGAAACCCTCCCATATCGTGAAGTCATGCGAATAGTCTATCCATGTCAAATTCCAGTGCATACAGAAACAGTTTGAAAAAATTTCAACGTTGGCCCCATTCACAGGTCATCGTTTCCCGTGTCTAGTCCTAGAACAATTTTCATTCCTTGTTCCTTGTTCCTTGTAAAAAAATTTCGATAATACACATGTCACCGCATCTAGTATTGCAAAAGATTTGTTTTGGTCCTAAGGTCCTAATTTTTTGTGTCCCTTAACCATGGTATAGTCCCCAAAATCCATTTTTTTTGTACAAAACATACTAATGGCATAAAATGTCCCACACAAAGACCAAATATCCGCTACATATGTCTTTTGTCTTTTTTCAAGGACTATGTAAYGAATCTCAATTCTAAGAAGATTCAAATAGGACCTAAGAACCTTATGTTCTTTCCTTAACCATGGGTGACATAACACTATCATTCAATATTCAATTTTTTACATTTCATTGCCATGCATCATGTGTGAGGGCTTGAGCCACCACAAAGGAAACATACAAAGAATATTTGTCTTATGAACAAGATATGGTACTATCCATTTTGAGGTTTGGCATAGAGATTGTTCTTATAGAATACACTACATTGCACCATATAATCCCTACAATCCTTGCAAACCATGTAACACCATTCAAAGACACATTCTTGTGACGAATTAGCTATACTATCGACGAAATTTTTTCGTCGATAGTATAGCTAATTCATCGCAAGATTATTTACATTTGTCTCTATTATGACGATATCAAATGATGCTTGGATTCATTTCATATTCAGTTTATCAACTTGAAATTAAAATTTGATACTTTGCAATCTAGTTGTACCTTGAGTCAAATACAAATATGAAATTGGGAATCATTAACATATCTACTAGAACATATGAAAAATAGGGTTTATGGTTTACATGATGAATTGATGATGGAATAAAGTGGGTGTGTGAGTCAAATTTGAGTCTAGAAAATCTCCCATATCGTTAAGGCATGTGAATAGTCTATCCATGTCAAATTTCAGTGCATACAGAAACAGTTTGAAAAAATTTCAACGTTGGCCCCATTCATAGGTCATTGTTTCCCATGTCTATTCCTAGAATAATTTTCGTTCCTTGTTCCTTGTAAAATTCGTTCGACGGTACACACGTCCCCGCATTTAGTACTACAAGGGGGTATTTTTATGGTGTTGATTAATCAATCAATGAAAAAGAGGGAATTTTCATCACAACTATGACACAGATACATTGTATATACATTAATGTATAACCTGAAAGAAAAATGAAGAAAGACTGATGCAAACTTAAAATTTGTGTCAACCAATTTGTGTACTTTGAAAGAAAAATAGGTTTTCAACAGAAATTCTATAGAAATGACAAACACATTCATTGAAACTTCGTTGATGCAATACTATGACAACAATATTGATGACATCTACGATCATGATGGTATAAAAATGAAAGAGCTTCTATTGGTTTCAAGAATAATTTATCCTCTATTGAATAAGGGAAACCACATGAAGGTGGAAGATCATATGGCCCCTCCCCTCCCCCTCACATCACTCTCAATTGATCCCCAATACCCAATCTATAAAATAGAAAATAATTGAAACCGTCCTATTAAGATTCATGCATAGAAACTACAAAAACAAAAATTAATGAAGGTACATGAAATTATGTGTTTGTAAATGATATTTTTAGTTTACCATGTACTTTAGTATATTGGCAACTATTTTCAGGTTTCACATAATAATTAAACAACATGTAACATAGGATATAAAACAGTCGCATAAAACTTAAAAACATGTAACTAACCCATGACATTATAAGTAAATTATTTTAAGAGAATAATTCATACAAATTAAAGTATATAGTCACATACCTAATCCAACCTCAACATCTGTGTAATCATCCTTATTTTGTATCTTGATCTTCGTCATCGAACTCGACATCTATATCATTGTCCGGTTCTGAAATGGTGTTGAAAGGATTCATGATATCATCATCGTCATCAATTTCATTTTCGAGCATATTTTCATCGGCATCATCATAAAGAATTGCAATATTGTCTCCTACGCCTGGATCATCATCTTCTTCATCTTCTTCATTTGTCGACCTTGCATGATCTTCCAGCTCTGTCTGATCTGGTGAATCATCTTCTTGATCTTCAATATCATCTTCTTCCTGTAAATGATTATACTTAATTGTCCTTCCTCTTGGATCATATCTAACAACAAATGACCAATCCCTCTCACTTGGAACATTTGAGTAAAAGACCTGTTCACTTTGGCTTGGAAAAACATAGCGATCATGTCCTCTTTCAAACATCATTGTTCTAATCATTGGAAATTTGTTGGCATGTTGAATAACAGTTATTTCCTCATCGCGTTCATGCATTCGTAACCTATACCATTTGACATCGAACAGAACTAATTTGAAGGAATTAAATTCACACTCAAGTATATCGTTTAAATACCCATATTATCTATTTTCAGATTCTCGAGGATGTCTGTCACTCCTAGAGGAAACATTAGTGACTTGGAATACTGCAGTTATCCCACTATTAGAAGTTTTCTTGGTTTCATCCAATTGTTTGATGCGAAATTTAGAACCATTGCACCACATAGCCTTGTGGTGTTTCAACTACAATATGCCAGATATGTAAAAGATGCATTGTCAAATAATAAATTAACATATATATTTATATAACTTGGAAAGTATCTGGGAAATATAGTACACATGTAGTCACATTAATATAATATAAAATAACTAAATAAAATGGGTGAATTTGCTTACCTTTCCATCTTTCAAACCATATGCTAAATAAATTTCCCTTTGTGTAACATTGGCATCTTTGTTACGACGAGCTTCCCTAACCAATTCAGATAGTCATTTCCATGATAACCTGCCTCCATTATGTTGTTTACATATTTCAATCCATACATTCATCCAGTCAATATTGTTTGCAATGTATAAATGTAGTCCATCCCACTCTTGAGAAACTGAATCAAAAAATCATAATTCACCAATATTAAATATTAGTTATAACATCCATGCAGGTTATAAATATTAATAATTTATGAAATAAATTATATTAATATATTAATGAGTATGATCATATACACAAAAAATTAAACTTTATGTGTATTATTAATATAAATCTCCACAATTATTAATATATTACCTCTCACTTTTTTCATTCTACCTTTCCCCAACAGATGCTCCTGATCTTCAAATTTTTTTATGGAGTTCACATCCCAAATGCAATCCACTGCATGCATAGTTGGCGTTGCTAATTTAGGAATATACTAACTAATATACACCATGGATTGATATACAATATATCCCTCCACCATAGAACCCTCAAGACGTTCTCTTTGTCTAACCAACGCCTTCAATGATTTCAAGTGCCTCTCCACCATCCACATTGACCTTGTGTGAACAGGTCCACAAATTTCAATCTCCTCAACTTGGTGTAGGAGGTAGTGTTCTTGTGCATTGAAAAATGTTTGAGGTGTATACTTTTTCATTTCACACATTAGACAAGAAATTTCTCTCTTCCAATACTTTATATCATCTTCATGGATTTCTTTCAATGACAACCATCTACATCAGATCATGACACAAGAAAATAACATGTTTCAACATAACATAATATAATATATTAAATTACAAGTACAACAATAATTTGAAAGAACATTTTGCATATAAATCACAACTACTTGCCTCATGTATTTTCCAAGATCATATATAACTTATTTGGCATTCTTGTCAAAGTCATTTAGGAGAGATAGTGGTAGAACATATTGTAACAAAAAAATGAATCGTTATTTGTTTCGACCAAAGTAGACAAAAAAAAAAAAATTAAAAGATGTATAAGGCCAATATATATAAATATGTATACCAAAATTATTACCTTAATGAAGGTATGCCAATCATGTGTTTTTACCCCACCAAATTAACCTTTCTTCATTAATATATTATTTATGTTTGAAGAAAAACCCGTGGGAAATTTAATTCTTTGAATGACCTCTTTTACATCATTGCTTTTTTGCTCTGTTAATAACCATGGAAGGTTATTTTGGTCTACTCCATCTAATCTATTTGATCAGATCACACTTCTCATTGCATGATTGGCTTCCTGAATGTCAGTACAAATTTTGACAATTTTTTCTTTGTCCCTCCTACCATCTATGATTCGCCATAACGTTTTTGTTACATTCTTCCCAATATGCATTGTATCAAACAAATGAGTTATTTTTAGCTCCTCATAGTAGGGAAACCTCATGAATTGAGTGGGATAACATTTCATTCCTCATGGAAGCCCATTATTAATACCTTCATGATGGCAACCTTCATGAAGCATACAAGAAATCACAAAAATAATTGTCAAATACGGTAAAATAAATTCAATGATTAAAATAAACATTCAAAACATTACATGATATACGATACATAAATAAATTGAGTACCTTGACGATTTCTATTATATTCCAACCTCCATAGTTGATGTGTCATTCTTCGTGGTTTTAAACTAGACTCTTCTTTCCCATTGAAAAGATGTTTTTCAGTAGTATGATACCTATGGTTCTTAGGGAGGAGGTGCCTATACTCATCAAACACCACCTTTCCTAAACTTTTTGAATGATGATACTTCATCTTAGGACCACAAACTGGACATAAAAAGTTGCCCTTTGTTTGAAGACCTGCAACAAATGGATTAATGTCAATTATACGATCAAATTATTTAAAAATTAAACATGTAGCATGATATCATTAAAAAATTATATAGTATTAAAGAGCAATATTAGAATGCTACATACCACAAAAATGTGTTAGTCCTGGGGAATCGTGAATTGTCCATAAAAGTATTCCACAAAATTTAAATTTATTCTCCTCAATTGGTTTACATATGCCATACATAGTGATGCCAGCCCATAACTTTAGTAGCTCGTCGATAAGAGGCTCGATATATACATTCATATATTTAACCTAGTACTTACCTAATTGTTTGAAATTACACTTAATTACTATAATCATGATATCATGTATATATAAGTAAATAAATAAACAAAATATATTATGCAAAAAATGAAACAAATGAAAATGTTAGATTCAAGAAATTAATGTAAACAAATACCTGGAACAATCATTATCAACATTATGCCCCTGGGGGGGAAACTCAAGTGGCAAGTGTTGTGAAAATGAAGTTCCAAGAGGTCTCGAGTTCAACTCCCCCGACTAATCTAGTCTGTAGTATGTGGGGTAGCATGGGCACACCTGGAGGTTATAGTGGTAGCAGTTGGATAACACGACCACGTGTAATGCGAGTATGTGCCCAACTAGTTGTTGATTCCGCCAGCCATAAAAAAAAAATCATTATCAACATTATGTGCTCCCTCTTTATTAACATCCAAGGAGGAATGCTATTGTTGATAACAAAAATAGTCCACACTGAGTAAATAGACCTAAGCTCTTCGAATGGATTAACACAGTCAGCTGCCAATGAAATCCTAACATTACGAGGTTCATCTTTGAAATATGCCCATTTTTCCTCAATTTCCCTAAATTCATAACCAATGGCAGACATTTGAAGAATACCATCTCCACTTATGTTACGTGCATGGTAATCCATAAATTTTTCTATGCTTTCACACCTGAACAATCGTTGCAAACGTGGAATTATGGGAATATGACGAAGAACCTTTCGAGGCACCCTTTTTGTTACTTGATCGGTTTGATATCTACTGATAAGACATTGCGGACATTCTATTTTCGAAGCATGTTGTCCATAATATATAATATGATCATTAGGACATGCATCTATAGTTTGATAATCCATTCCAATGTCTTTCATAATGGCATGCAAACCTCGATATGTGCGAGGTAAAATATTTGACGATGGTAAAAAAAAWTCACTTAACAATCTACAACATAACAAATAAATAGTTAATGTAAAGAATATTAATCGTAAAAATTGCATTCTTATTTTACACATTAATTAACACTAAAAACAAATAGAAAAAAATAAACATTTATGTATAATATGAGATGAAACATATTACATACCTTAGGATATGTGTCATACAAGTGTTCGACAAATTATTTATAACCTTTAAGTTCACTAACAGCAATGCAGCGGAGAGAATATTTGCTCTTGATCCTTCATAAAGTCATTTATTTTCCTTTTCTAACAGAGTTTCATCATAAATACCATCATTGTCCCCATCCTCATCCGGCTGAGAAAACAAATATTGGATCATTTGATTTGTCCCATCATCTTCTTCCATGGGATCATTAACTTGATTTGTCCCATTATATTCTTCCATGAGATCCTCATTTGCTTGATCATGTTCCTCATCTTGTACAACATCATTTCTACTACTACTTGGTGCAATATTCTGCGGAACGTTAGAGGGAAACTCTAAC
Organism: Picea engelmannii; assembly: GCA_009831015.1. Lineage (NCBI taxonomy): Eukaryota > Viridiplantae > Streptophyta > Pinopsida > Pinales > Pinaceae > Picea > Picea engelmannii. Next base: position 199,451 of record ML777850.1, on the reverse strand, counting down.
TTTATAATTACAAACAATCATGCAAAATTAGTGTGTACTATAACAAACATTCAAACAATATATATATATATATATATATATATATAGTTTTATATAAAATTGACAATATAAAAACAGATAATGAATATATAGCTAATTACCATGGGACGATATCCATTCGATACGCCATCAATGTGCCCATATTTCCTGCAATGTTTTGTAGTTGTTGCTATTAAAATTCTTACAGGAAGTATGAGGCAACATTTTTTGCAAGGGAAATAACATCTACCATCACCCTTTTCACCCGCTTTACTTTTTTCCCCACCTCTAATTATATTTTGTGACATTCTTTTGCACAACTTCCACACAACAATACCCTTTCTGAATCATCTTTGTTATAGCAAGATTGTCGCAACATCTCTAATTTGTAAAATATTTATAGGTCGCTCTCATCGCAATTGCGATGAACATTGACCAAAACAACGTTGACTTTGTCAAAGAGTATAACGGTCATATCGTCGCTCTTGCGACGAAAGTTGACCAAATCAATTTTGACTTTTTCAAAGAGTATAACAGTCAATATGGACTTTATCAAATAGTGTAACGGTCAATATTTATCGTCGCTCTTGCGACAAATTCACAAGTTCGTCGAAAGAGAGATGATCATCCACTATCTTTATGATCGTTGCAAAGCAGACGAACATTTGATTCCGTTGATAGAGCGACAAATACGGGATGGATTTATAAGAAAATTGAAAAACTGAACTTTTTCTCTTGAATTTTGTGACGAAAGGGTACTTATGTCGAAAGTAGTCGTCACAAATTTTTCAATATGTAGTAGTGGTTTCTAGAATCAAATGAGTATAAATATTTATAATGTCTAGTAATTTCAAGGCCCAATTTTTCCATGATAAAATTAGGCATTAAATTATGTGAAGCTCTTGAGTCTAACATGCAATTGTGAAGTAAATGATCATGCACAGTCAGTGTAATATAGAAAGGAGCAACAATATCCTTACTATTTTCAATGTGTGGTCCAAACATGATTGTAGGTTTCTCATCCTGCAAATTGATAACATCGGATTGACATTCAACATCAAAAAAATTTATTTCTTTTGCGATTTGATTTTTATAGATTGGATTTCTAGCAAGTTCAACCATAGGCATTGGAATTTTAATTTTATTCAGTTCATTTTCTAGATTGAAAGTTCCAATTGATTTTTCAATTTCCTTGGTCTGAACTTATGCTTCTTTATTTTCTAGCTTCTTAGCCAGTACTACTTTCATTTCAACTTGATTTATTCGGGCAACTTGCATTTTAGTTGATGGTTTTGAACCTGCTGCCTCATTTTCTTTGTTTCGTGATAAAATCTTTTTTGGTGGAGAATTTATTGAATACTTTTCTCTTGGCCTCAAATCATATTTATGTTGAAGCTCGATCATTATTGAATCAGCAAGACCTATGTATGTAGAGTCTCCCAAATTGTTGATATTTTAATCATCATTAAATAGAGATTCCATATCCAAAGATTTCTCATAATCCTGTTTGGTTAGGTGAGATTCCATATCATCATCGTTGAGGTTGTTTAGATCTTCATCTAATTCATCATAATCTTGCACCTCATCTCTCTATATGAAATTCTCAGTTTTAAAATGAGCTTGAATCTTTCGTTCCTCGTTTTTAATTTTCCTTTGTTGTATCTGAGGATTAGGATTTCTCCTAAATTGATTTCTAACATATAGATCAGGTTTGTCTTGTTCTATTTCCATCTTGGAATTTTTGTTCGATAAATCTTTAACAATTTTTGTCATCTCATCCATTTTTTCCTCTACAAATTTTCTAGATCCAGAGGGCCCTGCATGTTCTTTAAAATGCCTGGGTTCTCTTGTTCCCATCTCAACTTTAGTTTTCAACATCCCATATGCCATCATATTTGATTCAGTCTCTATAGCATCATCTTGGATTCCTGCTAAAGTAGTGGATCTTCTTTCTCTCAAAAGTAGAGAAAAATCAGAATCAAAAGCTCCTGCAAAAGTGACTTCTGCAGTTGGTTGAGAAGGTTTAACTCCAGCATGGATCTTTTTGATAAAGTTTGTTAAATATTTGAATAAATTCCAAGACTGATTCAAACATTTTATTTCTCAAGGCTCTGAATTTGGTTAGGTAATATAGATGGTATTTTTTCTCACCTCGTTTCCTTATGAAGGAAGTTTCCAAATCATTAGATGATGGTATAGAACCTACTCATTGGTGGTCGAGCTCCAAGAAAAAGAGTTGAGCCCCGACTTGGACTCTGATTCAGAAAACAATAAAAGGAGATAGATCATTGATGCGGAACCCACTACTACCATCATGAGCATAACAATTCAACTAGAAGAACCAAAGGATCATGAGGAGGGGGAGCACCTCTTCCATTCACAGATGTGGGTGAAGGGTGGCCCACTGCATTTCATTGTTGATAGAAAAATCCAAAAGAACCTCATACCAGTAGAGTTCGTCAAGCAGTTGGATTTGTCAAAAACACCACACCCGCAGCCATACAACATCGGGTGGCTTCGCAAGGGATGAGATCCCCACGTAAGCCAGCAGTGTCGCATGTCCTGTGGCATCAAGCACTTCAAGGATGAGGTGTTGTGTGATGTTGCCTCATTGGAAGTCTATGATTTTTTTCCAAGCCATTCGTATATGTGGAAGCATCATATTATTAATGAGTCTCGACCCCTTAGTGTCATTGTTACTCTTAGGGGTCAAATATATAGGGTACTAGAGGTATTTCTGACTATTGTCCTGACAAAACAATTCCACAAAGTAATCTCTCATACTACAAAGTTTAGCCTCTTCACAATCTGGTCAAAACGTGATTAGAAGGACATTGTAACCACTACAGCATTCAAGGCCCGGGGCCTTTCTGTCCAACAGAAGCAAGTTAAAAAAATTGTAGAAGAGAAAAAATATATTCATGTTTCATATACATGGGTACCTCCACACTTCCCAGACAATCCAAGCCATAATAGAGCTCTTCATAGCTCTATTGGCCATAGCCCTTTTGAGGAGTACTTGGGGTTCCAACCATTATCCCCCACTAATATAGATATTTATGTTGCATCTTCACTGATAGAGTCCTCCCACACTAAGGCGGATCATGTGGCTATATTGGTTGAACAGATCCAACCCCTCCAGCAATAGGTTCATGACATATTTCAACTAGTGAATTCCAACTACCATCAATACAACTTCTTCAACAAGGGAAGCGTCTCACCAAGGTTCAGATTCAGTAAAAGCTTCCCCATCTCCCACAGGAACTTAATGCAATGGAGACCATTGCTTCCTAAGGGGGAAGGAATTATTGAGGTGGATATTGATGGCCACCCACCTACTCGACTAGTTTGAAATATAGTGGTCTACCTTGGAAGTGTTTTTACAATTTTTGGGGTCCAAAAATTCTAAGGTCATTTTGAGGCCCTAAACGACATTTTTTTGGAATTTTGAGGGGCCAAGAGATAAAAATGGCATATTATGACTCCCCCTATGGAAGTTGTACTCCTCGGTTGGACATTTTTTATGAGGTATCAAACACCCCAAATGGAGATCGTATGCAAAAGTTACGGCCTGAAGAATTTGGTGTATTAACTACCCCCATCGGGGCCCACAAACCTTTTGGCATTTCCTCTTCTAGGTTACGGTTTTTGATGTTTAGGGTTTTCTCATTTTTACTTTATGTTAAAAAGGCCTTTGGAACCTCATTGTAATCATCTTCTTGCAAATGAGAATAGTCGTCACATCTCTTCTCAGAGATAATCTACCACTATTCGAGAAAGCTTCTTTCTTTCTACATTTTTACAGTTTCAGCATTTTCCATTTATTAATAGAATTCAAGGTTCACTCTATCTCTGTGTTTTTTTTAATATATTTGTATTTCATTTCGTTCTCAAAATAATTCGAATCAATCACCTTGTTCAACTACTAAATCGACAATTGTGGTAGGATAAGAAGAGCATTGTGGGAAAGGTGGTAAATATCAACATTTAAGAGCAACAAGAGTTGCAGACGTAGTGTCTCAAAGGTTAGTGGTTGATGGGTAATGGGAAATCGCAAAGATGAAAGAAAGTGTGTATTTGATGTATGAGGAAACAAATATGCTCGCATGTAAGGAAAGGGGACTGGAGGAGCAGTAAAACACTTAATGGTGGGAGACACTGGAGCTAGATCAAAGATGTAAAAAGGAGGAGCTGGTGGAGGGTTTTTATTAGTTAGATCTCTCAT
>ML777850.1:138624-195158 GCA_009831015.1 Picea engelmannii | reverse complement strand
TAGTTGTATGAATTCCCATACAAATCGATGTTGATTTGGCTCAAATATTTCATAGCTATGAATGATTTGTTGTTGGAGTGTTGCATTTAGTGGAGCATAGCCAAAATGTGTTCAAAGTATTTTGAGGTGTTAAAAATATCCATGAAACGAAGCCTCAACAAGGAATGAGATGCGCAATGGAGGGGGAAAATGTAAGGAGGGTGGCTAACCCAAATAGAAGTCAAAATGGATGGTGAGGATAATACAAAGGGAGTGAGATAAAAATAAAAATAAAAGATCAAAGTGAATAAGCAGAAAGGCTACAATCTCTGAAAATAAATGGTAGAAAAAAAAAAAAGTATGATGGTACTAACCCAAGAGGAATGCTACCATGAAATGTTGCAAACGAGAACTAGTAGAGTTGTAAATATATGAGTTGGTATAACCCTTGATGGGATTCAAGATGTTGGAATGAATTGTTGTGTTAATGAAGACTTTCGAAGTGGGTGAGAGGGACTATTGACTTGTTGAAATTGGTTGTCAAGGGTATTTGATACTCTTTGAAATAATAATAATAATAATAATATAATAAGTGATCATAAAAATAAAAAAGAATAAATAAAATTAAAACAAACAGATAAATAAACAATAAAATAAAATAAAAGGGTGAGCCTTCTTGCACAACATCCTGAAAGCAATATTCCATAGCCTTTTCCAAAAAAGTAAATCCAAAGGCTGTAGAATATTTATGTTGAGCTATGGTGAGCTTGCATGCATAAGATAGTGAATGTGATACATCTTATCCTTGTCCAAAAAAAAAAGTAGATTCAAAGGCTATAGAATATTTGTGTTGATTTGTTATGAGCTTGTGTACACAAGACTGTGAAGGTGAAATGCCCTAGATTGGAGAAGATCTTGATAGTTATTGCGAGCTAAGGAGTCCCTACAAAAAAAGGTTATGAGAACAACATTATCTAATACCAAACAAGATAGTGTTTCAAAGTATCTAAGTCCACGCCTATGTTGGCATTAATTAAAGTAGTGGAGAAATCAATGCATCCACTAAAATTTGCATACACAGTGAAAGTAAGTCTAAAATGTGAAGTATGGAGTTGTCATATCATTTAGATATGGTTTATATTATTGTAGAAGTTCATGGACTTGAACATGAATATTACTCTTGGACACTCCATATATGAGTTAAACTCGAAGAAGAGGTCATGGTAGTAGAAGTTGGAGTTGTAGTCTACAAAAAGGTTAAAAATAAATGACACATTTGTTGGAAGAAAATTTTTGTTAAGAGAGAGGGTAGAGAAAATTTAATAAATTAAATGAAATAAGTTATCAAAACTATCAAGAAAGAATAAAGTAAATAGAGAACTAAAGAAATAAGCCAAGATCATTGGATGACATGGTCTTATTAGGAAAACCTTTTTAAATTAAAGCATGTGTATCATTCATACATTTGTGACATTGCTTATTAAATTATTAATATACCTCAACAAAATTTCAAAATGAGTAAGTGCATCTATGTGTATTTTGAACTATTGCATCTTGATCATCTAGTTTGTTCAAGGACCATAATTATTTGAACTAGTTTAATATTGGGAATGGTTTTATTATGTTCTTTCCTTGATGTAAGGTTTTAAATTATTAACTTGTGGTAATTAAAGGTATATGTAATGAAGGTACATGGAATGGACAGTTTAATAAATAAGTAGATAAATACTATTTTAATTTTAAAAGTAAACAAAAACAACTCTACCCAAAGGACATGTTTTTTCTAATAAAAAAACATATATTTATATTTTGAGATAAAACCAAACATACATGTGTTGTGTTATTTCTAGCACTCTAAAAAAAGAAAAAAGTGCTTAATGCTTAGCATAACTACTCTAGCTTATGAATCTTCATTGCTAGCGTTTAAGTCTTTTCATACTCCTTCATGCAAATAATATTTTTACCACTTCATCATATAACACCAACTCACCTACATGACATTTTTTGAACAGAATATCATAAGTATATCAAGAGAGAAGAAGTAGCTTCGCAATTTCCATCTATGACATTTGACACCTCCATCATACCTTTTTTAATCCTTAATGCTTCTTTAGATAGATGGCCAACCTTGCAATTGAGTTTCCTCAAAAACATGTTAGAAAGAAAGAGGTGAGAAATGGGATCTTTCCTCTTTGATTCTCTACAATAATGGAACAAGGAATAAATTTTACAATTTGGATTTTCCATTTGCTGAATCTATTTCAAGTTTAGAGTCTCCTGTCACATGAAATTTGATCATTAGTTTATCCTTTGCAATATTATAAAAAAACAACTTTATGTGAGTTAAGATTTGCATTTTTGGGAGGAAAATGTTATAACATATCAATTAGCAAATACTAACTAATAAAAGTATCAAGGCTTCCAAAAATAGACAAAAAGTTTATCTTTCACATTAAAAAAACAAGAGAGGAAGAGAGATTAAGTTGTGGCCTAAAAATAACTCACTACACTAAACATGGCCATCCCAAGGATCAAATTATTATAGAATCTTCAATAATCTAAGGCATGTCAAAATGCAACTATATATCCAAAGTAATGTGAGAAAATTTATAATTGGAATTAAGAAAATAAGAGCTAAATAAATCAGTGTTTACTAATGTTCTATTAAAAACTAGGAATGCTTGTAGGCAAGGACTTTGATGTTCAATAGAGACACTCATCTAAAATTTTGTTTAATAACTTGTAAGGTAATGTTGGCTGACATAAAACCAATTCTTGAAATATGGTAGTAAACTTCCTACTCTTTTATCTGGGCATTGCTTGGAAATCCATATGATTTTCCATATTGTATCTATATTGTGACTAAGCAACAATTCTCGTAGCATACAAGTGTGTATGACAAGAGAGTGTTAGGTACTTTGGGATGGAATGAATGCATTTCATATTAGGCACAAGACTTTGAAAGAGTCCAAAGATCAACTTATCTTGTTTAATTAATGTATTATCCCTGCTATTGAGTAACATAAGGTGTTTTAGGGGATAAATTGGCCTTGAAATGCAACATATTCTCTATAATTCTATAGGTTTTCAATAAATAAGGTAACATAAGGTGTTTTTGTTTGTCTACTTGAGTAGACAAAAAGAATTAGGGGCATGAAAAATAAACACACAAGAGAACAAAAATGTTATTCAACCAACCCTACATTAAGATAAAAAAATATTGATAATAAATCTTTCTACAAGAAATTATGCCTATAAGAGGTCAAAGCCTAGATAATTCCAATGACACTAGAGTAGGTGTTTAGATTTTGCACAAGTTTGTGCTAAAACATATTGAGTATTGGGTTGATCATAACAATTGATGGTGGTGATTCATTTTTTTCTCCATCAACTTTTCCAATAACCATGGTGTAAAAGTTACCATAGTGCTTGAGGTGAACTTGGAGAGCCTTTGACCATCTTTGTCCCTTGATCTTGCATTTGCCATCATAATACCCTTGTTTCCAAAATCAAAGTCCTCTTCATGGAGGTCTTCCTCAATCTATGGTAATTGGAGTATCATTCCTACAAAATAAAATTGAAATGAACATGGAGCAAAACTTGTCAAAGTGACAATTTTAATTTGTAAGTAAACTTCATACAATTAACCCTTTTTTGAATATGTATCTAGAAAGCATGGATCTTGACAAGCATTGGAAATCAAAGTTTTTTCACCCTTATACCATACACAGATGCCCTTTTGTCCAACAAGAGGTTTAAACTTCTTATGTTTGGAGAGTTATGTTTTTTCTTATAGCTCTCTCATGATCTGTAAAATAATTATTATGGACATTAAAGTTTGTGAATTCTATCTCTCCAAAGGTCATTGTTTACCTAGACTACTTTTGAACATGGTTATGTTATACATACTTTGATAAGGCATAATTCTTATTGAGAAGTTGACCAATCTACCAAATTCTTGGGTAGTGATGCTCACAAGTAACAAAGTTACCAACTTAACCAAAACTTTCCATAGTTATTGTTTTTAGAGTGGTTATTTTTACCTCTATTTCAAAAAGTGGTGCTACAAGTAGCACCATTTTTTTGGGAGGTGGTTAAAATTACAACTTGTTTGAAATCAAACCCTTGACATTGGGAATAGAACCTTGAAATTGACCCTTGAATCAAGAAGTGATGCTACTAGAAGCACCACTTTGTTTTTTGGAGTTAAAATTATGACATAATTGAAATTGTGGCCTTAACCACTGGCACCACCACAAATAAAACACGGAAAATTGACTACTAAATCTAAAAGTGTTATTACTTGATAATTTCTTTATTAACCAATTTTATTATTTTTAATAATTTACATTAGAAAAATAATTAAATCAAAAAAAAAAAAAAAACTAAACAAATTCTTGTTTTTTAAATAAATAAATAAAAAGTATCCAAGTTTTCACAGTTAGTCACAATGCTAGAGAAACTTATGGATCAAAACTGTGTGTGGAGTTTTGAAACGTCCAACGTTTCGAATGGACACTCCACCCATCATCAGGGATATAAGAAGTTGATAGGTTTCCAAAGAGTGTTGGAGTTTGTAAATATAAGAGAGAAGAATTTTACTGTTAATGGATTGAAGTTAGTCATTGCTATTAGGTAATCCAAGAAGTAAAAATAATGAGGTTGTTGAGAATTTAGGTAAACAATAAAGAAGGAAAAGTAAAATATTCGAAGTTAGTGGTTTCTATTAGGTAATCCAAGAAATAAAAATAATGAGGTTGTTGAGAATTTAGGTAAACAATAAAGATGGAATAAGTAATATATTCAATTATAAAAAGAATAATTAATAAAATAATGATAAAGTATTAAAACAAGTATTAATATAAGAAAAGATAAAGGAGGGGGAATGAGGTTGTGTGTAATAGAAGAAAATAATAAAGTAGTAAGTTTGAGAAAGAGTAATTAGTAATATTATAAAAAAAAATTATATTAAATGATAAAAGGATAAAGTATTAAAGTGATGAAGTATTAAACTTGATGAAGTATTAAGAAATAAAGGATTAAATTGGAGTGGAATAATAGTCTATGAAATTAATATGAAGTATCAAATTAAATTGAGATATGATGAAATATAAAATAAAACTGAAATAATCTTGTACTAAAATAAGGATGGAGTTGTAGAGATAGGGGATGGTAATATAGTACTATTTTGTGAAGAAGATTAAGGAGAGAGATGATATTAGAATAGTGAAAGGAGAAAGATCGAAATAAATTAAGGAGATTTATAATAAATTAAAAAGAGAAAGATAAAGCTTAAAGGGAGATAATCTTAGAAAAAATTCAAGAGAGAAAGGTGAAAAACAAGGCAGTTAAGAAAAGAGGTGAGGGAGGGAAAGGTGAGGAGACAAAGAGACGGGGAAGACAAAGATTAGGGGGAAAATGTAAAAGAAGGATCAGATAGAAACTAAGAGTTTGTTAAGGAGTTTGTAGTCATCTTCGTGATTGAAGTTATTAAGATGTTTCTCAATTTTGATGGCTTCCCAAATGAGACGAGAGTAATCAAGGGCAGGGGCTAAGATTTTAGTTTGGTCAAAGCAAATAAGGTTCTTTGATTTAGCAAAGTGTTCGGAGATAACTGATTTTGAAATTCGGTTATGGGTAGTATCAGATATATGCTCTTTAAGTCTCACTTTAAAGGTTCTTCCAGTTTGTCCTATGTACAATTTCTCACAGGAGCAAGGAATTTGGTAAACTCTTGGGCCAAGCATAGGGTCCACTCTATTAAAATATTAAATATTAAATGTGAACATTTTAATTTGGTCCCCTACCTCAGCACTATTTTCATACTTATTGTTTCAACGGTCCCTGATGATAGGTGGAGTATCCATTCAAAATGTTGGACGTTTCAAAAACTCCTTACACAATTTATTTCCGAAATTACAAACGATGTTTGCATTTAATATTTAAAAATTGTGTTTTAGTTAAAATAAATAAATTTAATTTATTTGTCTATTTTAATTTTAATTTTTAGATTGTTTTTTTTTTATAAAAAAAATTGACTTTTCATGGGTTTTTTTCCAATTTTGGTGTTTTAAATTTTGTACTTTAAGGGTAATTTTTTTTTTTTTTCAAAAAAAACATTATATTTTACTCTTTTTTTTAATTCATTTTTTGAATTTTTTTTATTAAAAATTATGATTTGCATTTTTTTTAACAAAAAATGTTTTTTTTTTTTTTCTTTATTTCTAAAATATTATTTTCTTCTTTAAAAAAGAGGAATTTGTTTAGGGGTGTTTTTTTCCTGATTTAATTATTTTTCTAATGAAAATTATTAAAAATAAATAAAAATAGTTAATAAATAAATTATCAAGTAATAACACTTTTAGATTTAGGAGTCCATTTTCAATGTTTTATTTATGGTGGTGCTAGTAGTGTTGGCACTTCATCTGTCCCTTCACTTGCTCACAGATGCACTCATTTTCCTTTATTCTTCGAACTCGATACACATGTCCATTAAGGCCACCACAATCATTGGCTTACTGTATTTTCCATCTGATTATGTTGCCATCTGTCCTTCGAATGCGTTTACTGGGATAAAGAATTGCAGTTGGAGATATGGGGGTGGTAATTGGATAGGTACCTTAGCGTAGGATTGTTATGGGATGGCTAACAGTTACGGTGAAGAGTAATTGTTCACGAATAGGATAACATGGGAACGAGTGTCTAATAAGGAGGTGGGATGAGTGGATGCGAGAATGTAGGTGGTAGGGATAGACGGGGTAAGTGACATGTAGAGAGAGGGGAAGTATAGGTGGTGAGGCAAGAGATGGAGAGTATCGACGGAGAAAGTGGGCGTTGTGTATGTTCTTTCATTTTCTCCCAGCTACACTCGTTTTTATCCGTTCATTTAATTCGGTACACATGTCCATCAATGCTACCATGAATCTCAAAAGCTCAATCTTCTCATTCAATTCAAAGGAGAACATCTTCTTTTGTAGTTGTGGTAGCTTCTCCTAGATCTTGTTCACTTATTGGACTGTGATCTAATATTGTATACTTGAATTTACAAAACAATTCATTGATTTTCAGTAAATCGATCTAGTTCATCTGTTGGATAGCCAACTAAATATTTTCCTTGTTCTTCCTGGAGCTTTTTAATATGTCCTAATGACTCTGAGATATTATTTCCTTCAAATTCAATCAGCTTTTTATTTACTGAAGATAATGCCTCTAGACAGGCCTCCTTTGCCTCCCTGGCAAATTTCTTGCTTGCTCCAGATTTGTTTCCTAGACTTTCAGAGCCATTTCACCTTTTACTTGTTCAAAATGTGCGAAAGGGCCTAGACCAGGGATATTATCTTTCTGCCTCCATATGATAAATTCTTGAAACTTAGACCTAGCTGCACAGGCATATTTTTCCTTAACATAAATAATTTCCAGAGAGAAATTTATTGCCTAATAGCATTTATGAATAGCATCTACCTTTTGATATAGATCCTACTGAACAACTTCTAGCTTCTCATTGATTTATGATGCTTGTGTTTTGAAGGCAGTAATATCTATTGTTGTGTTCTTTGTTAGGGCCAATTTGTCTTGTAGTTGTTCAATCAAATTGTCCCACTGAGTGATCAAACCTTTACTGATCTGTGAACTCTGGTAGATCATCTCAAGATTATCCTATAACTGCTTCATTTGATGTTAATGGCTAGCCCTGATTTGTTCAATGTCTTAATTCTGTTGGATTACTGAGAGGGGGGGTGAATCAGTAATAGATCAATTTAATCCTTTTTAACCATATAATCCAAGTGTTATATCAATGTAGCATTATCATCCAATAACTGCAGAGTAAATAAGCAATGAACAAATGAACAATAATACACATACACAGTACACTAGTGTTTTACGTGGAAACCCAAAGCGAGAGAAAACCACGAAATGTTTTTTCTTATATGTCTTGAAGAATTACATTCATTGGAAGCACCAACTTCCTTTGTTTTCCAGCTGCAACTGGAAGGAGGCTCCAACCCCCTAGTTTCTCAAGATACAACCTGAAGGAAGCTCTAACTCCCATATTCTTTGGTTACAACCAAAAGGAGGCTACAACATCATATGTTCTTCAGCTACAACTGGAAGGTGGCTACAACCACTTGTCCTTGCCACGTCCAACCGCCATGGCATATAAGTAGAATGATGGAACCATTTTCACACTATCACTGTGAGATATACTGTTGTAAACCTATACCAATCAACCTGTACCAAACAACATGTACCAATAACCTGAACCATGCATCAACCCATACCTCAACCTGTAATCAACATGTACCATAAACAAGTGCATCAACCATGCACCAACCTGTACCAACCAACCTGTAATCAACATGTACCATAAACAAGTGCATCAACCATGCAACAACCTGTACCTCAACATGTACCATGAACAAGTGCATCAACCATGCACCAAACCTGTACAAATAACATGTCACAACAACCTGTCCAAACAACCTATCACAACAACCTATCTCATCAATCTTATCAACCAAATTAGATCTACTCACCAAGATCAATAACCAAGACAACTCTCAAATATGTGCATCAACCAAGCATAACACAACAACTCATAATCATCACCAAGATCAATATGTGCTTCTAATAATATACCAATACAAGTATGCTACGTCATCCATAAACCATGTGTCAACAATACTACTCACAAGTACCTCCAACCATGTACCAAGTATGTACCAACCATGTATCAACTACTCATCAATTATGACTCATCAAGATGTACCAACATCATCAACTATACACCTCGTGTATGTGCCAACTCATCAACTACTTGTCTCAACCATGTACCCAACATGTACCTCAACCAAAATCCCTCATCAATTTCATCATCCAAATATGATTTGTAACTTTGTAATAGACCTGGTGTATATGATCACATACCTGCAAAACTTCCTTAACTTTAACAACAAGAGACTAGCATTTTCATCAAACTTTTCTTTAGTCTCACATGACTAGTGTTGGATTAGTCAACAACCCTAACTTGAAATAATCATAACTATGTACCTGTAATGAATAAAGATATGAAAATGATATACAATGTTATTTAGTGTGTTTTATGCAATTCCTCCAGGTGTCACTACTTGGAACCTCTCAGAAAAGGAGTTATAGAAAAAATGGCATACCTTGTTGAATTATGGCTTATTCTATAGAGCGACCTTGTAGAGTGTGCCCCGCACGGAATGATTGTTGAATCGATCTGAAAATGTTACACGGAATACTACATATTGTAATCTAACCAACACATTTAGTCTTACTGAATTTGGATCTGTTATGAAGAAGTTATGGCGTTTTTACCTGAAACACCTGTTTTAGACTAGTTTCAGGACTAGCCACAAACCCTATTTTCCACGAAGTGTAACTCCAAAAATACAACGACCCACAAGATGAATTTTTTACCACATATACTTGGATATGTTTCCTCAAGGAATAGAAATTTCACGGTCTAAATCATTCTAGAAAAAAATTATTTTAAAAATGGTGAGATGACCTATAAATAACATACATTAGAAGGCATCATCAAAATAATTTATCCTCCCTTGAATTTCGACCTTGTTTTCTTCACCTTGCCTATGAAATTCGACTTAGATATCCCTTGGTTACCTCATTCACCTATAGATATTCAATATGCTCAAGTGTGATGTAAAATGAGAGAGCCTTGCCTCTTATTTATACTCTCCATCTTCTAGGTCACTTAACCTATTTCTAGGTCACTTAACCCATTTATAGGTCACTTAACCTATTTTGCTCATTTTTAGGGTTAACCACTTTCCATAATTAGAAATTTCTCCATTACTTTATCATTTAAATACTCCTCCTTGACTTTGTCACCTCACTTTATCATTTAAATAATCTTCTTTGATTTTGTCACTTCACTTTATTATTTAAATGATCCTTCTTGACTTTGTCACTTTAATTTATCATTTAAATAATAATTTATTCTTTGCAATCTCTTTGACTTCTTTGACCTTTGGGGCTTTAATCCAACATATGAGGCTCCTCCAACTTTGTAAGGCCATAACTCTCAAACCATGAGGTGTTATGTGACATTCCACATACCACCAGAAATGTCATGACATGTACTATCCATATCGAATAGTCTTACCTGAAAATATATCAAAAGTCATACCATTATCCATCAAACAAACTTGGGTCTATTACCCAAACCTAGGTTCTCCAACTTCTCATGGCCATAACTCTCTATCCGTGAGGATTTATGTGACATTCCACATACCACCGAAAATGGAATGACATGTACTATACATCTAGAATAGTCTTGCCTTCAAATATATTAAAACTCATACCATTATACATGAAACAACCTTGGGTCCATTACCCAAACCTTTGTGCTACCAAAATTTGCTATCAGACTTTCTCCAAGGATTGACATCAATCAATAAGGGTTGACATCAATATACAATATCACTCTCCAATGGTTGACATAAATGACAACCAACAATCCATACCAACTATCCATCAACCTAAGCCAATTTTCTGACAATCTCCCCCTTTGGCATTGATGGCAACACTAACATTGATGGCAACACTTAGTCATGATAAAATTCATGCTTATACTCCTCATCAATGTTTCTATCTCTCCCCCTTTGACATCAATGGAAAAGGGTATCTCCCTTTGGGGTTGCTCCCCCTGACTGAACTCTCTTTGGGGTTGCTCCCCCTATCCACGTGCCTTTGATTTTTCTTTGTTTTTATAAGCCTCTAATTACTCTCTCTCCCTTCATATGAATAATATATCCCCCTTTGAAAAAGGGTATCACTCTGAAATAATATCGCTCATTCTTACCTTGTGACAATCACTCCCCTTGGAAACATGCATCTATGCTCTCTCTCCAAGCATTTTCCTTTGCATCTGATAAATCTCTCCCCCTTTGTCCTATTTATGGTGCTTCCTCATGTACATCTAAGACATATAAAATAAGCATTCAAAAGAATTCATTTTGGAGTAGAAATTACTCCTAGTCTCTGGCGAAGATACTCAAGGGATTCCCGTGGAAGTGGTTTTGTAAAGATGTATGCCACTTGTTCTTTTGTGCCCACATATTCAAATCTGATTTTCTTCTCTGCAACCTATTCCCGTAGAAAGTGATACTTGATTGGAATGTTCTTCATCTTGGAGTGCATCATCGGGGTTTTTGAGATATTGATGGCACTTGTATTATCAATAGATTGGAATGGGCTCATCATACTCAACATGTATATATGTCAAATTTTGTTTCATTCATAGAACATGTGTACAACATTTTGTTGTTGCAATATATTTTACCTCGGTTGTAGATAAGGATATTGATGATTGTTTCTTTCTTAGCCAAGATACTAAACACTCACCCAAGTAGAATGTTGCTCCACTGGTGCTTCATCGGTCATCAATGCAACCTTCCCAATCTGCATCTGTGTAGGAAATAAGTGATAGATCCTTTCCTTTTGGATACCATAATCCAAACTCTTTTGTTCCTTTGAGATATCTGAAAATCCTGTTCACTGCTAATACATGTGATTCCTTTGATGCTGCCTGAAATCGTGCCACCTATCCAACTGCCTGCATTACATCTAGTCTAGATGTTGTCACATATAGTAGGCTACCAATCATTGACATGTATTGCCTCTGATCTGTAGACTTTGAATCATCATATTTTCTCAACTTGCAACTGGTTTACATGGGAGTGATAACTAGTTTGCAATCTTCCATTTTGAACCTCTTTAGCATTTCTCTGATATACTTGGTTTGAGAAATAAAAATTCCTTGGTTGCTTTGAAGTATTTGAAGACCCAGAAAGAAGGATAGTTCTCCAAGTAATGAAATTTCAAATTCATTATGCATATCCTTTGCAAATTTTTGGCTTGATGTAGAGGTTGTTGTCTATGCTTCCTTTCCATAGTTCGAAGGAATTTTTTCATTGTTGTTTCTGAGCATTAATCTATTTTGAATGTGAACTGTTTTATGCACTTCATGTGTCCAAAAAATATCTGTCAATTTGGAATCCATTAACATTGTTCAATCCATTTCCTGTGTAATTATCATCCATTATGATAATTTTCCTTTGTCTCTGAACCACTTTTTGAACCAATCTATGAATCCATGCTCCTGTCCATACTGTCCAAGAATCTACTTGCGCAATTGTCCATAATGATGACCCATTTATCACTATACTATCATGAAGTCTTGATTAATCCATCAAATTGTACTTTTGTTAATTGACTGCTCTGGATCTGTCTTCTCAAACTCTGCAAGTTGCTCAAAGGATGGTTCTTTGGTCTGTCACAGCTATCGCATAGACTCCCCATGTCTAATATTCATATTACCTGGGAGTCTCTAAGCAGGATGGCTCAAAACAATTCATGCTTTGATGTCTAGTCATCATCATATTCATTGGTAGATTCATCATCATCTTCATTGGTAGATTCATTATCTCTCTGAGCTCTGACTTCTTTATTTATGTCTGTGGATTCATATTTCACTACAATGCCTGAAAGTACAATCTCTTGAACATGTTCCCCATTTACATGTCCTTCCTTTCTTTCAGTTATTTTCCAAACCTTTTTTTTTTTGTAATTTAGGTTTTGTATTAGATCCTGATCAAAAAAACATATGTCTGCGATTTATCTGACTGCCTAGCATTAGCGCCCAATTGGGAAACCACTTGTGTCAGGTGTCCAAAGTCAAAACAGGGGTAACAGTTCCCAGTTGGGAAACCACCGTTGCCAGCTGTCTAGTATTATGACCACTCGGGGCCAAGTATCCAATGCAAGAATGCATACATTCTACTTTGCCACGCAGGGCCGAAAAAAGAAGAAAAAAGACTAAGAAATAGATAAAACATGGGGAAAATTTAGTGACCTAGACCAAGACGCGGTCCAGTGTAGACTTGTGCTACCTGTGCTTTCCATTTTTCTTGATCTTCCATGGCCCTTCTCAAGTCTTGCAGAAATTCCATCACATTATCCACCCTGTGCCATCTATCATATTCCCTGGATTGCACTTCATTCATGGCTATTTTTATGTCCTTCAACTCCGATTTGATACTGTCAAGAGTGGTCGAGAGCTCTATGTACCTGAAAATCGAAGGAGAAGGTCGGTGGGAAATAGGGGAGGAGGAAGAAGAGTTCAGTTGAGGGGGGGAGGGAGAAACTGTGGGGGTGGGACAAGGGGGCGATGGTGGAGGTGGCACATAGCTAATTGAATTACCCATCAGATCAAACCATTCCACTCTACAACTGAAGGGGTTTGAAAGTGGGGAGAGGCCAGTTTCAGGGTCCACTTTAGGAATTGACGGAGAAGGGATGACTAAGTGGGTAAGGGGAGGGGGAGAGATTTCTCCTGAAGGCTAGGCATCCATGGGAGCCAGAGGAGGGAGAGAAGTTGAAGTGCAGTGTGGGGAAAAGGTTGGAGAAGGGTTATGGGTTGTGCACGACTGAGCTAAAGGAGGAGGTTCCCTGCCCTGGGCTCGATACCAGGTTGCACCGCGCCTTGATCTACCCCTAATCCGTGGCATGAAGGGAGGGTCTATGTGCACCAGAAGCCACCCGGATGGAGGGTAAGCACCAGCAAACTCCAAAATTTTCCAGAGATAAATGCACCAGGTCGAAGGATCATAGTTGTGGGTGAAATGAGCTTCCAGGAGGTTTCTTCAAAATAAGGGAGCTTGAGAGAACTCTACAAACTGGCTTGGAGGTGACCGGTAAGTATCGTCGTGCAGTGCCATGAAGACTCGCATGAGGGAGGTAAGGTGTTGAAGTATGTAGATTTTCGGATGCGCGTGTGGGAGGTCAGGTGACAGCGGGGAATTTTCTAGCCAGCAAGTGCCCAAGTGATGGGACGTGAGTCTGCTTCCAGTGGACAAGTGACTTGGTCAAGTGGCTCTTTGCTATGAGTGTGGACGTGACATGGGGTTGCCACCTATGGCCATGTGGCCTGGCTGGGTGGCTCGTTGTGGTGTTGCGTCCTTCATGATCAAATAGGCACCCCATCTGGGGGTCGGTCTTTAGTGTGGGACAGGTTCCTGCAAGCGATGACGGTAGGGTTTGTGGGATTACTATCAGGGGAGCATGAGAGGACCTCATCCCCCATCTCAACCCCCATATTAGCAAGCCAGACAGCCACTTGATTGGCTTTTCTTTTGACATGTGATGGGAGGATCACCCGTCGGTGCTGAAGGATTGAGTTTATTCTGTAAAGACCATTCAATAGTCTCCAGCTTGGGGAGATTTTCTCTGGGCTTGTATCGTTAACCAGGTTCTTGAGAAAGTTAATCACAATTTGTGAATCCCCTTCTGCTATGAGAGGAAAAAGTTCTAGCTCTGCAGCCACTTGTAGTCTGTGAAGGAGACTCCAAATTTTCGTCGCATTATTGGTAGTATGTCCCATGTTACCTGCAAGAAGATGTATTATTTCACCTTTGTCGTTCCTGATGATTGCCCCATAGCATGTTGGACCCGGGTTCCCTTTGGAGGCACTGTCAAAGTTGAGTTTGAACCAGTCTTTGGGTGGAGCCTCCCAATGGGTCGGGCTTGTGTGACTTCATGACATTGCTAATGATTGTTCAGGCGTGGGAGTGAAGTGGATCTTCCAATCCTGGAGGATGAGAGTTTCATTCTAAGGGGGTGTGAGGTCCTGCTCTGTCCACTTCTGTAGAGAGAAGGTTTCATTGATATTTGCTTGGATTAAAAGCCAAACCTCCTGCCAACTTCGAGTGGTCAATCTGAAGATTCTTCCATTTATTTTTTTCCAGGTGTTCCAAAGGATGAAGCCAGGGAGTAGTTGCTAAATTCTGTTGAGGATGGGTGACTGGTATATCGAGCTTCTCCATCCCTCTATAGTTTCCTTTAATCCTATGTGATTTATGTTCGAGGTTCTCATGATCCTGGCACTCTAATCCCAAATACAAGAGTTGTAAGGACAAAGATTAAGAAGGTGATTTTGTGTTTCTTCCTCCTGTCCACATAAATGACACCAGGAACGACCAATGAATCCTCTTTTTCAGAGATTGTCCCAGGTGAGGATGATATTGTGTGCCACTATCCATAGAAAGGTGCTAATTTTTGGCCATGTTTTCATATCCCATATTTTTCCCCAAACATCCTCTTGAGGTATGGTTTTGTGTCCCGCTTTTAAGTAGTACGCTTTTGATATGTTGAATGCACCTGTAGTTGAATGGCCCCATCTGAGTATGTCCTTGTCATGATGGCTAGGAATTTTCCTCGCATCCAGTTGTGCTTGCAGGGGACAGATATTAATCTGTGGTGGAATGTGTAGTTTCTCATGTGAAGTTTTCTAGGTACGCCAGATAGCTCCTGGATCGAAAGGTCGCCAGAAATCTATTACTTTGTGAAGGCCAACAACATTGGTATAGGGGGTGAGGTTGTTGAGAGACTGATCATTATTTAGGGGTGGGAGTTGTTGCTAAGAGTCACTCTAAAAGTTGGTTGAAGTGCCACTTTGTAGTTCCCAGAACGAGTGGTCTGTGATGAGTTCGCGATTGTTCCTGCCCGCATTCCAGATCAACGACCCCGGGTTTTGTCCAGTCCATCTAATGAGCTCTGTTTCCTGCCAAGTGGGAGTATATTTCTTCCTCCATAAGTGTGCCCATAAGTCTTGTGGTTGCTTCAACCATCTCCACCATATTTTAGCACTCATGACCTTGTTGAGTATGGTTGGGTCCGATAGTCCTAGTCCCCCATTTTTTTTCAGGGTGCAGACCTTTTTCCAACTGACCAGAGACATTTTTCATCCCTCCTTAAGGCCCTACCAAAGAAAGCTATTTTGAATCATTCTTAAAGTATTTAAAATAAAATTTGGGGCTCCCAGGGCTAAGAAAGTGTAAACAGGGAGAGCTTGGAGGACCGACTTGAGAAGTATGAGTCGACCAGGCAGATTAAGAGAACGAAAGGTCCAAAGAGAGAGCCTTTTTTTGAAATTGGAAATTAGAGAGTCCCAGGAAGAGTTTCTGAGTGGGTTGTCAATGAGGGGGATTCCTAGGTAAACCGAGGGAAGGGTACTTCGAGAGAAACCTAAGAGGTGCATGAGGTGACATTGGATTCCACAGGGGTGTTAAAGAAGAAAACTTGAGATTTTTGGAGATTCACATCCATCCCCGATGTTTCGCAAAATAGGTTTATCAGGGCTTTGAAGCGCGTAGCTTCTCTGGCTGTGGACATGCCCATGAGAAGAATGTCATCTATGAATTGACCATGGGATAAGGGTGCAAAAAGGTTGTGGGGTGTGAGGCCTGTGAGAGAATGGTCCCTGATAGCTTCCTTGAGGGTACGGCTTAGGCCTTCAGCCAAGAGGATAAAGAGAAAAGGCGAGAGTGGGTCTCCTTGTCTTATGCCTCGTGAGGGGGAGAAGGGTGTGGATGGGACTCAATTGATAAGAATGGAGAATACAGTTGAGGAGGTGAGATTGATTATCCAAGAGACCCAGGCTGGGTCAAATCCAAAGGCTAGGAGGGAAGATCTTAGATAAGTCCAACTCAATTTGTCAAAAGCTTTAGAAAGATCCAGCTTTAGTAGCATGCCTGGAGTCTTTGTAGAGTGGAGTGAATGAATAACCTCATGAGCCAGGATTACACTATCCATTATTTTTCTGCCCTCGACATAGCCTGATTTTTTTGGGGGATCAGGAAAGGAAGAATGGGTTTGAGCCTGGTGGCAATTATCTTAGTGAGGATCTTATAAATGACATTGCATAGGGCTATAAGCCTAAATTGCGATGGGCACGTCGAAGAATTTTCCTTGGGAATAAGGGTTAGGAAGGTTTCGTTGAGTGCTTGGAGGACCTTTCCAGATTTTCTAGAGTCCTCTAAAATTTCCCAAACCTCTTCCCGGATGAAGCTCCAACAATGCTGAAAGAAGTTTGAAGTGAAGCCGTCAGGTCCAAGAGATTTGCCTAGTTGTGTATCCTTGAGTGATTGATCAACCTCCTCTTGAGTTATTGGTCTCATGAGGGCCTCATTTTTCTCTTTGGTGACCTCCTTGGGAATGTGTTTAAGGATGGACGCTATGGCCTGCAAACGATCTGTTGGAGGTTCCATGAGGAGAGTTTTGTAGTAAGTTAGCAATTCCTTTTCCATATCCTTATGTTGTTGAATTTATATGCCTTGCACCGAGACTAAGTGGGTGATGTGATTGATTTGGCGTCTCTGGATCATAGATCTGTGGAAGAATTTTGTATTTTTTTCCCCTTCTTTCAGCCATTGTATTATAGATTTTTTACGCCAGAGTACTTCCTCCTACTCTCTTCTTTCTACAAGTTGGTTATTTAAGAGAATTTCCTGAGTTTTAAGGTCTTATGTCAGGCCCTATGAACGGATCTGTTGCTAGAGTGTTTGCATTTGTTGTTTGAGAGTTTCTTGTGCCTAGAAAATATTGCCAAAGGTAGACTTATTCCAGGTTTTTAGGTGTTGTTTGAGGTTTTTGAGCCTTTGTTGGAACCGATACATAGGGGTTCCTTTTCGAATGGACACTTCCTCCCACGATGTCTTTATATTTGTTTGGAAGTCCAGGTGTTTTAACCAGAATTTTTCAAATCTAAACGGTTTTTTGCTTGGAGTGCCAGTGATGTTGAGGGTTAGTAGGATTGGCCAGTGATCGGAACCGGGGGTATCTATGACTGTTGTGTTCCATTCTAGGCCTTCCATCATTATAGATTCGAAGCTTAAGAAGCAATCAAGTCTGTTGGAGATGTGTTGTGTCCCTGATCTTCTATTTGACCAAGTGAACATCCCATTATTTGTTTCGACATCAATGAGTTTTAAATGCCCGATGGTGTCATTGAACTTTATGTTGTCATTATCTATAGAGCGATGACCTCCCTTCTTCTCTTCTAGCCCGGTGATCATGTTGAAGTATCCCCCAAGGATCCAGTGTTGGGGGCCCAAATGCTCTGCAATCCATTCCAAGTGTTGCAGAAAGGCTTCCTTATCCCCTGGTCTGGGGGGGCCATAGACATTTGTAATGTGGCCTTGTTTGTTTGAGCCGATAATACGAAAAGACATAGTAATGGTCCATTTGGAGGTAAAAAAGTTGTTAAGTAAGACTGTTGCGCGGTTCCAGAGTATCGCAATACCTATGGATGCCCCTCTAGCATCCACCTCCACATGTTGGGCTTGCTTCCAACATATTTGCAAAGTGGTATTCGCCTCTATTCCTGCGCATTTTGTTTCCTATAGGAAGAGAATGCCTCCTGGCTGGTCCTTCTTGATTCTATCTGTGAGCAAAGCTTGTTTATTCTTTGCGTTGAGGCCCCTTATGCTCCAAGATAGTATCTTCATGATGATGATGGGTGTGGGAGGGGGAGAAAGCTCTCGGAGATCAGGTTTATTTGGCCTGACTTGACCAGAAAGTTGCCTACGTACTGAATGAGTTGATGTCTTGGTTTTCTTCCCCTCTTCTTCTCTTCTTTTGTAGGCTTACGTTGTTCTTTCGAGGTATCCTTTTGTAAGCCTAGATTTGTGTTGGCTCTTGTTGAGCCTCCTATTGAGGAGTTGATAAAGACCTTATGTACCTTGCGTAGCTGGTCCTGCGGGATAGTATATAGATGTTGTTTCTAGTATGCTTGCTCCAGATGTGCCATATCGATGCCTGGCAGTTCTTGATCTTCTAAGTCTGTGTATGGATCTCCTATATCGAAACCGAGAGTGAGTGGAAGCTCTGGCATGGGGTTTGAAAGTTGGGAAGAGGATGCAACTGGGGGATTAAGCAGGGCAGCGGTTTGTCCGGTGACAGGAGTTGTCAGAGGGTTGTTGGAAGGAGAGGGGGTATCTGAAGTGGACTGGAGGGCATCAAAGGAGTTCTTGGTGGGGGGTCCAGGAGGGACCTGGTGGGGCGTCCTCTTATCTTGATGCTTTCTGCGGCCCGTGACTTGGGTGAAGCCTTCCTTGTTTTTTTTCGAGTCTTCCTAAGCTAGCTTGGGTAGGTTATTTAGGGGGAATTCCCGAAAGAGATGTCCATGTTTGTGACATTTGCGACAGCGAAAGGGGATATGCTTGTAATCTAGGGTTTGGGACCATTCTTCATCTTGATAGTCTAGGATGATGGCTCCAGGAAGAGGTTTTGATATGTTTAAATAGACACAAATACGAGCATAAGAAGTGTACCTTCTTTGCTTGGTTGCTTCTAAGGCTTTAATGTAGATTCTGATGGTGTTTCCTATGCCTGCTAGGATTTCTTCCAGCCAGAATTCCTGTGGTAGTGAGTACAGTCGCAGCCAGACAGGGGCATGGGTGAACTCTTCCCTTTTTGGGCTAAATATTTCCATCCATAATCTGATGAATAGGCTCACTGAGTTGTAGAAGTACGGCCCCCCTTCGAATATCTGATTCCTATCTTCCAGATTATGCAGAATGATTGTAAAGAATCCTTTTGATCCGAGTTGGAAATCGTAATGTCCTTTGGGTTTCCACCAGTGTTGTATCCATTTGACCAGGTCTTTTTTCAGAAGTCCATAATCCTAAGAATTTTTTTATTAGGACAAAATCTCTCATGTATTGTCTCTGATCTTCAATTCTTGGAGAGCTAATGGTGTACTTTGGTGTTGCTGTGGCTTGTGGAATGAATTTGTTGGATTCCCAGGTGCGTTTATCTTTTGTTTGGTTGGTTTTCGGATCGATGTCCATCGATTTTTCCTTTGGCATCTCGTCTTCCCAGATTATTTTCCTCATATCCTCCAGAAGTTCAAAGGGTGGGCACTTGAAGTGAGAGTATCCGTGTTCTTTTCCTGTTACGAAACTATAGGAGGGGGTATGAGGCACCCCTCCCTCGGCTTCCATGGCCGCGGGGCAAGAAGGGATGCGACGCAAAAATTTCAGGTTGCAATGGAGAACCCTAGCTCGCAGACATTTCTCATTTTTAATGCTCAAACCTTTAGCTTTCCAAACCTTTATGTATCAGACATCTTTCTTTTTATCTATAGAATTTTCTTCATCTCGTTTTATTGCCAATCTTGCGATCTCTAGTACCTAGTATTTGTTCACATGTTATTCATGTTTTCTTATCCATACTTTCTTATATCTGATATCAGTATTCTCTTTCATGGAAGTATCGATCATGCTTCTACAATCACTGGCTATGTGTCAATAGTTATGAAATTTGTAACACTCAATGTTATATGTGACCACGTAGGCACTTCTTGCTTGAACATCTATTTTACAATCCCTGCAATATGCAACCTTATGTCCAAATTTAGTACAATAAAAACAATGACCATAAAATAAATTTGCATACCTGGGAGTGAATGATCTTCTTTGTGGTGTAGTCCTTCTGAAATTTTTCCTTGACTAATCATGATCATGATTGAAGCTTCTTTCTGGCTTGAACATGGATGGTCTTCTTGAAGATGTATTTTCAATAATTTTTGTAGATTATGGTTGACCATGATTCCTTCCTTTGAGTACTTCTGCATAACTCTTTCTATTTTCTTCATTCTTCTTTTCTAGAAACGTTGATTGCTTCTCTTCATTCTCTAAAACTGATGTGGATGTTTCTGTCTCTTCAACGTTCTTGTTGAGCTTGAAAATTTTGACTCTTAGTGTGACAACTTTTTCTTCAAGATTCTCAACCTCTTCTTCTTTCTTCATTATCTGAAACTTCATGACCTCTTATGTTCTCTTTGCTTCTTCAAGTTGGATTTTCAATGTAATTATTTCTTCTTCCAGACTTCTCTCTTCTTGACCAAACTCTTCCTCAAGTTGGTTTAAGTCATTGATTCTTTCCTTGAGATGATCCATTAGTATATTTTCTCTCTTTTCTGCATCTTCCTTTTGTGCTACTATGTTGGCTTCTAAACATTTCTTTTGATATTCTAGAGTTTCTTCAATTCTTTTAGCCTCTTCTAGTTGAGCTCTTAAATTCTTGATGACCTGCTAATCTTTTTCAGAACCTTGAACACTTTCCTTTTGCTTCATCAATTCTTTCTTGGATGACTTGTTTTCTTCTCTTTATTTCCTTAGATATTTAATTGCACTGATCAATTTTTCTCTGTAATCAACTTCTGCTTCTTCTTACTCTTCCTCTTTTGAATCTATCTGACATGATGAGCATATTTCTTCTTGTTCTGTATCTGCATCTTCTTTGGCATTTTATGAATCTGCGATGGGTGAAGAATATATTTACCAACCTTTTCTCTTACCAGATTAGGTAATCCTTCCTAGATGAAATCCATTGTTATTTTGTTATTCTTCTTCAATTCCTTCTTGGCTGCAGTCTTTTCCCTTTTTGAACTATCATACCCTGTAACAAATGATAGCCAAATATAATGTCCTTATGCCCGTAAAAATACTTCTTTCCTTCTTCTCCACATCTCATACTTAAAACCATTCTGACCATTAAACATTGGTACTCCATTCTCAGAATAATCCATGATCTCCTTCTAGTGGTTAAATTGTTTCCTAAAGGAAACTCACTATGATTCCAATTGTTGGATTACTGAGAGGGGGGGTGAATCATTAATAGAGTAATTTAATCCTTTTTAACCATATAATCCAAGTGTTATATCAATGTAGCATTATCATCCAATAACTGCAGAGTAAATAAGCAATGAACAAATGAACAATCATACACATACACAGTACACTAGTGTTTTACATGGAAACCCAAAGTGAGAGAAAACCACGGAATGTTTTTTCTTATATTTCTTGAAGAATTACATTCATTGGAAGCACCAACTTCCTTTGTTTTCCAACTGCAACTGGAAGGAGGCTCCAACCCCCTATTTTCTCAGGATACAATCTTAAGGAAGCTCCAACTCCTCTATTCTTTGGTTACAACCAGAAGGAGGATACAACCTCCTATGTTCTCCGACTACAACCAGAAGGTGGATACAACCACCTGTCCTTGCCCCATCCAACCTCCCTGATGTATAAGTAGAATGATGGAAACATTGTCACACAATCATTGTGAGATATATTGTTGTAAACCTATACCAATCAACCTGTACCAAACAACATGTACCAATAACCTGAACCATGCATCAACCTATACCTCAACCTGTAATCAACATGTACCATAAAAAAAATGCATCAACCATGCACCAATGTGTACCAATCAACCTGTAATCAACCTATACCATAAACAAGTGCATCAACCATGCAGCAACCTGTACCGTGAACAAGTGCATCAACCATGCACAAAACCTGTACAAATAACATGTCACAACGATCTGTCCAAACAACCTATCACAACAACTTGTCTCATCAATATTATCAACCAAATTAGATCTGCTCACCAAGATCAATAACCAAGACAACTCTCAAATATGTGCATTAACCAAGCATAACACAACAACTCATAATCATCACCAAGATTAGTATGTGTTTCTAATAATATACCAATACAAGTATGCTACATCATCCATAAACCATGTGTCAACAATACTACTAACAAGTACCTCCAACCATGTACCAAGTATGTACCAATCATGTATCAACTACTCATCAATTATGACTCATCAATATGTACCAACATCATCAACTATACACCTCATGTATGTGCCAACTCATCAACTACTTGTCTCAACCATGTACCCAACATGTACCTCAACCAAAATCCCTCATCAATTGCATCATCCAAATATGATTTGTAACTTTTTAATAGACCTGGTGTATATTATCACATCCCTGCAAACCTTCCTTAACTTTAACAACAAGAGACTATCATTTTCATCAAACTTTTCTTTAGTCTCACATGACTAGTTTTGGATTAGTCTACAACCCTAACTTGAAATAATTATAAATATGTACTTGTAATGAATAAAGATCTGAAAATGATACACAATGTTCTTTAGTGTGTTTTATGCAATTTCTCTAGGTGTCACTACTTGGAACCTCTCAGAAAAGGAGTTATAGCAAAAATGGCATACCTTGTTGAATTCTGGATTATTCTAGAGAGCAACCTTGTAGAGCATGCACCACACGGAATATTTGTTGAATCGGTCTTAAAATGTTATACAACATAATACAGACTGTAATATAACCAACACATTTGGTCTTACTAAATTTTGATATGTTATGAAGAAGTTATGACGTTTTTACTCGAAACACGTGTTTTAGACTAGTTTCAGGACTAGCCACAAACCTTATTTTCCACAGAGTGTAACTCCAAAAATACAACGACCCAAAAGATGAATTTTTTACCACATATACTTGGATATGTGTCCTCAATAGCATATCAATTTCACGGTCTGAATCATTCTAAAAAAAATAATTATTGCTAAAATGGTAAGATGAACTGTAAATAACATACCTCAGAAGACATCATCAAAAGAATTTATCCTCCCTTGAATTTCAGCCTTATTTTATTCACCTTCCCTCTGAAATTCATCTTAGATATCCCTTGGTTACCTCGGTCACCTATATATATTCAATATGCTCAAGTGTTATGTAAAACGAGAGAGCCTTGCCTCTTATTTATACTCTCCATCTTCTAGGTCACTTAACCCATTTCTCTAGGTCACTTAACCCATTTATAGGTCACTTAACCCATTTATAGGTCACTTAACCTATTTTTCTCATTTTTAGGGTTAACCATTTTCCATAATTAGAAATTTCTCCATTACTTTATCATTTAAATATTCCTCCTTGACTTTTTCACCTCACTATATCATTTAAATAATATTCTTTGATTTTGTCACTTCACTTTATTATTTAAATAATCCTTCTTGACTTTGTCACTTTACTTTATCATTTAAATAATAATTTCTTCTTTGCAAGATTTTTGACTTCTTTGACCTTTTGGGGCTTCAATCCAACATATGAGGGTCCTCCAACTTCGTATGGCCATAACTCTCAAACCGTGAGGCGTTATGTAACATTCCACATACCACCAGAAATAGCATGACATGCACTATCCATATAGAATAGTATTAGTTGCAAATATATCAAAACTCATACCATTATCCATCAAACAAACTTGGGTCTATTACCCAAACCTGGGTTCTCCAACTTCTCATGGCCATAACTCTCTAACAGTGAGGAGTTATGTGACATTCCACATACCATCGGAAATGGAATGACATGTACTATCCGTATAGAATAGTCTTACCTTCAAATATATTAAAACTCATACAATTATACATGAAACAAACTTGAGTCCATTACCCAAACCTTTGTGCTACCAGAATTTGCTACCGGACTTTCTCCAAGGCTTGACATCAATAAATAAGGGTTGACATCAATATACGATATCACTCTCCAATGGTTGACATCAATGACAACCAACAATCCATACCAACTATCCATCAAACTAAGCCAACTATCTAACATATTCATCTTGCTTCTAACAGTTTATTCTATACTGTGTATCTCATTCTACAATTTCTCTACCAAGAGACATTTTTGTTGCAGTTGTTTGGTTAAATTGTCCACTGACCATTGATTGGCAGTGGCAAAAGCCCCTAGTGAATATGCAACTTCCTTTGCAAACATAGGATCATCTTGGTCTTTCCCATCATACACCAATCTTTGCCTTTTAGTGACTACTCCATCCTTTTGGTGAGATTCTCTTTTTATAATAGCTTTCCATTTCTTGTTGAAAAATAAACTTAAGGGAGGCATCTCTTCAGACAAGATAGGAGTCAGATCATCAACATGAATGAGCTCTGAATTAGGATTTCCAAAACTAGTCTGTAAAGGGGTTAATGATGGAATAGGAGAAATAATTGTTGTGGAAAGTTCCTGACCTGTTGTATTTGGGGTGCTAGCAAGAGTAGTTGGCGTTGAATGAGGAAAAACTTGTCCCAGATTCATGAAAGCTTCAAACCGAGCTAATACATGTTGATCATTCAAACCTGACAGTGATGTTTTTATTTATTGAAATAAAATTTCTAGGCTTTTTGGAACTTCTTCAACTTTGTGCTTAGTGGAGCAACTTGGCTCAGATCCTGTGGGTTTAAATTCCTGTGAAGAAGGCATGGGTTTTCACTCTGCTTGCAATATCTTTGGAAGATTGTTTTGTTTGTTCTTTTGAAAGATGAGGAGGTCGGGAGACTGGACTCTGCTTTGAAATTCTTCATATGATCTAACTCCCTTGAACATCTCATCATAAGGAG
This sequence comes from Picea engelmannii, assembly GCA_009831015.1. NCBI lineage: Eukaryota > Viridiplantae > Streptophyta > Pinopsida > Pinales > Pinaceae > Picea > Picea engelmannii. The sequence continues at coordinate 170,080 of ML777850.1, read as the reverse complement.
AATCCTCATGGATATATCGCTTCATGTTGTATTGAGCCAAATGATTTTCCACTATCTTATTTGGATCATGTTTCTTGAATTCGATGTCAACTAGCTTAACATCTTCCAGGGTTGCAGCCTCGACTTTAGAATGACCAAAATCTAACGATGTGAACATACCAACTTGAATGGGAAAAGTTGGCCAAACTTTTTTCTGAGCTGCTTTCAATTCCTTGTTGATGCCTCCTGGTAATGTTTGGTATGCTACTTCTTTGCACACGAGCCTGCCAAGTAAAACTATGGAAGGGAATGAGGAGGAATGGAACAACCATATACTATGATATAGGAGAAATTCTCCTCAAGGAACCAGTCTGCAAGTGTGCTTAAGTTCCCCATAATATTTTCTGAAATCTTGGGTGGTGGGTGGCCATAGATAGCTATGTGAATGGGTACCACTATGCTATGATAGATTTCGTAAAAGAAATCTTTGGCATTTTCCTCCCATAATTTGGAGTGGTAGAAATGTATTGGCTCAGAACTAGTCGGGGTCCAACTCCAATTCATCAGGGGGAATGGGGTCATGAAACAAATGGCATCCATAATAAATGTTGACATGTAAAAAGGAGCATGTTGCCCTTTTGATTTTGATGATTGATATTCAGCAATTTCCTTGACCAAATTATGAGATAGCATTTTATCCCAATTGAAGGTATAACCCTTGGCTACTTCATGCATTATGGCTACCCAATCAACTGAGAAATGTGTAGGGATATTTTTCCCAAACAGACAATAGAGCATCATGGTTATATATAACATATGAGCATATAAGGATGACGTGGCATACATACCATGAGCGGCGGCTCTGAATTTTTTCGAATGTCCCCACTGGGTCTTGATTATATCATGACCATTTCTATCGTATTGAGTGCATTCTCTCCTCTCAAAATCTAGAAGAAAAGATGCATTGTAAGTATATTTAGGTGTAGGGGAAAGCGTATACATTACTTATATATTTTATGGTCGAAAAGAGCCGAGAGTGGTCTACTAGTGGTTGATGACGCTTTTAGTTTGGATGTCGACATTTTCCAAAGCCCAATTTATTGTATCATTGTAGGGTATAATTCTAGGTCGTGCGGAAATATTATGCAGTTCTGAATGTGTTATCGATCTAAGCTTGGCTTAAAAGGAATCATCGTCTTCCTTAGTAGAGTCGTTTGGATAGTTAATAATCTCATGCTCTAAGATATCAAAAACCTGCTTCCAAGACTTAATGGCGTTCATAACTCGCAGAGTTGTGTCTGATAGAACATCTGCATTTGGATTGGAATCATCACCTGATGCATCAAGATTCTTTGCATCTTTTTGTGGCGCCATAATCCTCAAGAAAATAAAATTAGCCTACCTGTAACAAGAGAAGTTTGTAAGCTTTTCACTTAACAAAAAACTACTAATAGAAAATGGTAAAATAACTTTGAAATTCGAAGTGTTTTATTCATAAATTCTATCGGTCTTCGTATACATATACTGACGAAGAATTTATTAGAAAATTAATGGAATTTATTACCTAGTGATTCACAATCTTTATTAAAATCATTAACCTTAACCAATCATAAATGTCATTAATACTTCGACGGTTCAGCGTTCAGACGCTTTGGATGTGACAGGAAGGAAATCTCTTGACATCCGAAACTATGGAGTAATTAATTAATTGATTCATCAATCATGATTAACCTAAGTTATTAAATGTGTTATTAACTCTTTAAAACATTTTTTACTTTTTGTAAAATTCATTACTTTGGCGCTTTGATACTTTGGTGGTTTGTGAAATCAATCTTTGTTTAAACTCCCAAAGGGAAATCTCCCGAAGTGATGTGGCAAAGATGACGTCATTCTTGATGATGTGTTAAGAAAAGAGAGGCACCACATGTCACTTGAAAACGTGTGAATCATTCAACGTAAATGTCAAAAATAAGTGCCATGTGTCAACCCGAGATAAGATTTAAAATACATGTGTCCCCTGACGCATCCATAAGTTCTTTAGGAATTATCACGAGTGACTATCTTTGGGAATTTGGAGTTTTGGGATTTTTATTGTTTAGATTTGTTGGAATACCCGAAGCGCGAAGCTCCGAAGCGACCATTAAATATTTTTCTTTTAAAACTCAAGCAGCTTCTAAATTTCGTAGATCATTAGGACCGTTCGATCAAATTAGAGTGACTCATTGACGATAGATATTGTAAGCGCCTTATTGATAAATAACAACCAATGGATTTATTTTAAAATTAAAAGGCAATTCTCTAAGTTTTTCTCTTTTTGGGTAAAAACAATTATTTCTAAGAGGCAAAATCTAAAGTCCAAAAGCTCAAAATTAAACGTGTTATAACATAGGCTCCATCTGGGGATTGTGGCTCCCTATGAGGCGCAAAAGAACAATAGACCAAGTGCCTTTATTGGGTAAATGGAGTCATTATTTCTTTTTGAAAAACATTTTCTAGTTTTATTTAATTATTAATCATACATAGAAAAATGAAATTATCCAAGTCCAAAAATCTTCAAAACATACTTAATGATTGATCTCAATTTAGGCTACTAAAAAATTATTTTTATTAAAATTGATTTCAGAATTGTTGAAGATAATTAAAATAATTTTAACTAAAATATCATCTTCGACCGACTTTGTTCGCTCCAAGGTTAAGCAGATGTAACACATTTATTTGGAGAATACCTAGTTGGTTTAGGCTGTAAAAAATCATCGGAAAGAGAACTAGATAACAGAGTATGATATATACATATGTATGACAGCCTTACAGATATCATAGATATTTCTTCACTTCCAGCGAGCCTGTCCAGTACCCCAGTGAAGTTATCTACTTCTCCCATTGAATTTCCTTTCACCACTTCAATTAACACTTTTGCATTTCGCTGAGATGAGGGAAATAAATATGTGAATTTTATTTCATCATCTCTTTTGGACGAGATGGGGGCAATCAAATTATGAATTTCCTTTCACCATTTGTCTTATATTTTAATATTTTGAAGTGGGGGAAATCAATTTGTATGTAACATACAAGGGATGATATATGTTTAAAATCTTTAGACTGAAAAGAAGGTTTGTCAACAGTTTTAAGAATACTTTGAAACTAACTTTCTTCCAATTTTCAATACACCTTCACCGATAAGAGAAAAATTTGGGGAATTTTAATTTTTTCAGGGGTCAACCTTGAGCGAATTAGCCAATTTAAAGTCTGATAGCAGAGCTAAAATTATCAGGATTAGCCTAGACATACTTTTTCAATTAAAATCAAAGGAACATAAATATTTTCGCATGATCTTGTTTTGAAAATATGTTTTTTAAGTTTTCAGAGTCAAGGTAAGTTTCTTTATTTCTATGAAGACTAAAAGAAAATAAGAAAGGAGAAAGAAAATCTGAAGTGGATAAGAACTTGGGAATAGGTAAAAATAACCAAATCAAAGATTCGGAGGATCTGAAACAAAATATCCTAATCTCACACAAGTTTGTGTCTTTAGTTCAGACTTCTTTCGAGTTTATTTATTATTATTTTTATTTCAGAGATGGCTTTAGAATTTATCAGCATGACACTTCAAGTTATAATTTTATACATCTCTAGTTTTTAGGTCAGGTGATAATATTATCATGAGAAAAACTTCCTTCACATTCATTTCAAAAAGAATTTTTAAATTTATTTGAACTATAAGAAGAGTAGGGACTCATACCTTATTTTCCTTTTGAATTTTCAGCAAGGCAGATTATTAATTTATCACTTGTTTTTAGAGAAATCAAATGCTTGAAAAACAAGTGTTGAGTTTTTATTCAACCTCGTCTCATGTTCAACAAGATCTATTCTGCAAAAGGAATGAAATACAAAATATCATATAATCTTGTAGAATATAGATGATATGTGATATAGACCTTTTTTATTTTTCGTTTTAATGATGTCAAGAAATCATAAATTTATTGAAAATATTTACAACACATGATCAAATGACTCAAATAATTTACAAAAAGAAAAGAAAAATTGAAATTGCCAATGTCAATCCAATCTGACATATATAATGGAAATCTAAAATGTAACTACTGCATGAAATGTTTTAAATAACGCCCGTTGATAGGGGCCTCGAGAATCTCTCCATTAAAATTTTCTAGCGAGAATGAGTTTTTTCCCTCAGCAGCTGCGATTTTGAAAGGTCTGAACCAGAGATGATCGAATTTTCTATGTTTCCTTGCATCTTCCTTCCTAGCTTCCCATTTTTAAACTAAATCGCCATGAAGAAACTCTATGTATTTAGCTTTTTTATCAAAAAAGGATTTCATATTATCCTAGTATCTTTGGAGCTTATCATCCACTTCTATTTTGTTCTGCTGAACTTTGATGATTTGATTTATTCTTCTTGTAACATCATTCAATTATTCATTCGCATCCTGCCAGAGTTTCATTGCAGGAACATCAATATTAATAGGAAGAATAACATCAGTACCATAGACTAATTGGAAAGGAGACATACCTATAGATTTTTTGGAGCCAATTCGGTTAGCCCATAAGGCGTATTTTAAGTGTATATGCCAAGTTTTTTTGTTTTCTGTCAAAACTTTCTTGATTATAGTCATCAAACTATTGTTATATGATTCATCCAACCCATTTCCCTAAGGATAATAAGTTGTAGAATGACCTAACATGATATTTTACTTTTGACAGAAATTGATCATTGCAATAGATTTAAAAGCCTTAGCATTATCAGTAACTATTTTCCTAGGACAACCAAATCTTGCTAAGATGTTTTCTTCCAAAAAGTTTATAACTACTGAATCTATAGCATTCTGAGTTGGAATGGATTCAACCCATTTCCTAAAATAATCAGTAGCGGTTAGAATCCATCTATGTTGAGCACTCAATTGTGGATGAATTTCTTCAATGAATTCTAGGCCCCATTGTTGGAAATAAGCTTCAGCTTTTATTGGAATCAAAAGTAAGGCAGGAAGATTTTTCTTACCAACAAATAGTTGGCATGAATTGCAAGCTTTGACCCTTGCATTCACATCAGTAAATAATTTTGGCCAATAATATCCTACCCTTAAAATTTTGTAAGTTGTTTCTCTCCAGGCATGATGTCCTTTGCATACTCCTTCATGAAATTCATCAATGACACCTTTTGTTTCATATTCTATCAAGAAACATAACAGGAAATCCATAGGGTCTTTCTAGTATAGCTTACCATCTATAATGCAACACTTAATTGCATGTAACTTTAAAGTTCTTGCTTTTTAAGGAGTCATGTCACTTGGACATTGAAGAGTAAGGAGATATGTAACAATATCATTGTACCAAGATGAGGAAGAAAACTTTTCTTCAATATGAATAATGGGTGATTGATCATCAATCTCCTCTATATCTAGAAGAGAATCATGTGATTTGAAGTTATTTATTCCAAGCGCTCTGAAATTTGATTCGGATAACAACCTTTCCAGACCTTGACCTTTCACTAGTTTGGTTGGTTTCACTTCTAAATCAAACTCTTGAATTTTAGCCAACCATCTACCTCTTCTTCCATCACTATATGGTTGAACCAAGATATATTTATTTGCATTTGTTGGTACATAAGCAATTATTTTGGAGATTAAGACATATGTTTGGAAAGCCTTGAGAGCCTTCACCATAGCATAAGATTATTTTCAGAGAATGTCATATCTTAGCTCTGCATCTCTAAGGCTTTTGCTGAAAAAAGATATTGGTTGTTTGAATCCTTATCCGTTCTTTTGAAGGAGCACCGCTGCAACAATATGTTCATAAGAAAACGAGAAGATTAAGAATTATTATGTATATTCAGGACTTACCAATACTGGTGCTTCTCCTATGGCTTTCTTAACACGCTCGAAATATGATTTGGCTTCTGCAGTCCATTTTACTTCGTTGTCCTTTTTTAGCATATATGTAATCAATTTGATTATTTCAGCAAAGTTAGGAATAAATCTCCTCAAAAAATTGATCTTACCTAAAAAATATTGAATCTCTTTTCTATTTCTAGGAATATTAATCAGGTCAATAGCCTCAACTCGTTTAGGATCAACCTTAATTCCATATTTTGAAACTATATGGCCTAAAAGTTTACCCTCTTGCATGGCAAAGTGTGATATTTTGGGATTAAGAGACAAACCAAATTTTCTACATTTGTCAAAAGTTTGTTTGAGGTGCACCAAATGTTCTGCATAATAATTGGAAAAAACTGTCAGAATGTCTAGATAAATAACAACAAACTTATCTCTCTCACCGACGAATGTGATATCCATTTCTCTATGGAAATTTGCTCTTGCATTCATTAAACCAAAAGGCATCTTGTCATACATAAAAGTTCCCCATGGAGTAGTAAATGCAGTCTTTTCTCTATCATCTTCATGAAAAGAAATCTGATTATATCCTGAGAAACCATCAATCATAGAAATTTTGTTAGCCCCTACTACATTCTCTAAGACATGGTCCATTTTTGGGAGCGGGTAGTTATCTTTAAGAGAAGACCGATTTAAGCTCTGAAAATCAACTCATAGTCTTATTTCATTGGTCTTCTTCCTAACAGGGACCAAATTGGCCACCCATTCAGAGTATCTGAGGGGAACAATTAATTTTTGCATCAAGGAGTTTTTTAACCTCCTTTTCTATTACTGGCAGAAGAATTGGATTTATCTGTCTAAGCTTTTGCTTGAAAGGCTCAATACCATTCTTTAAAGGAATCTTGTGCTCAATAATAGAAGTATCATAGGTTTTTAAATCCTCATAAGATCATGCAAAAACATCTTTATACTGCTTAAGTAACTCATCATATTTACTCTTTATTTGAGTCAGAATATATTTAGAAATTTTGACCATCTTGGGATTTTCATTTGTTCCTACGTTACAATATTCAACCTCTTCAGATTGAGGTCACAAAGTAGACTTTAAAGGTATATCATCTTGGTCAAATAACCTTTCTAGAGGGATAATACCTCTAGGAATCTGATTGTTTTTAAGTAAGAGCATGCAGTGATTTGCAATTTTATCTTGGAACTTCTCTGGATTTTCTCCTTCCTGCATAATCCAAGAAAGATTATTCTGATTTTCTTGATCTATGTGGGTCTCAGAAAACTCATCTACCATTTCCAGGAACTGCTTGATTTGTTCATCCTCTTCAAATACTTTCCAGTGTTTAACATTGTTTGGAATTGAAGGTCTATGTTTCATCGCAATATTATACTTCAGCTTCAAAACAGTAGGTGGTACAAAAGTTGCAGCAACTTTGGCTAAAAAGTAATCTTGTTGATTTTGCATTATGGGAATAGAGTGGATGTTAAAAGACCAAAATAAATTCTCTATGAAATCCCAGGCACAATTTCAATATGACCTCAATATCAGATGCTTAGATTGGTATTGTTGTTTTCTTTGTTTAACAATTAGCTCAGCATCACCAAAGACTATCAAATGTTTTATTTTTAGTTTTCTTGCAGCTTCTAATCCTAAAACTAAAGCTTCATATTCACATACATTATTCGTATAATCGACATCCCATTGTAATCTATAAGAGAAAGGAATAGCATACTCATCACCTGGTGCCACAAATAAAACTCCAACTCCTGATAAGGTCTGGTATTTTCAAGGCCCAATTTTTCCATGATAATCTTAGGCATTAAATTATGTGAAGCCCCTGAGTCTAGCATGCAATTGTGAAGTAAATGATCGTGCACAGTCAGTGTAATATATAAAGGAGAAACAGTATCCTTATTATTTTCAATGTGTGGTCCAAACATGATTGTAGGTTTCTCATCCTGTAAATTGATAACATCGACTTGATATTCAGCATCAGAAATATTTATTGCTTTTGCAATTTTCTTTTTATAGATTGGATTTCTAGCAAGTTCAACCAGAGGCATTGGAATTTTAATTTTATTCAATTCATTTTATAGATTGAAAGTTCCAATTGAATTTTCAATTTCCCTGGTTTGAACTCCTGTTTATTTATTTTCTGGCTTCTTAGCCAATACTGCTTTCGTTTCAACTTGCTTTATTCCTGCAACTTATGTTTCAGTTGATGGTTTTGCACCTACTGCCTCATTTGCTTTGTTTTGTGATAAAATATTTTTTGCTGGAGCATTTATTGAATTCTTTTCTCTTGGACTCAAATCATATTTATGTTGAAGCTTTGTCATTATTGAATCAGTGAGACCTCTGTATGTAGAGTCTCCCAAATTGTTGATATTTTCATCATCATTAAATAGAGATTCCAGATCCAATGATTTCTCATAATCTTGTTTGGTTAGGTGAGGCTCAATATCATCATCGTTGAGGTTGTTTAGATCTTCATATAATTCATCGTAATCTTGCACCTCATCTCTCTGTATGAAATTCTCAGTTTTAAAAGGAGCTTGAATCTTTTGTTCCTCATTTTTTATTTGCCTTTCTTGTATCTGAGGATTAGGATTTCTCCTGAATTTATTTCTAACATATAGATCAGGTTTGGCTTGTTCTATTTCCATCTTGGAAATTTTGTTCGATAGATCTTTAATATTTTTTTCCATCGCATCCATTTTTTCCTCTGCAGATTTTCTAGATCCAGAGGGCCCTGCATGTTCTTTAAAACGCCTGGGTTCTCTTGTTCCCATATCAACTTTATTTTTCAACTTCCTGGATGCCATCATATTTGATTCAATATCTATAGCATCATCTTGCATTCCTGCTAAAGTAGTGGATATTCTTTCTCTCAAAAGTAGAGCGAAATCATAATCAAAAGCTCTTGCAAAAGTGAATTTTGCAGTTGGTTGAGAAGGTTTAACTTCATCATGGATCTTTGTGATAAATTTTGTTAAATCTTTGAATAAATTCCAAGACTGATTCAGACGTTTTCTTTCTCAAGGCTCTAAATTCGGTTAGGTAATATAGATGGTATTTTTTCTCACCCCGTTGCCTTATGAAGGAAGTTTTCAAATCATTATATGATGGTATAGAACCTACTCATTGGTGGCCAAGCTCCAAGAAAATGAGACGAGCCACAACTCAGAATCTGATTCAGAAAATAATAAAAGGAGATAGATCATTGATCCAGAACCCACTTCTACCATCACGACCACAGCAATTCAACTAGAAGAACCAAAGGATCATGAGGAGGGGGATAACCTCTTCCATTCACAGATGTGGGTGAAGGGTGGCCCATTTCATTTCATTGTTGATAGAAAAAGCCAAAAGAACCTCATATCAGTAGAGTTCATCAAGCAGTTGGATTTGTCGAAAACACCACACCTACAACCATACAACATCGGGTGGCTTAGCAATGGATGAGATCCCCACATAAGCTAGCAGTGTCACATGTCCTGCGGCATCAAGCCCTTTAAGGATGAGGTGTTGTGTGATGTTTCCCCATTGGAAATCTGTGAGTTTTTTTAGGCCAATCATATATGTGGAAGTGTCATATTATTTATGAGTCTCGACCCCGTAGTGTCATTGTTACTCTTGGGGGTCAAATATATAGGGTACCAGAGGTATTTCTGACTATTGTCCCAACAAAACAATGCCACAAATTAATCTCTCATACTACAAAGTTTAGCCTCTTCACAATCTGGTCAAAATGTGAACAGAAGGACACTGCAACCACTAAATCATTCAAGGCCCAAGGCCTTTCTGTCCAACAGAAGCGAGTTAAAAATATTGTAGAAGAAAAAAAATATATTCATGTTTCATCTACATGGGTACCTACACAATGTGCAATCAAGCCAGTATATAATAGATCTCTTCATAGCTCTATTGGCCATATCCCTTTTGAGGCGCACTTGGGGTTCCAACCATTAGCCCCCACTAATATAGATATTTATGTTGCATCTTCACCGATAGAGTCCTCCCACACTAAGACAGATCATGAAGCTATATTGGTTGAACAAATCCAACCCATCCAACAACAGGTTCATGACAGCCTTCAACTAGTGAATGCCAACTACCATCAAGACAACTTCTTCAACAAGGGAAGCGTCTCACCAAGGTTCAGATTCAGTAAAATCTTCCCCATCTCCCACAGGAACTTAACACAATGGAGACCATTACTTCCTAAGGGGGGAGGATTGATCAAGGTGGATATTGATGGCCACCTACCTACTCGACTAGTTCGAAAAACAATTGTCTACCTTGGTAGTTTTTTTACAATTTTGGGGGTTCGAAACTTCTAGGGTCATTTTGAGGCCCTAAACGACATTTTTTTGGAATTTTGAGGGGCAAAGAGATTATTATGGCATATTATGACCCCCTATGGAAGTTGTACTCCTTGATTCGACCTTTTTGATGAGGTATCAAACGCCCCAAACAAAGATTGTATGAAAAAGTTACGCCCTCAAGAAGTTAATGTATCAACTACCCCCATTGGGGCCCACAAACTTTTTGGCATTTCCTCTTTGGGGTTACGGTTTTGGATGTTTAGTGTTTTCTCATTTTTTCTTTATCTTAAAAAGGCCTTTGGAGCCTCATTGTAATCATCTTCTTGCAAATGAGAACAGTTGTCACATATCTTCTTAGAGATAAGCTATCATTATTCGAGCAAGCTTGTTTCTTTCTACATTTTTACAGTTTCAACATTTTCCATTTATTAATAGAATTCAAGTTTCACTCTATCTCTATGTTTTTTTTAATATATTTGTATTTCATTTCGTTCTCAAAATAATTTGGATCGATCACCTTGTTCAACTACTAAAGCAACAATTGGGGTAGGATAAGAAGAGCATTGTGGGAAAGGTGGTAAATATCAACATCCAAGAGCAACGAGAGTTGCAGACGCGGTGTCTCAAAGATTAGTATTTGATGGGTAATGGAAAATCGCAAAGATGAAGGAAAGTGTGTATTTGCGTATGAGGAAACAAATATGCTCGCATGTAAGGAAAGGGGACTGGAGGAGCAGTAAAACACTTAATGGTGGGAGACACTGGAGCTAGATCAAAGATGTAAAAAGGAGGAGCTGGTGGAGGGTTTTTATTAGTTAGATCTCTCATCAAGTGTTGCAAACAAATCATAATCACATGTTTTTGGTGCATACAATCCTAGATAAGGGGCCAAATATGGTTTGTAGTAGTTGTATGAATTCCCATACAAATCGATGTTGATTTGGCTCAAATATTTCATAGCTATGAATGATTTGTTGTTGGAGTGTTGCATTTAGTGGAGCATAGCCAAAATGTGTTCAAAGTATTTTGAGGTGTTAAAAATATCCATTATACGGAGCCTCAACAAGGAATGAGATCCACAGTGGAGGGGGGAAATGTAAGGAGGGTGAATAACCCAAATAGAAGTCAAAATGGATGGCGAGGATAATACAAAGGGAGTGAGATAAAAATAAAAGTGAAAGATCAAAGTGAACAAGCATAAAGGCTCCAATCTCTGAAAACAAATGGTAGAAAAAAAAAATATGATGGTACTAACCCAAGAGGAATGCTACCATGAAATGTTGAAAACGAGAACTAGTAGAGTTGTAAATATATGAGTTGTTATAACCCTTGATGGGATTCAAGATGTTGGGATGAATTATTGTGTTAATGAAGACTTTCGAAGTGGGTGCGAAGGACTATTGACTTGTTGAAATTAGTTGTCAAGGGGATTTGATACCCTTTGAAATAGTAATAATAATAATATAATAATAAGTGATCATAAAAATAAAAGAGAATAAATAAAACAAAATAATTAAAAATTAAAATAAACAGATAAATAAACAATAAAATAAAATAAAAGGGTGAGCCTTCTTGCACAACATCCTGAAAGCAATATTCCCCAGCCTTTTCCAAAAAAGTAAATCCAAAGGCTGTAGAATATTTGTGTTGAGCTATGGTGAGCTTGCATGCATAAGATAGTGAATGTGATACACCTTAGCCTTGTCCAAAAAAATAGTAGATTCAAAGGCTATAGAAGATTTGTGTTGAGTTATTATGAGCTTGTATACACAAGACTGTGAATGTGAAATGCCCTAGCTTGGAGAATATCTTGATAGCTATTGTGAGCTAAGGAGTCCCTACAAAAAAAAAGGTTAGGAGCACAACATGCTCTAATACCAAACAAGATAGTGTTGCAAAGTATCTAAGTCCACGCCAATGTTGGCATTAATGAAAGTAGTGGAGAAATCAATGTATCCACTAAAATTTGCATACATCGTGAAAGTAAGTCTAAAATGTGAAGCATGGAGTTGTCATATCATTTAGATATGGTTTATATTATTGTAGAAGTTCATGGACTTGAACATGAATATTACTCTTGGAGGCCCCATATACGAGTCAAACTCAAAGAAGAGGTCATGAGAGTAGAAGTTGGAATCGTAGTCTACAAAAAAGGTTAAAAATAAATGACACATTTGTAGGAAGAAAAATTTTGTTAAGAGAGAATAGAAAAAATTTAATAAAGTAAATGAAAGAAATTATCAAAACTATCAAGAAAGAATAAATTAAATAGAAAACTAAAAAAAAAAAAGCCAAAATCATTGGATGACATGGTCTTATTAGGAAAACCTTTTTAAATTAAAGTCTACCTATCATTCATACATTTGTGACTTTGCTTATTAAATTATTAATATACCTGAACAAAATTTCAAAATGAGTAAGTGTAACTATGTGTATTTTAAACTATTAAATCTTGAGCATCTAGTTTGTTCAAGGACCATAATTTTTTGAACTAGTTTGTTATCAGGGCGTGGTTTTATTATGTTCCTTCTTTAGGTTTTAAATTATTAACTTGTGGTAATTAATGGTACATGGAATGGATATAATTTAATAAATAAGTGGATAAATACTATTTCAATTTAAAGAGTCAATAAAAACAATTCTACCCGAAGGACATGTTTTTTTCAATAAAAAAAACATATAATAAAAAAACATATATTTATATTTTGAGATGAAACCAAACATACATGTATTGTATTATTTATAACACTATAAAAAAAAGTGCTCAATGCTTAGCATAACTACTCTAGCTTATCGATCTTCATTGCTAGACTTTAAGTCTTTTCATATTCCTTCATACAAATAATATTTTTACCACTTTATCATATAAGACCAACTCACCTACGTGACTTTTTCTGAACACAATATCATAAGTATATCAAGAGAGAAGAAGTAGCTTCGTCATTTCTATCTATAACATTTGACACCTCCATCATACCTTCTTGAATTCTTAATGCTTCTTTAGATAGATGGCCAACCTTGCAATTGAGTTTCCTCAAAAACATGTTAGAAAGAAAGATGTGAGAAATGGGATTTTACCTCTTTGATTCTCTACAATAATGGAACAAGAATAAATTTTACAATTTGGATTTTCCATTTGTTGAATCTATTTCAAGTTTAGAGTTTCCTGTCACATGAAATTTGATCATTGGTTTATCCTTTGCAATATTATAAAAAAATAACTTTATGTGAGTCAAGATTTGCATTTTTGGGAGGAAAATGTTAGAACATATCAATTAGCAAATACTAACTAATAAAAGTATTCAAGGCTTCCAAAAATTGACAAAAAGTTTATATTTCACATTAAAAAAAACAAAAGAGGGAGAGAGATTAAGTTGTGGCCTAAAAATAACTCACTACACTAAACATGGCCATCCCAAGGATCAAATTATTATAGAATCTTTAAGAATCTAAGGCATGTCAAAATGCCAACTATATATCCAAAGTAATGTGAGAAAAATTATAAATGGAATTAAGAAAATAAGAGCTAAATAAATGAGTGTTTACTAATGTTCTATTAAAAACTAGGAATGTTTGTAGGAAAGGACTTTGATGTTCAATAGAGACACTCATCTAAAATTTTGTTTAATAACTTGTAAGGCAATGTTGGCTGACATAAAACCAATTCTTGAAATATGGTAGTAAACTTCCTACTCTCTTTGATCTGGGCATTGCTTGGAAATCCATATGATTTGCCATATTATATCTATATTGTGACTAAGCAACAATTCTCTTAGCATACAAGTGTATATGACAAGAGAATGATGGGTACTTTGGGATGGAATGAATGCATTTCATATTAGGCACACGACTTTGAAAGAGTCCAAAGATCAACTTAACTTGTTTAATTGATGTATTATGCCTGCTATTGAGTAACAGAAGGTGTTTTAGGGGATAAATTGGCCTTGAAATGCAACATATTCTCTATAATTCTATATGTTTTCAATAAATCAAATGAAAAAATATAGTGCTTGAAAATCCATTTGTCACTATGTAAATGTTATGTCCTTATTTTTGTTTGTCTACTTGAGTAGACAAAAAGAAGTAGGGGCATGGAAAATAAACACACAAGAAAACAACAATGTTATTTCACCAACCCTATAATAGGATAAAAAAATATTGATAAGAAATCTTTCTACAAGAAATCATGCCTATAAGAGGCCGAAGCCTAGATAATTCCAATGACACTAGAGTAGGTGTTTAGATTTTGCACAAGTTTGCGCTAAAACATATTGAGTATTGGGTTGATCATAACAATTGATGGTGGTGATTCATTTTTTTCTCCATCAACTTTCCCCAATAGCCCTGGTGTAAGAGTTACCATAGTGCTTGAGGTGAACTTGGAGAGCCTTGGACCATATTTGTCCCTTGATCTTGCATTTGCCATCATAATGCCCTTGTTTCCAAAATCAAAGTCCTCTTAATGGGGGTCTTCCTCAGTCTATGGTAATTGGAGTATCATTCCTACAAAATAACATTGAAATGAACATGGAGCAAAACTTGTCAAAGTGACAATTTTAATTTGTAAGTAAACTTCATACAATTAACCCTTTTCTTAATATATATCTAGAAAGCCTGGATCTTGACAAGCATTGGAAAGAAAAGTTTGTTCACCCTTATACTATACACGGATGCCCTTTTGTCCAACAAGAGGTTTAAAATTCTTATGTTTGGAGAGTTATGTTTTTTCTTATAGCTCTATCATGATCTGTAAAATAATTATTATGGACATTAAAGTTTTTGAATTATATCTCTCCAAATATCATTGTTCACCTAGCCTACTTTTGAACATGGTTATGTTAAACATACTTTGATCAGGCATCATTCTTATTGAGAAGTTGACCAATCTACTAAATTCTTGGGTAGTGATGCTGATAAGTAACAAAGTTACCAACTTAACCAGAACTTTCCATAGTTTTTTTTTTTAGAGTGGTTATTTTTACCTCTATTTCAAAAAGTGGTGCTACAAGTAGCACCATTTTTTTGGGAGGTGGTTAAAATTACAACTTGTTTGAAATCACACCCTTGACATTGCAAATAGAGCCTTGAAATTGACCCTTGAATCAAAAAGTGATGCTACTAGTAGCACCACTTTGTTTTTTGGAGTTAAAATTATGGCCTAATTGAAATTGTGGCCTTAACCACTGGCACCGCCGTAAATAAAACACTGAAAATTGAATGCTAAATCTAAAAGAGTTATTACTTGATAATTTCTTTATTAACCAATTTTATTTTTTTTAATAATTTACATTAGAAAAATAATTAAATCGAAAAATAAAAAAATAAAAACATATTCCTCTTTTTCAGATTAAAAAAAAAAAAAAAAAAAGTATCCAAGTTATCACAGTTAGTCATAATGCTAGAGAAACTTTTAGATCAAAACTGTGTGTGGAGTTTTGAAACGTCCAACGTTTCGAGTGGAAACTTCACCCATCATCAGAGATATAAAAAGTTGATAGGTTTCCAAAGAATGTTGAGGTTTGTCAATATAAAAGAGAAAAAATTTATTGTTAATGAATTGAAGTTAGTCGTTGCTATTAGGTAATCCAAAAAGTAAAAATAATAAGGTTGTTGAGAATTTAGGTAAACAATAAAGAAGGAAAAGTAAAATATTTGAAGTTAGTGATTGCTATTAGGTAATCCAAGAAATAAAAATAATGAGTTCGTTCAGAATTTAGGTAAACAATAAAGATGAAATAAGTAATATATTCAATTATAAAAAGAATAATTATTAAAATGATGATAAAGTATTAAAACAAGTATTAATTTAGGAAAAGATAAAGGAGGGGAGAACGAGGTTGTTTGTAATAGAAGAAAATAATAAAGTAGTAAGTTTGAGAAAGAGTAATTAGTAATATTATGAAAGATTTTTATATTAAATGATAAAAGGATAAAGTATTAAAGTGATGAAGTATTAAATTAAAAAGTCTTAAATTAATGATAAAGTATTAAGAAATAAAGGATTAAATTGGAGTGGAATAATAGTGTATGAAATTAAGATAAAGTATTAAATTAAATTGAGATAAGATGAAATATAAAATAAAATTGAAATAATCATGTAATAAAATAAGGATGGAGTTGTAGAGATAGGGGATGGTAATATAGTACTATTTTGTGTGAAGAAGATTAAGGAGAGAAATGATATTAGAATAGTGAAAGGAGAAAGATCAAAATAAATTAAGGAGATTTATAATAAATTAAAAAGAGAAAGATAAAGCTTAAAGGTAGATAATCTTAAAATAAAGTAAAGAGACAAAGGTGAAAAACAAGGCAGTTAAGAAAAGAGGTGAGGGGGGGAAAGGTGAGGAGACAAAGAAACACGGAAGACAAAGATTAGGGGGGAAATGTAAAAGAAGGAGCAGATAGAAACTAAGAGCTTGTTAAGGAGTTTGTAGTCATCTTCGTGATTGAAGTTATTATGATCTTTCTCAATTTCGATGGCTTCCCAAATGAGACGAGAGGAGTATTCAAGGGCGGGGGTTAAGGTTTTAGTTTGGTCAAAGAAAATAAGGTTCTTTGATTTAGCAGAGTGTTCGGAGATAACGTATTTTGAAATTCGTTTATGGGTAGTATCAGCTATATGCTCGTTAAGTCTCACTTTAAAGGTTCTTTCAATTTGGCCTATGTATGATTTCCCACAGGAGCAAGGAATTTGGTAAACTCTCGGGCCAAGCATAGGGTCCACTCTATTAAAATATTAAATATTAAATGTGAACATTTTAATTTGGTCCCCTACCTCAGCACTATTTTCAGACTTATTGTTTCAATGGTCCCTGATGATAGGTGGAGTATCCATTCAAAACATTGGACGTTTCAAAAACTCCTTACACAATTTATTTACAGAATTACAAACAACATTTGCATTTAATATTTAAAAATTGTGTTTTAGTTAAAATAAATAAATTTAATTTATTTGTCTATTTTAATTTAAATTTTTAGATTGTTTTTTTTTATAAAAAAATTTGACTTTTCATGCTTTTTTTTTCCAATTTTGGTGTTTTAAATTTAGTGCTTTAAGGGTAATTTTTTATTTTTTTTTCAAAAAAACATTATATTTTAATTTTTTTTTAATTCATCTTTTGAATTTTTTTATTAAAAATTGTGATTTGCATTTTTTTTAACAAAAATTGTTTTTTTTTTCTTTATTTCTAAAATATTTTTTTTTTCTTTAAAAAAAAGGAATTTGTTTAGGGATATTTTTTCTGATTTAATTATTTTTCTAATGAAAATTATTAAAAATAAATAAAAATAGTTAATAAATAAATTATCAAGTAATAACACTTTTATATTTAGGAGTTAATTTTCAGTGTTTTATTTACGGTGGTGCTAGTGGTCAAGGCCACAGTTTCAATTAGGTCATAGTTTTAACTCCAAAAAAAATGGTGTTAGTGGTAGCATCACTTCTCGATTCAAGGGTCAATTTCAGGGTTTTGTTCGCAATGTCAAGGGTGTGATTTCAAACAAGTTGCAATTTTAACCACCTCCCGAAAAAACAGTGCTACCGATAGCACCACTTTCTAATTTGGGGGTTGATTTTGATATTTTTTGCCAAAATATGTGACATTTTTGGGCTAAAGTTCTTATTTTGAGGTCACGGTTCTCATTAAGTTGGTAACTTTGTTAAGTTAGTTTGTTTTTTAGGAAAGAGTAATTATATGTAGTGTATTTTTAGGCATGTTGGTCACATTGTAAATATTTCTCCTAGAAGTATCAAAATTCATGTTTTCAGAGAATGGTCTACAACTTCTATTATTCTCAATAAATGAATTTATGGGAAAATAGAAAACAAACACATTTTCTCAATATTATCTAAAAATATTTCCCTATATGAACAAGTTATGACATGTTTTCTTCACATGAATTCCATAATCAACTTTGAAACAAGTTTCTCAATTATTGTCCATAATTTCCCTAATCACATAACTCTCCCAACAATATCATAAAACATGTTAGACAAGTTATGTAGCTCAAATTAGAAAAATAAAATATATCTTTATAGATGTAATTTGAAACGTGGATTTTATATTAGAAGTTATAAGAATCCAACAAAAATATTTTAAGCATTACTGGATTTCTATCCAATTGCAAGACACAAAAACCTTGAGCTTGGGTTGGGTTTAAAACAAATTTTAACAATGTTTCCCATTGCTAAACAACCATAAAATACCACACAAATCCTTATATTTTACCTCTTAGACAAAGTAAGCAACAAGTTAAAGTGCCTCTAGTCCCTATTTTATCATTAGCAAGCGTGGATGTCCCTTGTTCTTCTCTGATATTATCAAACTCTTCACACAAACCATCTCCCGTGCCAAAATTGCTTCCATTAACGAATTGAAAACCTCATTTTGACAATAGAGAACCACTAGAACTCCAAAAAAACATACACAATTTCTTGGCATTGTTGTCAATATTAGGAGAGCTTTTGGAATCCAAAATTCTCTCGATTAATTGCACAACATTAGGTGAAAAACTCACTCCCAAATTATTTTCGTTACATAAACTCCTACAACTAAAATTTATTACTCTGCCACCATGTACTAGTTGTTTTTTTTCTCTACTACTCCCATGTATTGAATCCCCCTGTATACCATTCTCTAAGGGATCTAAAGCATTGATGTAGCTCTCATATCCATGACAAAGTCCTCCATTACAGTTTGAATTAGAATTTGTAGTCCTAATCCCAGACTTAAGGTTTTTGTTATGATCTTCATTATAGTTTGATGTTTTGGTTTTATGGCCTTGGGAAGTGTTGTTCCTGAGATTGATTCTAAGGCTCAAAGAATAATGTCAACCATCAAAGATTTTAAATGAAGTATTTTTATGAGTGTTTTTTTCTACCTTCAGTTTTCTGAGAAATAATCTTTAAATGAAATTAATGATAAGACAGTACAGAGGTTGTATCTCATTATCTAAGTCGCAATTATAATGTCAAATGGTGTAGAAATGATTTACAAAACTGTTAAAACAAAGTCAGGTATCAATTACAGATAAGTCTCACCTTATTTGCAGTAGAATAAAACTAGAAGAGGCACCCTTGAAAGGAGATAAAAATGCAGTAATTCACACAGGTCACGGGTCTTGTTTTACTCATAGTAATAACAGAGGAAAATTTGTTACTGAATGAACTTCTGATATATTATGATCATAGTAGGTGTAATACTAAATTGTAATCAGTCACTCTTCAGGAACTACAGAAAGAAATCCAGAGAGATGGAAACATAGAGGAAACACATAACTCAAATTGAACGAAACTTAGAATCTTTGTCTACACTTGTATTGATATTCAAAACGTTTTTCTCTTTAACATTCGGCAAGAAGTAGCCTCGAATAGATATAAAATCTATATATTTATACAAAAATTGTCTCAACTAAAAACCGTTGAACTTCCCACAATATCTGCCTAAAAATAAAATACAATCTTAATGAAATACCAACATGCAGATATTGTTGAGTTTTGATTTGATGTGTTGGCTTCATATGTCCCTTCATTTGCTCGCAGATGCACTTGTTTTCCTTTGTTCTTTGAACTGGGTACACATGTCCATTAAGGCCACCACAGTCATTGTCTTACTGTATTTTCCATCTGATTATGTTGCCATTTGTCCTTCGAATGCATTTACTGGGATAAAGAATTGCAGTTGGAGATATGGGGGTGGTAATTGGACAGGTAGTTGAGAGTTGGCTTGTTATGGGATGGCTAACAGTTACAGTGAAGAGTAACTATTCACGAATATGATGACGTGGGAACAAGTGTCTAATAAGGAGGTGGGGTGAGTCAATGCGAGAATGTAGGTGGTAGGGATAGATGGGGTAAGTGATGTGTAGAGAGAGGGGAAGTATAGGTGGTGAGGCAGGAGAGAGAGTACTGGCAGAGAAAGTGGACGATGTGTATGTTCTTTCATTTTCTCCCAGCTACACTCACTTTTCTCTGTTCATTTAATTGGGTACGCATGTCCATCAATGCTACCATGAATCTCGAAGCCTCAATCTTCTCATTCAATTCAAAGGAGAACATATTCTTTTATACTTTTGGTAGTTGTTGGGTATGTGTTATATTCTTTGCATGAGTGGTGGAGCCGCCCGCGCGGGGGTCTGGGGTAACGCCCCTGGAAAAAAAAATTCTACCTCGAGAAACATGACACCTACCTCGGGAAACGTGACACCTACCTCGAGAAACATGTCATGTATTTAGGTGGTTTTTTCGGCACATGGTTTTTGCCGATGGTTTTCTATTTCTGGTTAAGGAATTAGGATTTTGGACTAATCCGGGTCATTGGGTTAGGGTTTTGGATGTCGTTGGCTCCTATATGTATATTGAATTGTAAACAAGGTAACATAATGAATGAATATAATATATGTTGGTTTTCCCGGTTTGGGTTTCCAGGGGAAAAATCTCTATGTAATGTTTGTATTTGCCATTGTATATTTTCTGTTCTTTTCTGAATATCTGTTTACAGTAGACATTGTACAAGGTTAGAATTCACATTTGGTATCAGAGCTTTATTGGATTCAGGGGGACGCCTTTGTGGTCAAGGGTTTGACTCGGGACTATGATAAGCCTTGTTACAGTGGGAGATCTGTAGTATTGTTTTTCAGGTGAAAATAAATGGCAAGCAAATCGAAGATGGAGATCGAGAAGTTTAATGGGAAAAGCTTTGAGCTATGGAAGCTCAAGATGGAAGATCTTTTGGTGGACAGAGATCAGTGGATTGCGGTAGATCTAGGTACTCCACCTACAGGAACTTCTGAAGATGACTAGAAAAAGATGGATCGGAAGGCAAAGAGCACAATTTGACTGTGTCTCTCCGATTCAGTATTATTGAATGTGTCAGAGGAAGCTACAGCCAAGGATTTATGGGAAAAGTTGGGAAAATTGTATCAGTCTAAGTCCCTGGTAAATAAACTATTCCTGAGAAAGAAGATGTATAACTTGAGGATGAGAGATGGAGACTCAGTGGCAGAGCATTTGAACGCCTTCAATATTGTGGTAAGTCAGTTAGTATCTGTCGAGATTAAAATTCCAGATGAAGATAAATGTATCAGTTTGTTGTGTTCTTTACCAGACTCGTGGGATAGTCTGGTTGTGGCCATAGGTAGTAATACAACTTATTTGAAGTTTGAAGAAGTGGTCTCATCCTTGTTGTCGGAGGAGATGAGACAAAAGAATATGGAAGGACATAGCACAGACGCATTATTTGCAAGAGGTCATTCCCAGGAAAGAAATAGATCTAATTTCTCAAGTGGGAGATCTAAGTCTAAGGGTAGATCTAAATCTCCTGGAAAGTTTATAAGGGTATATTGGAGGTGTGGAAAATAAGGGCACTACAAGAAGTAGTGTAGATCCAAAGTTGAGAAAAAGAAGGGATCTGAAGAATCTTCTTCTATAGAAGAAAAGACCTCCAAGGAAGAAGGAGGGGATGTGTACTTGGCCTCTTCAAGCACACATGCAGATCATGAGGCATGGTTGATTGACTCTGGTGCATCCTTTCATATGATTCCCCACAGGGAGTGGTTCTACAAATATGAAAAGTATGATGGAGGTAATGTTTTCTACTGGATATTGTTCACTTCTTGGACTGTGATCTGATACTGTAAACTTGGATTTACCAACAATTCATTGATTTTGAGTAAATAGATTTGGTTCACCTGTTGGATGGACGACTGAATATTTTCTTTGTTCTTCTTGGAGCTTTGTTGGTTCATTTCTATTTCAATCTTTCCTAATGACTCTGAGATATTATTTCCTTCAAATTCAATCATCTTTTTATTTACTGAAGAGAATGCCTCTAGACATGCCTCCTTTGCCTCTCTGGAAAGTTTCTTTCTTTACTCCATATTTGTTTCCCAGACTTTCAGGGCCATTTCTCCTTTCACTTGTTCAAAATGTGTGAAAGGAGAGAGACTAGGGATATTATCTTTCTGCCTCCATATGATAAATTCTTGAAACTCAGACCTAGCTGCACAGGCATCTTTTTTCTCAACATAAATAATTTTCAGAGAGAGATTTATTGTCTGATAGCATTTCTAAATAGCATCTACCTTTTGATATAGATCCTGCTGGACAAATTCCAACTTCTCATTGATTTCTGATGCTTGTGTTTTGAAGGCAATAATATATATTGTTGTGTTCTCTGTTAGGGCCAATTTGGCCTGCAGTTGTTCAATCAAATTATCCCACTGAGTGATCAAACCTTTACTGTTCTGTGAACTCTGGTAGATCATCTCAAGATTATCCTGTAACTACTTCATTTGATGATGATGGCTAGCCATGATTTGTTCAATGTCTTGATCCATTATGCTTCTAACAGTTTGTTCTGTACTATGTATCTCATTCTGCAATTGCTCTACCAACAAACATTTATGTTGCAATTGTTTGGTTAAATTGTCCACTAACCATTAATTGGCAGTGGAAAAATCCCCTAGTGAATCTGCAACTTCCTTTGCAAACTTAGGATCATCTTGGTATTTCCCATTATACACCAATATTTTCCTTTTAGTGACTACTCCATCCTTTTGGTGAGATTCTCTTTTTACAATAGATTTGTGTTTCTTGTTGAAAAAGAAACTTGAGGGAGGCATCTCTTCAGACACGATAGGAGTAATATGATCAACATGAATGAGCACTGAATTAGGATTTCCAAAACTGGTCTGTAAAGGGGTTAATGATGGAATAGGAGAAATAATTGTTGTGGAATGTTCCTGACATGTTGTATTTGGGGTGCCAGCAGGAGTAGTTGGAATTGAATGAGGAACAACTTGTCCCAGATTCATGAAAGCTTCAAACCGAGCTAATACTTGTTGATCTTTCAAACCTAACAGTGATGTTTTTATTTCTTGAAATAACATTTCTAGGATTTTTGGGACTTATTCAACTTTGTGCTTAATGGAACAACTTGGCTCAGATCCTATGGGTTTAGCTTCCTATGAAGAAGGCATGGGTTTTGACTCTCCCTGCAATATCTTTGGAAAACTGTTTCGTCTATGCTTTTGAAAGCTGAGGAAACCAACCTCTTGGTCCAGAGGTAGAGTTTGGACTCTTCTTTGAACTTCTTCATACGATCTAACTCCCTTGAACATCTCATTATAACGATAATCCTCATAGATATATTGCTTCATGTTGTATTGAGCCAAATGATTTTCCACTATCTTATGTGGGTCAAGTTTCTTGAATTCGATGTCATCTAGCTTGACATATTCTAGGGATGCATCCTCGACTTTAGAATGACCAAAATCTAACAATGTGAACATACCAACTTGAATGGTAAAAGTTGGCCAAACTTTTTTCTAAGATGCTTTCAATTCCTTGTTGATGCCTCCTGCTACTATTTGGTATGCTACTTCTCTGCACACCAGCCTGTCGGGTAAAAAATGTGGAAGGGCATGAGGAAGGGCCTGTCCTCAATGAACCAGTCTGCAAGTGTGCCTAAGTTCCCCATTGTATTTTCTGAAATCTTGGGCGGTGGGTGGCTATAGATATCTATGTGAACAGGTACCACTATGTTGTGATAGATTTCGTAAAAGAAATCTTTGGCATTTTCCTCCCATAATTTGGAGTGGTAGAAATGTATTGGCTCAGAACTAGTTGGGGTCCAACTCCAGTTCATTAGGGGGAATTGGGTCATGAAACAAATGTCATCCATAATAAATGTTGACATGTAAAAAGGAGAAAGTTTCCCTTTTTATTTTGATGATTGATACTCAGCAATTTCCTTGGCCAAATTATTAGATAGCATTTTAGCCCAATTGAAGGTATAACCCTAGGCTACTTCATCCATTATGGCTACCCACTCAAATAAGAAATGTGTAGGGTTATTTTTCCCAATCAGACGATAGAGGATCATGGCTATATATAACATATGAGCATATAAGGATGACGTGGCATACATACCATGAGCGTTGGCTCTAAAAAAAATTGTATGTCCCCACCAGGTCTTGATTATATCATGACCATTTCTATTGTATTGAGTGCATTCTCTCCTCTCAAAATCTAGAAGAAAAGATGCATTGTAAGTATATTTAGGCGTAGGGGAAAGCTTATACATTACTTGTAGATTCTCTAGTCGGAAAGAGTCAACGGCGATCTGCTAGTGGTTGATGACGCTTCTGGTTTGGATGTCGACATGTTCCAAAGCCCGATTTATCATATCATTGTAGGGTATAATTATAGGTCGTGCGGCAATCTTATGCAGTTCTGACTGTGCTATTGATCTAAGCTTGGATGAAAAGGACTCATCATCTTCCTCAGCAGAGTCATCCGGATAGTTAATAATCTCATGATCTAATATATCAAAAACTTACTTCCAAGACTTAATGGAATTCGTAACTCATGGAGTTGTGTTTGATAGAACATCTACATTTGGATTGGAATCATCACTTGATGCATCAAGCTTCTTTGCAGATTTTTGTGGCGCCATAATCCTCAAGAAAATAAAACTAGCCTACGTGTAACAAGAGAAGTCTGTAAGATTTTCACTGAATGAAAAACTGCTAATAGAAAATGGTAAAATAACTTTGAAATTCGAAGTGTTTTATTCATAAATCCTATCGGTCTTCGTATAGATCTACTGATGAAGAATTTATTAGAAAATTAATGGAATTTATTACCTGGTGATTCGCAATCTTTATTGAAATCATTAACCTTAACCAATCATAAATGTCATTAATACTTCGACGGTTCAGCGTTCGGACACTTTGGATGTGACAGGAAGGAAATCTCTTGAAGTCTGAAACAGCAGAGTAATTAAGTAATACTTATTCATGATTAACCTAAGTTATTAAATGTTTTATTAACTTTTTAAAACACTTTTTACTATTTGTAAAATTCATTACTTCGGTGCTTTGATACTTCGGGAATTTGTGAACTCAATATTTGTTTAAAATATCGAAGGGAAATCTCCTGGAGTGACGTTGTAGAGATGACATCATTATTGATGACGTGTTAAGAAAAGAGAGGCGCCAAGTGTCACTTGAAAACGTGTGAATCATCCGACGTAAATGTCAAAAATAAGTGCCACGTGTCAACCCGAGAGATTATTTAAAATACATGTGTCCCCTGATGCATTCGTAAGTCCTTTAGGAATTATCACGATTGACAATCTTCGGGACTTCGTAGTTTCAATTTTTTTGTTGTTTAGATTTGTTGGAATACGCGAAGCTCCAAAGCGACCGTTAAAGATTTTCTTTTAAAACTCGGGAAGGTTCTAAACTTCGGAGATCATTAGGACCATTCTATCAAATTAGAGTAACTCATCGATGATAGATATTGTAAGCACCTTATTGATAAATAACAACCAATGGATTTATTTTAAAATTAAAAGGCAATTCTCTAAGTTTTTCGCTTTTTGGGTAAAAAAAACTTATGTCTAAGAGGCAAAATCTAAAGTCCAAAAGCTCAAAATTAAATGTGTTCTAACATAGGCTCCATCTGGTGATTGTGGCTCCCTATGAGGCGCGAAATAATAGTAGACCAAGTGCCTTTATTGGGTAAATGGAGTTATTATTATTTTTTGAAAAACATTTTCTAGTTTTATTTAATAATTAATCATACATAGAAAAATGAAATTATCCAAATCCAAAAATATTCAAAACATACTTAATGATTGATCTCAAGGTAGGATACTAAAAATTCTTTTTGTTAAAATTGATTTCAGAATCTTTTAAGATAATCAAAATAATTTTAACTAAAATATCAGCTTCGACCGACTTTGTTTGCTTCAAGGTTAAGCAGATGTAACATATTTATTTAAGGAATCCCTAGTTGGTTTAGGATGTAAAAAATCATTGGAAAGAGAACTAGATAACAGAGTATGATATATAGATATGTATGACAGCCTTACAGATATCATAGATATTGCTTCACTACCAGCGAGCATGTTCAGTACCCCAATGAAGTTATCTACTTCTCCCATTGAATTTCCTTTCACCACTTCAATTAACACTTTTGAATTTCACTAAGATGAGGGCAATCAATATATGAATTTCCTTTCATCATCTCTTTTGGACAAGATGGGGGCAATCAAATTATGAATTTCCTTTCATCGTCTTTCTTATATTTTAATATTTGGAAGTGGGGAGAATCAATTTGTATGTAACATACAAGGGATGATATATGTTTAAAATCTTTAGACTGAAAAGAAGGTATGTCAACAATTTTAAGAATACTTTGAAACCAACTTTCTTCTAATTTTCGAACACCTTCACCGATCAGAGAAAAAATTTGGGAATTTTGATTTTTTGAGGGTCACTTATAGTATACGCTAGTCTAGTTTCTCTATACAGTCAAGTAAATTGTCCACCAAAAATTGGAATTGTGGCATACGCCATGTCTAGTTGAATCGATCCTCCTAGCTTGGGACCCCAAGATCTGGATAGAAGAATTTCATACTTGGCAGGAACGTCAGAAACAACCACATCCATAAGAATACTTTTCATGGGAACCTAAGCAATATTTACAACTAAATATTTAATCATACCCAGACACTTAACCTTTCTAGAATCAAACGAGTATAAATCTTGATAAGGTCCGGTAATTTCAAGGCCCAATTTTTCCATGATAATATTAGGCATTAAATGATGCAAATCTCCTGAGTCTAACATGCAATTGTGAAGTAAATGATCATGCACAATCAGTGTAATATAGAAAGGAGCAACAATATCCTTACTATTTTCAATCTGTGGTCCAAACATGATTGTAGGTTTCTCATCCTACAAATTGATAACATTGGCTTGACATCCAGCATCAGAAAAAAAAATTGCTTTTGCGATTTGTTTTTTATAGATTGGATTTCTAGCAAGTTCAACCAAAGGCATTAGAATTTTAATTTTATTCGGTTCATTTTCTAGATTAAAAGTTCCAATTGAATTTTTAATTTCCCTTGTCTGAACTTTTGCTTCTTTATTTTCTGGCTTCTTAGCCGGTATTGCTTTCATTTCAACTTGCTTTATTCGAGAAGCTTGTGTTTCAGTTGATGGTTTTTCACCTACTGCCTCATTCGCATTGTTTCGTGATAAAATATTTTTTGGTGGAGAATTTATTGAATTCTTTTCTCTTGGCCTCAAATCATATTTATACTGAAGCTCGGTCATTATTGAATCATAGAGACATTTGTATGTAGAGTCTCCCAAATTGTTGATATTGTCATCATCATTAAATAGAGATTCCAAATCCAAGGATTTCTCATAATCATGTTTGGTTAGGTGAGGCTCAAGATCATCATCGTTGAGGTTGTTTAGATCTTCATCTAATTCATCATAATCTTTCACCTCATCTCTCTATATGAAATTCTCAGTTTTAAAAGGAGCTTGAATCTTTTGTTCCTCATTTTTTATTTGCCTTTCTTGTATCTGAGGATTAGGATTTCTCCTTAATTGATTTCTAACATATAGATCAGGTTTGGCTTGTTCTATTTCCATCTTGGAAATTTTGTTCGATAGATCTTTAATATTTTTTTCCATCTCATCCATTTTTTCCTCTGCGGATTTTCTAGATCCAGAGGGCCCAGCATGTTCTTTAAAACGCCTGTGTTCTCTTGTTCCCATCTCAACTTTAGTTTTCAACTTCCCGGATGCCATCATATTTGATTCAATATCTATAGAATCATCTTACATTCCTGCTAAAGTAGTGGATCTTCTTTCTCTCAAAAGTAGAGCGAAATCAGAATCAAAAGCTCCTGCAAAAGTAACTTTTGCAGCTGGTTGAGAAGGTTTAACTTCAGCATGGATCTTTGTGATAAAGTTTGTTAAATCTTTGATTAATTTCCAAGATTGATGTAGACGTTTTCTTTCTCAAGGCTCTGAATTCGGTTAGGTAATATAGATGGTCTTTTTTCTCACCCTGTTGCCTTATGAAGGAAGTTTCCAAATCATTATATGATGGTATAGAACCTACAGGAAGTCTTCTGAACCAAGTTCTTACATGTCCTTCAAAGGTTTGTAATAACAATATCGTATAAACATCCTTGTGCTCAACACCAAGAATATCATCAAATTGATAGAAAAAGGCTATATGTTATGTTGTTGTTAAATCCCCTTCTCCCGTGATTTTAGGGAGGCTCTTCATGTAATTTTCAAGTAAATCATGCAGGACAGCAGGAAGAACTAAGGGAGAATATATAGCAATGACCTTGGCAAAGATCCTAGAGCATTGAACTTGTTTATTTTCTTGTCCACCAGCCCCTGCAGATCCGGCACCTCCAACACCAGCACCGGCCATTGAAAGTCTAGGAGATGGAATTCGAGGACTAAATAGGAGATTATCAAAAACTTCAAAAGACTGATCTATTGATCTTTTGACTACTTCAAAATGGTGTGAATGAAGTTCAGGAAAATGATCGTGAGAAGATGGAAGATCTAAATGAGGGGGAAAAAGAAAATGTGAGCTTGGTTTCTCATATTTACCATATGTATAGATACGAGAAGTAGTAGGTGATGAATCTGGGTATAAAAAATAATCTACAGGGTTTTTGGAAACATAAACTTTACTTCGGGAAGAGAAAGAATCGACTATGTACTAATGATAGTAGGGATTGAAATGGATTATTTATTTTCACTGGTAAAAGTATCTATCAACGAAATAGGGATGGTCTGGTCAATCTCAAATTTTATTTCAAGAATAATTACTTTGGAGTTTCTAGTTTAACTTCAGACTTGCTTGTTGATGCTTCTAAAGAATGAACTTGTTTAAAATTTCCTTTGAGACTTAGTTCACCAACGAGAATCTTGATATTAATTTGTGTAACTCTAGGTTAATAGACCTTACCTGCTTATGCAGAATTTTGTCTAAGATATCCCTTTGGTTTCAACAATTTTTCAAAATCCGAAACTGGCATAGTCTGCTTTTCGTCTGGGTTTTTCCTGGTATTTTTTCAACCGAATGCTAGCTTTGCCTACAATGTATTTGCCAGGTGAAAAATGAACCTTTCCACGTATTCAATCTTTGTTCACCATCAAAGACAAAAATTTAACTTTATCGTTCTCCCAAAGGAAAAACGATTTATTTTCTCTGTCCCCAGCAATGGCGCCAAAAAGATGTTGTTCCTGAGATTGATTCTAAGGCTCAAAGAATAATATCAGGCATCAAAGATTTTAAATGAAGTATTTTTATGAGTGCTTTTTTCTACCTCTAGTTTTCTGAGAAATAATATTTAAATGAAATTAATGATAAGACAGTACATAGGTTGTATCTCTCTATCTAAGCCGCAATTATAATGTCAAATGGTGTAGAAATGATTTACAAAACTGTTAAAACAAATTCAGGTATCAATTACAGATAAGTCTCACCTTGTTTGCAGTAGAAGAAAAGTAGAATATGCACCCTTGAAAGGAGATAAAAATGCAGTAATTCACAGAGGTCATAGGTATTGTTTTACTCATGGTAATAACAGAGGAAAAGTTGTTACTGAATGAACTTATGATATATTATGATCACGGTAGATGTAGTACTAAATTGTAATCATTCACTCTTCAAGAACTATAGAAAGAAATTCAGAGAGATGGAAACACAAAGGAAACACATAACTCAAATTGAATGAAACTTATAATCGTTGTTTGCACTTGTATTGATATTCAAACAGTTTTTTTCTTTTACATTCGACAAGAAGGAGCCTCGAATAGATCTAAAATTTATCTATTTATACAAAAATTGTAAGGTAGCTAGACAGGTAATGGGGGGGGGGGGCAGAGGGCCCATAGTGATAATAGTGGAGGTCATTCAATGTAAGGTGGACTAGGTCCACCATATTATTAAATAAGACCCAGTATGGTAGTTAGATATAATAAATGGATAATTAGATATAATAAATGTAAGAGGACTTCTTAGAAGGTTCTACTTCTAGAAGANTCCTCCTCTAGAATGTTCTTAGGTGATGGTAGCACTATATAAAGGGGTTCAAGCAATGTAATGAGACATGAAGAGAAGTATTGTATTGTGATTTGTAGCTCCATAAGAGGATGCCCCCTCGAAGAGGCAAGTGAATAGGAGAAGATCCCTTCCATAATAGGATCCATTGTACGATGTTGCCCTACCTCAAGGGATTGATAGTAATAAAGGAGATTTTGCATATTTTTCTTGTATATTTTTTTTGGTTCTTTTGTATTCATTCATTGGTTCTTAACAAGTGGTATCAGAGCACTTTCCTTGGCAGACATTGTGGGCAAATATTTTTTATTTTTGCAGATTTTTTTTTTCGGAGAAGAAAAAAGAGGGCCGCGACATTCCAAAAAATTTCGGTATATTTATGTGCAAAATTTGCAGAAACGGGTTGTAGATCTGAGTTCCTCTCAGAAAAACACCCAAGTTGAAAAAAAAAAATCATCCAAACCGGAGTCTAGGAAATCAAGATATTGAAGTTTTAAAATCTGCAATTTTTCAGGGTTTTTTCCGTGAACGGCGGTGCGATTTTTTTCTTATTTTTGTAGCAGCTGGAGGCCGAATTTTCCCAAACAAATTACATATCTGAGTCCCTCTCACAATTTCACCCAATTTCAAAAAAAAAACAGCCGAAACGAAGTCCAAGAAGTGAATTTATGAGCATTTTAAATTCAGCAGTTTTTCAAGGTTTTTCCGGAAAACGCCGCGATTTTCTGCAGTAAGTTATTGTTCTATTTTTGGGGTTTTTCCGGAAAACGCCGCGATTTTCTGCAGTAAGTTATTGTTCTATTTTTTGGGTTTTTCCGTGACGGTTGTGGGACCAAAGAGTTCATAGGGTGATCAGATGATTATTTCCTCTCAAACCCTCAAGGGAATTCTTGAAGCATTCAAATCCAAATTGTATGACACATTGGATGCTAGATTGCATGACCTTGCAAATGGCCTCAATGATAGTTTTCGTAGTATTCAAGATTCATTGGATAACATGAAGCAGATATTTTTTATGGCGGACATCAGGGATGAATATAATCAAGAAATATATGCTTGGTATGATTTTGAGGCCAATTGTGATGATTGGTATATGGATAGTTGTCATTTCTGGGATGACAACCACTTTCATATTTTATTTGATGACTCTAATCCACCTTCTGTAGAGAGCATCAATGTGACAAATTGAGAGCCAATGATTATTACCAGTGTCCATCCTGCATATTCTATAGTGGTATTATTCCTTCCAGATTCTTCTACGACCATTTTCCACTATGTGGATGGATCTTCTTATTTGGATCCACATGATAGGTATCAGTCTTTGGAGCATCATTTTGAGTTGGTTATTGGGTTCCAAAATCTTCCACGGGGATTTCACATGAGCACTTGGACATGGGAC
>ML777850.1:127929-138574 GCA_009831015.1 Picea engelmannii | reverse complement strand
TACATGGGACCTTGGTTCTCCAGTCTTCTTCAGCATTATGGTCCACAATTATCCATGGGACCCTGGTATATGGTTGTACATCAAGCGTTGAGGACAATGCTTTCATAAGGGGGATGGAATGTAAGGTAGCTAGAGAGGTAGTGAGGGGGGCCAGAGGGACCATAGTGATAATAGTGGAGGACATTCAATGTAAAGTGGACTAGGTCCACTATATTATTAAATAAGACCCACTATGGTAGTTAGATATAATAAATGGGTAATTAGATATAATAAATGTAAGAGGACTTCTTAGAAGGTTCTACTTCTAGAAGATTCCTCCTCTAGAATGTTCTTAGGTGATGGTAGCACTATATAAAGGGGTTCAAGCAATGTAATGAGACATGAAGAGAAGTATTGTATTGTGAGTTGTAGCTCCATAGGAGGATGCCCCCTCGAAGAGGCAAGTGAACAGGAGAGGATCCCTTCCATAATAGGATCCATTGTATGGTGTTGCCCTACCTCAAGGGTTTGGTAATAATAAA
Organism: Picea engelmannii; assembly: GCA_009831015.1. NCBI lineage: Eukaryota > Viridiplantae > Streptophyta > Pinopsida > Pinales > Pinaceae > Picea > Picea engelmannii. Next base: position 138,053 of record ML777850.1, on the reverse strand, counting down.
GTGTGGTTTCTTCTATCTTGCTATGTGGATCTATTGTGTATTCAATATTTGTGGTGATTATATTTGTAGATCTATTTGGGTACATAACAAAAATTGTCTCAACTGAAAATCGTTGGGCTTCCCACAATATCTGCCTAAAAATAGAATATAATCTGAATGAAATAACAGCATGCAAATATTGTTGAGTTTTGATTTGATGTGTTGGCGCTTCATTTGTCCCTTCATTTCCTCGTAGATGTACTTGTTTTCCTTTGTTCTTTGAAATAGGTACACATGTCCATTAAGGCCACCACAATCATTGGCTTAATGTATTTTCTATCTGATTTCGTCGCCATCTATCCTTCGAATGCGTTTACTGGGATAAAGAATTGCAGTTGGAGATATGGGGGTAGTAATTGGACATGTATCTCAGGGTTGGCTCATTATGGAATGGCTAACAGTTATGGGGAAGAGTAATCGTTCATGAATAGGATGACATGGGAACAAGTGTCTAATAAGGAAGTGGGATGAGTGGATGCGAGAATGTAGGTGGTAGGGATAGATGGGGTAAGTGACGTGTAGAGAGAGGGGAAGTAAAGGTGGTGAGGCAGGAGAGGGAGAGTACCGGTGGAGAAAGTAGACGTTGTGTATGTGATTTCATTTTCTCCCAGCTACACTCACTTTTCTTTGTCCATTGAATTGGGTGCACATGTCCATCAATGCTACTACGAATCTTGAAGGCTCAATCTTCTCATTCAATTCAAAGGCGAACATTTTATTTTGTACTTGTGGTAGCTTCTCTTGGATCTTGTTCACTTCTTGGACTGTGATTTGATACTGTAAACTTGGATTTACCAACAATTCATTGATTTTGAGTAAATCGATATGGTTCATCTGTTGGATGGTCGACTGAATATTTTCCCTGTTCTTCCTAGAGCTTTGTTTGTTCATTTCTATTTCAATATGTCCTAATGACTCTGAGATATTATTTCCTTCAAATTCAATCAGCTTTTTATTTACTGAAGATAATGCCTCTAGACATGCCTCCTTTGCCTCTCTAGCAAGTTTCTTGTTTTTCTCCAGATTTTTTTCCGAGACTTTCAGGGCCATTTCACCTTTCACTTGTTCAAAATGTGTGAAAGGGGCAAGACGAGGGATATTAGCTTTCTTCCTCCATATGATAAATTCCTTAAACTTAGACCTAGCTGCATAGGCATATTTTTCTTAAAATAAATACTTTTTAGAGAGCGATTTCTTGTCTGGTAGCATTTATGAATAGCATCTACCTTTTGATATAGTTCCTACTGAACAACTTCCAGCTTCTCATTGATTTATGATGCTTGTGTTTTGAAGGAAATAATATCTATTGTTGTGTTCTCTGTTAGGTCCAATTTGGCCTGTAGATGTTCAATCAAATTGTCCCGTTGAGTGATCAAACATTTACTGGTCTGTGAACTCTGATAGATCAGCTCAAGATTATCCTATAACTGCTTCATTTGATGATGATGGCTAGCCCTGATTTGTTCAATGTCTTGATTCATCTTGCTTCTAACAGTCTGTTCTGTATTATGTATCTCATTTTGTGATTGCTCTACCAAGAGACATTTATGTTGCAGTTGTTTGGTTAAATTTTCCACTGACCATTGATTGGCAATGGAAAAAGCCCCTAGTGAATCTGAAACTTCCTTTGCAAACTTAGGATCATATTGATCTTTCCCATCATACACCAATCTTTGTCTTTTAGTGACTACTCCATCCTTTTGGTGAGACTCTCTTTTTACAATAGCTTTTCATTTCTTGCTGAAAAAGAAACTTGAGGGAGGCATATCTTCAGACAAGATAGGAGTAAGATCATCAACATGAATGAGCTCTGAATTAGGATTTCCAAAACTGGTATGTAAAGAGGTTAATGAAAGAATAGGAGAAACAATTGTTGTGGAATGTTCCTGACCTATTGTATTTGGGGTTCCAGCAGGAGTAGCTGGCGTTGAATCCTAGCAACTTGTCCCAGATTCATGAAAGCTTCAAACCGAGCTAATACTTGTTGATCATTCAAACCTGACAGTGATGTTTTTATTACTTCAAATAACATTTCTAGGATTTCTAGTACTTCTTCAACTTTGTGCTTAGTGGAGCAACTTGGCTCAGATCCTATGGGTTTAGCTTCCTATGAAGAAGGCATGGGTTTTGACTCTCCTTGCAAAATCTTTGGCAAATTGTTTCGTTTGTGCTTTTGAAAGCTGAGGAAACCAACCTGTTGGTCAGGAGGCGGATTCTAGACTCTGCTTTGAATTTCTTCATATGATCTAACTCCCTTGAACATCTCATCATAAGGAGAATCATCATGGATATATCGCTTCATGTTGTATTGAGCCAAATGATTTTCCACTATCTTATGTGGATCATGTTTCTTGAATTCGATGTCAACTAGCTTGACATATTCTAGGGCTACAGCCTCGAATTTAGAATGACCAAAATCTAACAATGTGAACATACCAACTTGAATGGGAAAAGTTGGCCAAACTTTTTTTTGAGCTACTTTCAATTCCTTGTTGATGCCTCCTACTATTGTTTGGTATGCTACTTCTCTGCACACCAGCATGTCGAGTAAAAACTATGGAAGGGCATGAGGAGGAATGAAACAACCATATACTCTGATATAGGAGAAATTCTCCTCAATGAACCAGTCTGCAAGTGTGCGTAATTTCCCCATAATCTTTTCTGAAATCCTGGGCGGCGAGTGGCCATAGATAGCTATGTGAATGGGTACCACTATGCTGTGACAGATTTCGTAAAAGAAATATTTGGCATTTTCCTCCCATAATTTGGAGTGGTAGAAATGTATTGGCTTAGAACTAGTCGGGGTCCAACTCCAGTTCATCATGGGGAATGGGGTCATGAAACAATGGCATCCATAATATATGTTCACATGTAAAACAGAGCAAGTTTACCTTTTGATTTTGATGATTGATACTCAGCAATTTCCTTGGCCAAATTATCAAATAGGATTTTAGCCCAATTGAAGGTATAACCCTCGGCTACTTCATTCATTATGGCTACCCACTCAACTAAGAAATGTGTAGGGTTTTTTTTCCCAAACAGATGACAGAGCATCATGGCTATATATAACATATGAGCATCTAAGGACCTTGTGGCATACATACCATGAGCGTCGGCTCTGAATTTTTCCAGATGTCCCCACTAAGTCTTGAATATATCATGACCATTTATATTGTATTGAGTGCATTCTCTCCTCTCAAAATCTAGAAGAAAAATTGCATTGTAAGTATATTTAGGTGTAGGGGAAATCTTATACATTACTTGTAGATTCTCCGGTCGGAAAGAGTTGACAACAGTCTGCTGGTGGTTGATGAGGCTTCCGGTTTGGATGTCGACGTGTTCCAAAGCCCAATTTATCATATTATTGTAGGGTATAATTCTAGGTCGTGCGACAATCTTTGTAGTTTTGACTGTGCTACCGATCTAAGCTTGGCTAGTTAATAATCTCATGCTCTAAGATATCAAAAACCTGCTTCCAAGACTTAATTGTGTCTATAACTCACGAAGTTGTGTCTGATAGAACATTTGCATTTGGATTGGAATCATCACCCTATGCATCAAGCTTCGTTGCAGCTTTTCATGGCGCCATAATCCTCAAGAAAATAAAACTAGCTTACCTGTAACAAGAGAAGTCTGTAAGCTTTTCACTGAATGAAAAACTTGTAAAAGAAAATGGTAAAATAACTTTGAAATTCGAAGTTTTTTATTCGTAAAGTCTATCGGTCTTCATATAGATCTATTGACGAAGAATTTATTATAAACTTAATGGAATTATTACCTAGTGATTCGCAATCTTTATTGAAATCATTAACCTTAACCAATCATAAATGTCATTAATAATTTGACGGTTCGGCATTCGGACGCTTTGGATGTGACAAGGGGAAATCTATCGAAGTCTGAAACTGCGAAGTAATTAATTAATACTTAATCATGATTAACCTAAGTTATTAAATGTTTTATTAACTCTTTAAAACACTTTTTACTTCTTGTAAAATTCATTACTTCGACGCTTTGTGAACTAAATCTTTGTTTAAACTCTCGAAGGGAAATCTCCCAGAGTGACGTGGCAGAGATGATGTCATTCTTGATGATGTGTTAATAAAAGAGAGGTGCCACGTGTCACTTTAAAATGTGTGAATCATCTGACGTAAATGTCAAAAATAAGTGCCACGTGTCAACCCGAGAGAAGATTTATAAGACATGTGTCCCTTGATGTGTCTATAAGTCCTTTAGGAATTATCACGAGTGACTGTCTTCGGGACTTCAGAGTTTCATAGTTTTTGTTGTTTAGATTTGTTGGAATACCTAAAGCGCGAAGCTCTGAAGCGACCGTTAAAGATTTTCTTTTAAAACTCAAGCAGCTTCTAAACTTCAAAGATCATTAGGACCATTCGATCAAATTAGAGTAACGCATCGACGATAGATATTGTAAGCGCCTTATTGATAAATAACAACCAATGGATTTATTCTAAAATTAAAAGGCAATTCTCTAAGTTTTTTGCTTTTTGGGTAAAAAAAAATTATTTATAAGAGGCAAAATCTAAAGTCCAAAAGCTCAAAATTAAACGTGTTCTAACAAGAAGAATGAAGGGAATTGGCATCACATACATGCGGTTTGTTGTTACCTTTTTTTATGTTTTATCGTAGGGGGATCATTGTTACACTTCACATCATAAAAACATAATCTACTCTATTAAAGCTAGAGCCCCAAGGAGTCAAACTCCAAGACTATTAAAGAAAATATATGTTCAACTAGTAATCAATATACAAAATCTCTATTCCATCTAGGGACATAACATTTGACTCAAATTTGAAAGAATCAATGGAATTAGTAATCATGGGGCACTATTAAACTATGACTATTTTGGCACTCCTATATTCAAACAAAAACAACAAAAGCATGTACTAGATACTGCATTGTGAGACAATAGTTTGCACCATCAATATATAAGAGTTTCCCCCATACATATCCTTTAAGAGGGGTATGCCCATGACAAGAGTGTTGGGAAGAGTTGATAGTGAAAACAACGTGATAACCCAATCCAAGTTTCCTCTCTTAGCGAAACTTCTTCATGAACCCAATACTAAGAGAACTATGGCTTGGATATGACATCTACTACAATGAATCTAAAGTTCATATAATAAGGATAAATTTACAAATGAACTTAAATGATAGAAGTGGGACTACAAATATTACCACAAATCTATTATCCATGCACATTGCTCTAGGCTAAATATCTTCTATCATTTCATAGACCCATAGGCTAAATATCTTCTATCATTTCATAGACCCATAAGCAAGAAACATTGTCACATGCAATGGGACTACTGTACATATTACATTGTATAAGTTATTTGCATTGATCATGCTAGAAACATCATCACACTTGAATTTAACTCCGACCTACTCACCATCCACTTATGTTAAGAGATAATGTTTAAAATTCGTTGAATGCCCCCGTAGTACCAAACATTGTTGTACTCCCCTTCTCTTTGCATTTAAGGTCACAAGACTATACATTGTCACATGTTGCTACCATCTGCATTCAAAGCTACAAGGTAATGTGGTGATTTTTTTTTGTTTAATTTTTTTTTTCCATTCAACAATTTAGAGTTATCCTTGAGGGATTTATGTCTCATCAGTGGCATCTTTCACCAATCAAAAAATTGAATGTTTAGAATTTGAAAATTATAAATTTTGAAAAAAAAAACACTATTATATATTGTTTGGGAACATAGTAAATATTTATGAAAATATATGTAAAATAAACCAATTAATACAATGTCAAAACAAATTGACTTGTAAATTATTTATTAACTATATTATTATTTAATAATTATTATTGATTAATTATTCTCTTAGCTTTAAAAATTAACCTTTTATTATTTACTTTTATCTTATTAATAAAAAAATGTAACTATTTTTTCACAATGACTAATTTATAACTATTGTATCTAACATTTTCTCTAACGGTCAGATTATATTCACCGTTATATATCTTGTTATCCTAACACTCTTTTCATATTCATTGCTTCAACAATTCTTGATGATGGGTGGAATAACCACTCGAAACGTTTGAGATGTAATTAGATTCTAAATATATGCTCTAGAATTTTAAAGATGTAATTGGATTTGAAATTATTTAGAAATGTAGTTAGATTCAAAATTATCAGAAATTACACCATTTTATATATTTTATGTATTTTATGTATGATAGTTTGAGTAAAATTAGAATATCAATATTTTTTAAATATGTAAAATTTTTAGGTAGTAGTCAGAATTTATGTCGTTTAAATTGTTATTATCTATATTTATCTTTCAACTAATAAACTATCATAACAATTTTTTTGCAAAAGCATTTAACTAATTCATAATTTTTTCACTATATTTCTAACTTCATTAGTATGTTTGATAATATTATCATGATTATTAGATGAAAAAAAAAAACATCATATTAAGTGAGTTAAACGTAGGTTTAACCTATGAAATTCTCCATTTGAATATATTGATCAATTGATAAATGGCCGCGAAAGTATCTATTTACTATCGCGTTACAATTTTCTAATTGAAATAAATGTGAGAAAATTGCACTATATCAACATATGAACCATCATTTTCCTATGCATGTGTCAAATAGTTATAAACCAAAAAACTAAAGACACGGTGAATAGATCAAAGATCAGCTGAAGAACATAAATATTTTTTAAGTTGGAGAATTCAACTAGAGAAATTAGTAGAGAGCACTTAGTGGTGGATAATTAGATAGTGTGCTTCCATCATAAATATCCGTTTGTGCTATAGTACATTTAAAGAATTCAGCTCTGCTATGGTACATTTAAAATGCCATAATAATTTCATTCAGTTGTGCTATAGTACATTCTAAAAATCTCTAGCACTCCATGCACAAGTAAACTAATATCACATAAGCATTTAATAAAAACTGTTAATTTATTTGGACTTGGGAGCATTTACAAAAGTACTACGAAATTTTCATGAAATTTCGTCCATTATCACACATTAGTGAATACGGACCACTCATTTCTTTGCACAGAGAAATATCAACAAAAACACTGAGAAATTTTCATGGGGATTTAGTAGTTTCCTGTCCACCATTGCACATTAGTAATAAAGGTTGCACTCATTTCTTTTGACCAGGAGAATATCTACGAAAATCACTAAGAAATTTTAATACACGTCGTAAGATCACCCAAAATGACGCTCTTTGAGTAATATACGTTGTAAGCTCACCCAAAACAAACTCGAAGTTGTAATATATGCATCAATCCGATATTTCTTATATCACCTGCCAGAAAGTTTGACCTCTTGAGCTAATAAGAAAATAACTTATAGGATCTCCTAAGGATGTAAATAAAAAAAAATCTATTGCATTTAGGTACTCACAATTTCAAAATGTAATGTTTTATAAAAGGACATGAAAAATGATGAATTGAGTATGTGCATTAACAATTAATATGTTGCATAGTTTATCTGTTCAACTCCAATTATTGAATTATTCTGGATGCTCCTCTAGCTATGGCACCCTCTGCAACCTTCACAAATATCGATGAACCAAGTAAGTGAGTAATGAAAAACATTATGAATTTTTGTGACTAGAAAAGGCATGTTAGAATGTGAATTTAGTGTAAATTCGTCAACTGAGCCTAGATCAAAGATGGTTACTATGGCACCAACACCGGTCGATCTGATATCATACATCATCAATATATTAAAAACTAAACATAATAAATTGAAGAGATTAAAATATATAAAAATAACAAATTGAAAATTGAAATTAATTTATATTGAATATATTTTATATAAAATTAAAATATTTCAATTCAAAAATTAGAAAATTAAAATACATATTTATCAACTGATAATTGGTGTGCCTAGAAACATGCACATGTAAACTCAAGATCAAAACATTGCCCCATGTCTATGCCAAAACATGAGTGTGCATGCAACAACCACATTGCAACATCAGCTCTGATGAACACCAAGGACAGTACTACTATTGTTGTAACTATTGAAGAAAGCATTGGAGACCATATTGGTAATAGCCAACATATGCAACTAGGGATATTCATACGAGTTGTCTTGCAATCATGGAGCTAGATGTCGATGATGAAATCATTGGTGAACGAAAGGCTTATATAGCCAGAGTTTTGACCAAATACTAGCAGAGTTTCCTGGAAAGAACCAAACATCATATAGGCACCTTTGTTTTGCTACAACGACTCACCATGGACTATGTAATCATATTGTTATGCTAGAGACTTCACATTCATAGAGGAGATAGTGAGGGGTTTGACATGGTTGGACCTTCTTGAAAGCTAGATATAAGACTTCATATATGTTAGTAGGACTAAGGTATAATTCACTATTTCTTTGTAGCCAAAATATAGTGGATTTGTTACTTATTTGTAATTTTTTTCTATAAAACACTATTTATTAGCTGAAGTAAAGAGGACTTCATATTATTTGCAATTTTTGCTATGAATTTTAATTGTATAGCCATAAATATAGAGGACTTGTTGAAGATTATTTGCAATTTTCACTACAAAATTTTGGTTTTTAGTCGAAGATATATAAGACTTGTTGCTTATTTAACTATAAAATTATTTTTATTTAACAGAAAAATATACTAGATATGTTGAAGAATCTATGTCTAACATGAAATCTGGGAGGAAGGCTTTGTTGTCCAGGTTAGATGTTGTCACTAGAATGGACAAGAAAGTCACTTAAAAAATATTTATTTGCATTAAGACTCATTGTGCTTGAATGAAATTTGAAATTCTCCTGTGAATTTGGAGAACCCTTTTACTCACCTTCATGGCCCAACACTCCTTTGACAAATGTGTTGGAGTAATAGGAAATGATAAGATAAATCTCACGACTAATAGGAAAACCATTTGGGAAACTGATCAAGAATCCATGGCATGGTAAACCAAATTTTGCAAATGATAGAAGTGCTTGTTGTTGATGAAAGGAATGGTAAAAATATTTACTCGTACATTTTCAAATCTCCTCAGGCTAGGTGAGATAGGAGAGATTATAACCTCGGTTTATAGCCTATCAAAATCTTGATTAGACCGCAAGAAATATATATATATATATATATATATATATATATATATATATATATATATATATATATATATATATATATATATATATATATATATATATATATATTGAAGTAAAATAAAAGAAGGTACTTACAAAGTAAATGAATTATAAAACAAGTGGATAAACAAAGAGAGAATATGAAAATCAATATTTAAACAGTCCCACAAGTGAGAAGAAATCAACAATTATTTTTATTAATATCAATCTTGAGTTACAACTAAGAATATATCTTCAAGCCCCTACGAGGACTTGGACCACTGTAATTCTTGGAAGTCCAAGATGTAATTTGACTCATACATGGACATCTAATGTCAAAAATAAAGACCATGACATAATACCAAGTTGGATCAATCCAATGTACATGTGCATCATTGTTTTGAATTCTGCAAAACTAGCATTAATTAGCATAGAATGACTTCAAAACTTCTAACTAAAACCAAACAGACATTTAAGAAAATAAACAACCTTGGAGCATATCACCAATTAGTGCTTCCTGTTAGAAAAACAGAACCACGGAGCAATAAAATAAAACAAATGCGGAAACAAAACACAGAAGATACATAATACAAGAGAGACACAGATTTACGTGGTTCACCCGGTGTGGGCTACGTCCACCAAAGAAATTGCCAGGTCTTTCCTTTATTATTATCCAACAAATGAAGGGATACAACCTACAACAAAACCCATTGTAACTTCCTCTTCTTTCTCTCGTAGTCTCCTCTCTCAGAATACAATATTCGAGATCAACCATAGCTGCAATACATTTCCCTCATAAAAGAGGGTTGCCTTCTAGGGAAAAAAAAACCTAACATAATCTCTATCGTTAGATCTGCGACCTTATAATGAACGGTCCAGATTTACAATGAAATTATAATATACATTTACAAGGCAATTTTTCCTCTGGGGACCCGTTTTCCCCTAGACCCCCCAACTGGGGGGATAGCCCCCCCGGACC
>ML777850.1:83337-103025 GCA_009831015.1 Picea engelmannii | reverse complement strand
CTAGACCCAACAGGGTATGCAAGCGCTCTCTATTTGCTCACCTGGTGACCATTTGAACGCGAACAGATGGGAAAACCCAAGCTAGTATGGTCTCATGTTCAACTAAGGCTCGTGAATCAACTCAAAATAGTACCAATTGGTCGTTTGACAGGAGTACCCATGAACAGAGATGGGGTGCACAACGTGGCAAACTTTGAAGTAATTGAGATTGTGGATGACAGTCGACCATATCTAGCACTGATGGGACTAAAATGGGATTTTGATAACCAGGTGATAATCAACTTGAAAAGGAGGGAGATGATATTTGAAGTTGGATATTTCAAAGTTATTGTACCCTTGGACCCATCAGAAGGAAAGTGATACATAGAGCCAGCAAGAGGAAATGATATTGACAACTTATACAACATGATGGCTCGGATGGATGATTATGTCAACCCTATAAAAGATGGTGCACTAAGTTAGCGAAGTATCATTTCATGTGCATCAGATTTTGAAGAAGGTCTAAAGCATTGGCAACAGAGAATACATGAAGTCTCCACTAGACGATGTGCACGTATAACATGATCCTTGCACTAGATTAGAATAGAGATATGTGATCCACCCAGGTATGATGGATTAACTGATATAAGCATGTTTGTAAAGGTATTTGAGTTATAGGTACCCGAACAACAAAGGATATTAGCACTAGATGTTGTCCTGAAAGTGACTCCAACCAAATGGTGGGTTGCACACAGAGAAGGAATAAAAGACTAGTCACAGTGCAGTAGACTAATGAAAGTAAGGTTTGGCACCGAGGAAGAAAATATTGCGCAGAAGTATATAGGAGAGAGTGACCCAACGGGTCATTTTGAACAGTGTAAGGCTTTATGGAGTTCATTACTGGACGCACAGATTTATACACACACTGGACACAATTGCGAAGAACTGGTATTTGGAATTGGAAATGTGCAGGGAGACAACAAGATGGGAAGAGTTGGTCCAAAGGTTAAAAAACACATTTACATTTGAACGTTAATATCCATCCATAGATGCAATGCTACAGGTTGTTTGAACGAAGATATTTTTAGAATAAGGGTTGATGGAGGTGGTACCAATATGCAGTGTGCATAGAGCCAAGATGACTGTGAATGAGTTATTGGAATGTTACAATGTAGCCAAGGCATAACATGATGAAGAGGGTCCTAGAAATGTATAGGTACCTGAGACAGAAGGAGAACGAGCAGTAGAAGGGCAAGACATTGAATCCGCCGCATATACACAACCTATAAAGATGTAGAAGGTAAACATTGGAATGACAGAGAATCCCAGTTTTGTGTAGATAGGATATTATTGGAGTGATGAGATAGTTGAGAAGATTGCAAACTTACTACGAGAATATCAGGACCTATTCCCCAAAACATTTTCAGAGATGAAGGTAATAGCATGGGACTTGGGTGAGATGAACATCCCACTGAAACTAAGAGCTAATCCAGTGCGACAGAGGCCTTACAGGTTAAATCTGAGGTACAAGGAGAAGGTGAAGGATAAAATAGACACAATGTTGGATGCAAGAATCATCAAACTGATAGAAGAATCTGAGTGGATCATTTCAATGTTAGTGCATGACAATAAAATTAGAGGAATCAGGATCTACGTGGATCTAAAAAAGTTGAATGATGTGTGCTTACATGATCCATTCCCAACACCATTCACGGATGAAGTACTAGAGAAATTAGGAGGCTAAGAAACTTATTCTTTCACAAATGGATTGTCGGGCTCCCATCAAATAAAAAATGCATAGGAGGATCGACACATGATCACTTTTGCTACTGAGTGGGGGAGTTATCATTATACAGTAATGTCATTTGGATTGAAGAATGCCCCTGCGGTGTTTTCCAGAGTAGTGGTTGTAGCATTCAAGGAGTTCATCCATAAATTCCTCAAAGTATACTTAGATGATTGGACTATGTTCAATCTACTGAAGGATCGTATAGAGGTCCTTAGGCTCATGTTAGATCGATGTAGACAGTGTCAGATTTCATTTAACTTGAAGAAGTGTATTTTTTGTGGGTCGTTTGGAATTATGTTTGTACATGTAGTGTGCAAACAAGGACTATTAGTAGACCCAACCAGGATTGCAGTGATTCTAAAGTTAGAACCTCCTACATCAGTTAGACAGCTGAGGGAAACTCTGGGTCATATAGGCTATTATAGGAAATTTATCAAAGCATATGCACAGATCATAGCACCAATGGAAAAATTTATGAAGAAGGAAGCAAAGTTCCAATGGAGCGAGGACTGTTGGAAGGGGTTGGACACCTTAAAGTAAAAACTTTTGACTGCACCGATTTTAATTTTTCAAGATTGGAACAAGGGGTTCCATGTACATGTAGATGCATTGTCCATAACATTGGGCACAATACTATCCCAACTAGGGGAGGGAGACATAGATCACCCAATTGCTTTTGCAAGCAAGAATTTGTTTATAGCATAGGAGAACTATACAACCACTGGATGAGGAGGACTGACAATGGTCTACGCACTACAGAAACTCAAACATTATTTATTGGGGTCTCACTTTAAGATGTATACAAACCATTCTACATTAAAATACTTAGTCAACAAGCCAGTGTTGGGGGAGAGAATATGCATATGGCTATTATTATTTCAGGAATATGACTTTGAGTTTGTAGTGAAACTAGGGAAGCTGAATGCAGGACTAGATCATCTATCACACATATTGTTAGGTGAAGATGCAGGAAACTTAGATGATAACTTCCCAAATGCACAACTATTTGCAATAAAGATGGTGGATGATTACTTCTCGAACATCGTGAAGTTCCTAAGTACAAGTATGGCTCCATCAGACATATCGGTTGCACAGAAGAAGCAACTAGTAGTGAAAGCAACAGATTATCAGTTGATTGCAGGGAATTTGTACAAGATGGGTGCAAATGGAATATTGAGATGTTGTGTGCTGGAACACGAAAGACCGATGATACTTGAAGAAGCACGTGATGGGATTGCAGGAGGACATTATGCAGGGAGAGCAACTGCACAAAATATTTTGTGCGCGGGGCTTTGGTGGCCTACACTTCACAAAGTTTTGAAGGAGTACTGTTGTTCATGTGATGTATGCCAACGAGTGGGAAAGCCATCCAGGAGGGATGAAATGCCTTTCAATCCACAAGATACATTGCAAGCATTTGAGTAATGGGCCATAGACTTTGTGGGGCCAATCAATCCACAAAAAAGAAGATCATGGGCAAGGTACATAATCACTGCAATAGAGTATTTGACAAGGTGGACAGAAGCAACACCAGTTACAGATTACACTGCGGAGACTAATGCACACTTTTTGTTTGAGAATGTAGTCACAAGGTTTGGATCTCTGTGCATATTACTTAGTGACCATGGCACACACTTTGTGAACAAGAAAATTGCAACATTGACTGAGGAATTCCAAATCCATCATCAAAAGAGTACCCCATATCATCCTCAGGCCAATGGAATAGTGGAAGCTTTTAATAAAATCTTGGAGAATGCTTTGACAAAAATTTGCAATGTAGGGAGAGATGATTCGGACTTAAGAGTTCCTTTAGTGTCATGGGCTTACAGGACTACAAGTAAGACATTGACAGGGCAGACACCTTTTAGTTTGGTCTATGGGCAAGAAGCAGTAATGCATATGGAGTTTATTTTACCTAGCCTGCACATTACAACAATCATTGATCTATCAGACTCTGACGTGGTAGAGGAGAGACTATCACAGTTGGTACAACTTGAAGAAGACCAATTTGTCGCAGGTTTCCATCAGCAAGTTCAAAAAGCAGGAGAGAAGGATTGACATGATCGACAAATTAAACATAAAAAAATTAAATGGGAGATTTGGTATTACTTTATGACAGTATGTTCATGCAGCATCCAGGGAAGTTTAGAATGCATTGGCTGGGACCCTATGTGATTAAGCACGTGATAGAGACAGGTGTTGTGTAGTTGGAAACCGTGAATGGAGAATTCCATGAAGGAATGTTAAATGGAAGTTGATTGAAACTCTATAGAGACGACCAACCCTCTGCGCAGTGATCTGGATTGTGTGAGAAAGCATGTATCAGAGTAGTTGTACTACAGTAGGAAGGTAAAGCACATAAAACAAATAAAAATTAGAAAAGGGAAGAAAATCAAATAAAAAGTGGATATAGAAAAAAGAAAAAAAGTGTCAGAGTATGGAGGCATAGAATAATTGCGCATATGGAATGGTTATCATGCATCAAAATAGAACTGTGCCAACTTAGAAAACAATACACAAAACATAAAGACTACGAAGCACACAGATGCAACAACAAGAACTGTTGTGCAGTTTGCCAATGACAAGATCGTTAAAATCATTAAATTATGGAAATAACGACTACAAAGCGGGAGTGACAGGTCATAAAGAGGTTGTATAATATTAAATCGTAAAAGCCATCAAAAATCATGACAGATTGGCAGTATGAGGGAAAAATCACATGACAGATTTGGTAATAAAGAAGCATTTATTTAACAACTCATCAACCACGATGGCGGATTGGACAAGGTAGTTAAGGCAAGATGAGACATGTATAGTTGGCACAAAGGCACAAAAATAGCAGGAAAACGTTAAGTGTAAGTGATTGTTGCATGCAAGCAAGAGAAAAATAGAGCAAACCAAAGTGAAGTCGAGAGCACTGGAGTCGAGCTAGTCCAATAATATGTCACAGAAGACGAATGGCCCCGCCCAAAGTTGTTGGACCGTCTGCAACAACACGAAAACTAGAAAGACAACCAGTAGAGACACCAGAGGTCAAGGAAGTAGTCGGAGCTTCAGCTTCAACATCACAGGCAAGTTTCCACAAAGATTACCTACCACCAAGGATGGATGATGCACCACTTATCCAAGTACCAGCTAATGAGAAGTAGCCATTGCCGACAACTCCAGTTCTGCCTGGTGTAAGCAGTGAAGGAGAAATGCTCAGAAAGATTGTCAGCCTAAATTTTATGGACCATGACATCAGTGATCCACATAAATTCCTAGAGTTGGATAGGGAAAATTACTTGCGCACTAGGAGCGTACTAGGTATAGGAGAAATCTTTTTGGAGACATAGGAGTGCTCCACAGGGTTGGAGAAGGCAGATATATTGAACTTGTTGGAGATTCCACATTTCGGGCGAAGTGTGGAAATTAATGCATGTATGAAGGTGTTGCTAAGTTGTGTTCATGGGGAGACACTCTGGCTTGATCCCCCAGTATCAATCGATACTGCATTGATTGCACGTATTACAGGAATTCCAAAAGCTGGCGAGGATTTGGGCCTATTGTTCAACAAGGTGGGAGAGTGAGCCCTCTCCAAGTCGATCAAAGAAAAAATCCAGACAAACAAAGGAAAGTGAGGGTTGTATGTGAAAATATTACTGATAAAAATGTTAGGTTTGCAACGCAATTATTGGCCTACAAGTTGTTGTGCAAGTGCATGAAAGATGAAGTATCGGTCGTAGTCATAGCAGCTGCAGAGAAATGTGTGGAAGGGGTTCAGATGAACTGGACCACCTTCTTGGTGAACCAATTTTTATAGGATTCCACTGAGGCCCGGGAAAAGGGAACGAAATTCCATTATGCATGGTTGTTAATCTTCATTGCACTAGTAAAGTGGCAAGAACCAGGGTATTATCAATGCATGTGCACATCATGTAGAGGCAATTTGGCTAGGAGGTATGCCAACATATGGAACATGATAATTAAGAGAAGACAAAACGACAGTAATGCCACATTTTTTGTATACTTGGAAAATATCAAGCATTTAGTTGCACACACACCACACATATCAGTAGAGAAGGTAGAAACATATAAGGATATCACACAGTTTAGAGTTGGCATGCACCACATGTATGTGCAAGCCAAGAAGGATTCAACGCACCAATGGTTGGCAACTAGTTATAGGTTAACAATAGAGGACGTGTGCTTGATAGTGAATGATTGGGAAGAAGGCTGGAAGAGCCCAGCAGAGAATACAGTGCAATCATAAGAGGAAGAAGAACACAATAAAAGTTATGAGGAACAAAATGATGAGCAAGGAAATGATCAAACTAATGGCGTAGGTGATAGGCCTGGCCCATCGACAGTCCCCGAGATAGGAATAAAAAGAAAGGATAAGGGGAAGGGACCAGTAGGAGGGGTGCACAAGAAAACTAAGGCACACAGAGAAACCCCAATCTATACATTAACTAATGATGATATGGACAAAATAGGCTACCAGGTATTAGATGCCATCGAATAAATAATGGAGGAAGCAAGAAGAGAAACAAAAGAAAGTGTAGGATCAACTGGAAGCACTCCAACAGATGTTGGAAGTAGTGAGCATCACTAAAGAGTGCAGGACCGAGGAAGGACCACCCATGATTCCAGGGAAGGAAGTAGAAAGTGTGCAGTCAGTCTTGACTTAGTTAGCAGTCGGGAACATGATACTACAGCTGGAGACAGATGCATTGCAATTTCTGACGGCCGAATTGCAGCAACAAGTAAATGCACTAGGACATTTGAACCTAGTTGTATCGAGGTTGTCGATGCGAAGACTACAAGACTTGCATCTAGGCATGCTATAAGAAATTATGAACAAAGGAGAGCAAGCACATCAAGATCTCACTAGAATAATGGATGAAAGGGTTCAGTTGCAACAACAATACGACGTTGCACTTCAACAAAAGAAGGAGGTTGAAGGTCGGTTCAAGGAGGTACAGAAGGATAACACCGAGGGTAAGGAAAGGGTCGGGAAATCCCTTAAGGAGAAGGACGAAGCTGGACATATAGCGCAGAAAACCCAAGCAATTTTCTAGAAACTATACAAAGCAATTCCATAATTCCCCATAGTAATAGAAGCTACTATGGAGGAACATGTGTTAAAGATCGATGAAGTCATTAAGGGCTTCAGAGCACATATTCATGACTTACAATTGCAGAGCATGCCAGGAATGCCACCAGAAGTGCGAGAAGGCAGAGAAAGAATGGCGATGACAATAGTTGCCAACATTAAGAGGATAGAAAGAGAATACGCAAAACTCTGTGAGGAGAGCACGCAGGTGTGGACATAATTAGTAGAAGACCCCGGGATGAAGGCTATAGAGGCCAAGTTAGGAGAAGCGCAGGAATAGGCACAACAAGCGTTAGAAAGGGCTGCTACGCTTCCACTAGTGGAACGGATGACAACTATTTTGGTTCAGAGGAAGCCATATGTAGAAGTGGAGAAAATGAAGGATCAACAAATGATCCTTCAACAACAATTGGGACCACTATAGGAAGAAGCAGTGAGGATAATAGGGGAGTTCACCACTATGCAAGGAAAGGTCAAACGGGAAGCATATGAAGCAGAGAAGAAACTAACAAACTTGACTACGCAGGGGGTTGAGGAGATCTTAGAAACATAGAGCGACATAGTCAAAGAAGTGGAGGTAGCAAAGGAAGCCTCACAAAATTTTGTTGTTTCATGGAAGAGTAGGAAACAGGCCTGAGTGGCTTAGGACGAGCCACAAGTGAGTGTTGGGGGCCTGTTGGACATGCAGTTTTGGAATACAAGTTTGGGAAAAATCCTAAGTACAGAAGAAATGCACAGAAAAGGTGCACATAGGAGAAGAAGAAAGACGAGGAAGTGTGCAACTGAGGTGCATCGAGAAGTACAACGCGTAGTAGGCAGATTAAGATAGAGAATAAAGCAGGAGAAGAAAGCAAGTGAAAAGGAAAGATGACAACTCAACATTCTAAAGATGGAAGGATGTGCAAAAGAAACATGCAGATGGAAAAGCAGAAGAAAGTAGTCGAACAACCAATTAACTAAATTAGCCATGCAATGTAATGGGTTTTAGGGATAAACCAAGTAGGGTTTTAAGCCCTAGATTTGATGTATAAATATGCAACGGGTTGGGATATTAGGGGGGGTTTCCGGTTCTTGTCTATGAGATGTTTCTAGGGTTCTTGTTCTTTGTGTCTAAATGTAAGGGATGGTTTAGAAAGAGAGAGGCTTGCACTTTAGAGTGGCTAAGCTAGGAGAGAATAAATATGTCTAGGATATATCTTTGTAAGTGTAGTGCACAATCCTGAAGCACTTAACAAAAGCATAATAAAGAAGTCAGTCGTTGTGGACATAGCCCATAGTTGGGTGAACCACGTTAAATGTTGTGTGACATGCCTTTTATGTGACTGTTGATGAAATTTTGTTTGGATGCATAGTATATTAGTTTTGTCTTATGGTTCATCTTTGAGCAAATAATCATGACTATTACAGCAACGAGTTTATGTAGTGATATGGAAGATAATGATAATATGAATATAAACCGCTAAGTAATTTAATACAAAACAAGAGTAGAATTACACACACGAGACTAATAAGGAAGAATGAACAGAATGATCACCTCTCGTTTCCCCCCTACTCCAGAAACCTGGTTCTTGCAGTCCCAATAGATACCTCGGGTGAAACTTCATCTGCACAAGCAGGTGATGCCGAAAGGTCTGGTGTCTGGTGGGTTTTGTTGGTCACAGATAAATCGAACCTAGGGTCTTACAAACCGCACGCGACACAAACATATGTCCAAAGAGAGGGGTGGTGGAATCAAATTTTAGAATTTCGAAAAAAAATGTCACTAATATGAGCTTCATCCCTTAACTCATCGTTCTAGAATGCATATAACAACATTGTCTCCATGGTAGTCGTATCCCATAAATAATCATCGATACCAACCTCTATTTGATTGACTCCATTGCCAACTTGTGAAGAACTACTTTTGTTGTAGTCATTCGTAATTGACGAATCTAGACATAGTGGGAATTGAATAGGTGGTTGATTCAACCATTCTTGGTATGCTTTCTCTCCGAGTTGTGCTCTTATTGCAACCTTCTCTCGATTTTACATTGTAGTGGGATACAGCAGAAGATGATAGGTAGGTCACTCATCATCAAAATCCTAATTTCAAAAATATTGAACATTAGTACATCGATGATATTAGTAAGCACAATGCCATTGATTTGTTCAAATTACATTATATCAAACAATTATTACCATCATTGACCCAAGATTGCGGCTGGAAGATGTCATGTTACAATTGGCAACGTAAAGTGACTGTCCATTTTCACTTACCAACTGTTAGCGGTATGTTGCTCCTGATAAGAGCTTCCGATATTTTTGAATTGGTAGAATATTTTTTTCATTTGAACTCAATTCTGAATTAGGATCCTGCAAATTTGGATACATTTATATTCAAATTGACATAGATAAAATAAATAAATTCAATTAGATAATCAAAATATAAATAAAATCTAAACTTACTGGAGATGGAAAGGGAGAACTCTGCGATGGACTTTGAGCAATATGGAACGGGTTGGAATTTGAAGAATTGACCATTTGATATTATAAGCTTTTCTCCCTACATTTGAGCAAAATCAACAATATTTTTTTAAGAATAAGGCGACTTTAAGCGGAAAATGTATAATATGAAGTATTGCAAGTCATGTGGATGCATCCTAAAAGATAATTTAAGATGAATATAGTATTTTATGTGCAAATAAAAATTTATATAATTTTTAAAGCATGACGGTGCGCTTATTTAAACAAAACACAATGGTGTGTCTATAACAATATAAAGCACCAGGACGTTTAATTACTAACCGCACCGGTTCTCAAGATTTCAAATAAATAAAAAAGATATATGATGTCAGTGCTCCAAAAATATTTAGCACATCGGTACTTTGTATAAACAACCGCACCAGTGTTTCAAAAAACTTAAAAAAAAAAAAACGCGACTGGGAATTTATTTTTCGAAAATTTAATTTCATAAATTCATTTAAATAGTAAGAAGTTATTCGTTATTTCATTATTTTTCGAAAATTTACACAGGAGAGATTTGCACAAGAGACGTACCAGGGAGCACTGTGGAGCAGCATAATACTTTGGAACAACAAAATTATTCAAAAAATCAGAATTTGAAGGGTATGGTTATTCACTCAAAACCCTTTTCATAAAGTCCTTTAAATAGTATTAAGTTATTAACTATTTCATTATTTTTCCAAAATTTACAGGGAAGAGATTTGCAAGATAGACATATCGGGGAGCACTATGGACCAACAGAATACTTTATAGCAACAGAATTATTCAGAAGATCAGAATTTGAAGGGCATGGTGATTCACTCAAAACCATTTTGGAGCAACAAAATTATTCAGAAGATCAGAATTTGAAGGGTTTTGTGATTCACTCAAAACCCTGCATAGTAAAAATTTTAAATTTTACTATTGATTTTAATAATAATTTTTTTTACAATTTGTATTCCTATTTATATTTAATTAAAATTCAAAAAAATAAAATAAATAAAAATTAAAAAAATCCATACTTACCTTAAACCCTTGCTTCTTCTTGCTTATGTGATTGCAAAATTTCACCTTAAGGTTTAACTCTCTCTATCACTTCAAAATTAAGGATTTTCATTTTGGGCATTTTAGATTTAATGGGTTTGTGTTTCTATATATAAGGTATTTGACATGTGATGCAAGGGGACCACTTATTGCATCGGATCCAAACCATGTTGGCCTTGCCAGGTTTTCTTTTTAAATGGTTTATGGTTATCGATGCGTCGATTTGACTATAACGCATTAGTGCGCTTACCGATAAAGTGCACTAGAAATGTCGTAACATATTTTTTTTTTGAATTCGTTCATCAATGTGTAAATTTTTTTGATTATTTTTTTTGTTCATGGTATTTTTTTTTTGTTTTTGTTTTTTACTCTAGGTGTGGTGTTGCTATTGATGCACATCGCATCGTTGTAATTTAAAGTTTTTATTTATTTTATTTTTTTTCTTGCCAGTGTGTTTCCTATATCGAATGCACTGGTGCTTTCATATTATTAAAGCGCACCATAAACCGGATTTTTTTTTTAGCTGCAAATTATGTAATTTATTTATAAAATAATATTAATAGCTTCTGCATTGAATGGTAGAAGTTGTATATTGATAAAAAAAAATGTGTGAGAATAGTTCAAATAACAAAAATTCTAATCGACACAATGATAACACATTCGGAAAATAAAAATAAAAGACAAGTTCTATGTAAATTCTATACAAAATTAATTTGTTTGAACTATATGTAAGTTTAACTAATATGTATTAGTTAGTATGTGTCATACAAAGCCACAAAATGAGGAAGCTCGGTAAGATTCTTTGTGATCTAAGTGCAAAAAAGCGTAAAAGCTTGATGAAAAAATAGAAAAATGATGAATCAAGTGAATGAAAAAATATTATTCAATATGAGTTCTTTTTTTTTTTAATTTTCATTAATAATATACTTATGAATATTAGATAACATGTTTCAAACAATCTATTAATTCACATATGTTTAATGTTCTACAGGGACCAACAACGAAGGAACAAAATGTCGTCCTAAGAAAATAAAAATTATAGAAGATGTAAATGATCATGAATTTACCCTTAGTTCATCTGGAGTGGTGTTGGAGGTTGATGAAAGGGGGGGGAACTTTTACAAAACTATGAGGGATATAGTGGAACGAACGTATAGACGTACTTTCCACTTACAATACTGAAATCAATCCAATGATTCCAAGAACCAGGTTATATCTAAACTACATGAAGCGTTTCCAGAGAAATGGTCAATGAGACCTGTTACATTTACAATCGCAAAAATATACAACAACAAAAAATAATCATTCAAAAAGTAATATTCCTAAAAATGTTTTTCTAAAATATGTATATATTACTCCAAAACATCCATTTATTAATATCAATTTTGTTATATTTAGTTTTCATATATCAATATAAAAATAGTTTATTGTCATGTTACTTTTTTCAGGAAGATTATGAAAATATCAAAGGATCAATGAGTTGATATTCGGAATATGCCAGTAGCAATGTCCAAAAAAATGTACAAGGAGATGGTTAAAGAAATGGACATAATTGCATCACAAGAGGAGCCATCTCAACAACAACATGCTTCAAATGTATGAAGTCATTGAACTTTTCTATTAGGTACATATAAATAAATAATTTAACATTAAATATTATTTTTCAAGTATTTTCTTGCATAAAATAAAACAAAATGGAACCCATTCAGCACATAAAACAAGACGACAAGGAAGAAAAGGGTTAATAGCAAAGTTTGTGAGTAATTGTTATTTCCTTATAACAACTTAAGATTTCATTTTTGTATATTTTAAGTTGTTTTACAACAAGGTGCTAACATACAAAGAAGAGCCATCAGACAAATTGATTGACATTGGGCTAAGTATGGGTTGTGAATATATGTTGGCATATCAAAAATTAATTGTGGAAATTATAAGTATCTATGTTGTTTTACTTCTCTCATTTTATAATTAATGGAACAAAAAAAATCATTTATATTAAAACTATGATTTATTATGGGGTATAAACTCGCAGGAAACGAAGTATGGAAATGTATCAACATAAGAGTTGTTGACAAAAGGCATGAGATTTGGTTTTGAAAGAATGTGTATCATTCAAGACTCAATTCTTTCTATGGTACGTCCCTTTTCAATTTACATTCATGTATATTATTTATTTCAATTTTCATTATTCTCACCAATATTGATACACTCATTACACTTTGTTTTTATTTTTGTAGATGGAACTTGAAGAAGAGGAAAACAATCGAGACAATCAATAAAACATTCAACCAAATAACCCAAGTCGTGGAAGTAGCTGGAGCATTGACAACGGTTCCGGTGAAGAATGATGATCAATATATTTGGATATCAATGCAAGCTGTTGTATTTTTTGAAATAATTGTCTATGAAAATCAAACATTTTGTTTAATGTAATGGGCATAGTGTCCCTATTGAAAGACAAGGGGTTACCAATAAGTGTCTCATTTTGTATGACAAAGAGTCTCATATTCATATATAATAAAATACATTTTATTTTATTATATTGCATTGTACAATGTCGTTGCAAGTTATTTTATATTTTAAAATAATTGTCTATGAAAATCAAACATTTTGCTTAATGTAATGGACATAGTGTTCCAATTGAAAGACAAGGGATTACCAATAAGTGTAACATTTTGTATGACAAAGAACATCTTATTAATATATAATAAAATACGTTTTATTTTATTCTATTGCATTGTCTAATGTCGTTGTGAAATGTTACATCGTTGATTAAATATATGAATGATTAAATATTATAATGAAGAGATGTGAAATCTGAATATATAACAAATTAATCCAAACATCATATCCAAATGCACTACTCAAAATTTAATTTATATGAATACTATTATAAGATATATGTCAATTTCTTTTATGAACAATGGAATTAAAAAATAACAATAATTGCACTGTCACGGGTCGATGTTTCTAAAAAGAGAAAATGAACATCAGTTGTGTTTAATGCTAAAAATCATTGGTGTTGTAATACAATGAACCAACACTGATCGTAATATCTTTTTTGTTTGTTAATTTGTGCGGGACCTGTTGGCTACGCGATTAACCTGTGGCTCGAGAAACTGCGACTCAGGGGCATCTAAGCCGTCAAAATCACCCGGGGATCGCACCCGGACTGAGCCACACCAACCCTTAACATGGTTGGATTTTTTGTCCCCGCAGGTTTCGAACCGGTGACTTTAACAACACGGAGTGGCTTAACAACACACTCTGTCACCGACTGTCCTACACCTCAGGGACTTAAAAGTTGAAGGACATGGGGGTGGGCTTTGATCCACTTATGTGTGCACGGGTCACGATACCATTTACTATAGTATCTCTGGGTGCAACCACACGTTCGACCACTACCTCAAGGTGTCCCCATGGCTCAAGGTAAAGCCCTCACGAGAATTGAACCTTGCCCAACGGTGAAAAACTCCTCGTTTTCCACCATTGGATCCAACCCCTTTGGGCAACACTGATCGTAATATTGTTTTAACAACAACAATTATAATAATAATAATCGACCTTCCGATGTGATTAATTAAAACAGCGCACCAATGCTTCTGTATCAGGCTTCTGCATCGGTGTATTCTAAATTCCATGCACCGATTGGGTTTGTCTTGTAACACACTGATGCATGGTATCATAGATTTGACCAGTGCATTGTTATTATTAAAGCACTGATGCACTATTATTTAAAAGAGCACTGGTGCCCCAATATTTTTTTGACTACCCCAGTGCTTTCGATGAAATGTAAGCATCGGTGCTTTAAGTTTGAGAACACACCGGTCCTTTAAGTTTGAGAACGCACAGGTGTGTATACACCATGAAGCACACCGCCTAGAAAAACATCCGCTAAAACCTTCGATCGCCCATATTTTTTTAGTTATAATGAAGTTCCGTTATAATTTCCACAAAAACATCTGCTACCAAAAATAAATATTTTAGCGGAGGTTTTTTTGACAATTTTTGTCAAATTTGTAACACTAAAAACCTCCTCTACACAGTCTTTTCCTTGTAGTGTTCCTTGTAACTCCAAATATATATATATATATATATATATATATATATATATATATATATATATATATATATATATATATATATATATATATATATATATATATATATATCAACACAACATAAAATATATCAAGATAAGACACCCATCCGAAAATATTCCAAATCAGCAAATACTTGTATCTCACAAAATACCAAAATGATATGATATTTAAAGTTTCTAAAAACAAATATCATATGCTTGTTGTATGTCCCAACTAATGTATCAAATGTCTAAAATAACAATGTCATGATACAAATTAAAAAAATTAAGGGTATTTCTTTTTGAAAAATTCTTCTCTTTCTTTTCTACCTTCACACACATCTGGTCTAAGATTGAGAAAATATTCATAATAAGACTTATACTCTTCAAGTTTAACTATTTCCGAATGCATGTCACTGAAGGTAACTTTTTTTCTACCACTTTCTTCTTTTGTTAATTGTTGTTTTGAATGTACATAGGATGTTTGGGATGCCTCGGTACTGGGAAAGGTAACATGTTTCTTTCCTTTATCTATCTAGAGATCACGGGGAGGCACTCTATAATATTTAGGAGGAGAATGGGCCATGGAAGTAGCCGATGAAATAAGTGGTGTTGTATGAAGAGGTGGAGGACGTTTAACAGGCCATTGAGCGACACCGAAAGGAGGGTTTACATGGTTGTTTTCCCAACCATCATTAACTGGTCGAACATGAGGCTCGGGAAAGTCCATGATATTGGGGTGTGGCTACAAAGGTGCACTAGGAGGAGCTGGGGGATGAGGTAAAGTAGGTTGTCCACCAAGGTTCAAGTAACCAATTTGCACCAATTGATTAAATTCATCCAAATCAACATCAAAATTGATGGAAAATCTCATCCTCTTGTGCCTCCCTTGCTGTCAAAATACACTTGGTATTTTGCCTCTTCTCCCTCTATTTGCTATGTTACCTCCCTATGCTAAAGAATCTCATCTAGTTCACCATTTTCATTTCAATTAGTCCAAAATCCTTAAAGTATAATACAAGACACAACATAATAAACATCTATTGCAAACTTTGTTAAATATAATATAATTTAATTATGGCTATGAGTATATCATGATAATTCAAGCATAAAAGGGAGAAATGGAACATGAATAGTGTATGACAGGGAAGAAAATCCAAAACTCAATGAACACCCATCTTTCAATTTCAACTTTCCATAATCTGAACTAAATATTTCTTAAACTTTCTCTGTATATGAACAATCTACAGTTCTTTTAAACATATGAGCAGGGAAATGCATGAAAATGAAAATATATATGATTGAGACAAATGCTAAAGGGAGTATATTCTGTGAAAAGTGACATATAATGAAAGTAATGAATGAAAGTTCACGTTTAAAATCTAAACTCAGTCAACCTGTACATGCCTTTTATACTTGTTTACTTTTGTCATTACAGAACCAATATATTATCAATCAATCAACATGTAACTCTTCTAAGAAAATTTCCAAGCCATTTCTTAAGTCAATCACTATGCTCACAAACCATTATCTTCACAATATATCACATGCTAAAGTTTTTAAAACTGTGTACTAACAGAGTTTGCAGCAACCAAATTAACATGCCAACTCAAGATATGCTAAGATATCCAAGCATACCATACTCTATCAAGAGATTTGGGAGGAGTATGATGGCCATAAACAATGGGTTTGCAACAGTTCCATTTGTAACTTTAATTGCTAAATCCTCTCAAAATGTTGCTTTGTATACTTCTTTGTGTATGATAAATTCAACATCTCCTTTTATTACATAAACATGGGGAAAAAGAACGTTGAAATGCAATTATATATGACTAGGATAATATGACAAAGGGAATATATTCACGAAAAATGATATAATCAATGAGTTAAAAATGTGAAAGTTTATGTAAAACAAATTTTAACTCAACTGACATGTCTTTTAAACTTGTTCCCATTTCCAAACCAATCGTTAATTATCTTTAACACGGGTTGTCTAAAGATCCACAAAACATCCAAAACGATGTATGAATATAAAACCAACACCCATTACTTTGATATGTGGACTGTGGGTTTAAAACATAGTAAAAATTGAGTATGAGATCCAAAATGGACACAGATTATATCCAAGGATAATCCCAATCAAGAAAACCAAGAAAGGAACTAGATAGCATGTGGCCAAAAGTTCATTCGCACTAGCTAGAATTCTTTGAACAAAGATAAAGGCAAATGTAGAGCATAGAATTCATTCTTTCCACCAATGAACAAAAAGGTTAACACCAATTTACTTTCAAAACAAGTTTAGGTTCGAACCCACATCAAATATTTGTATGTGATAAAAATATCACTGATGTGTCCGAGCCATTATTCCTTACAATCCATTTTTGTAGTAAAAAGTCTTCCAAGAATATGCACACATATGGAAAATGATAATATAAACCAAAGGGCAACAACAAGCATACAAAAAGATAAAAAGCCATAACCATCATTGTAAATTGAAAACCCATGAATTGTTTTCTATAGTAACAAACTTTTGAGCAATTGCTTCAACCTTTTCATTTTGCAAATGATCGCTTATGAGCGAAAGACATGGAGATAAAAACTTATGCACTCACTACTAGCTAACCAGAGCCAAAACTAAATCATTTATAACAAATTAACTTGCAAGAAGATGCTTAAGAGTTGTGCAAGTACTTACCTTGTCTTAGTGGTCAATTTATACCAGTTCTCGAGACTTGAAATGGTTGCAAGAATGAATAGCAAGGGTGTCTTCTTGAGCAAGAGAACAACTCTCTCTATCCACAGTCCAAATTAAAACATCAAATGACGAGAACCCTAGAGACATCAAAGGTGGTAAAGTACGGGACTAGTGGCGTTTAATGCTCATGTCATTTTGAAATCAATGCATGGTTGAGGTAGTGGCCATCTCAAACCCCATACGCCGCCACTATCATATCAACCAAATTCTATCAACGAACCATAAGATATCAACCCCCATGTTGATTAAAACTTAATTTACATATCCCATATCAAATCAATTGAATCTTAATAATACCATTTCCCCTAAAACATATGATATGTGTTGATCACAACCATCATTATTATCATCCAAACCCTCATTGTTAGCATACCAATCATTTGTATCAAGTAATCTTCCATGTATATACAAATATTTCAAGTCAAACTGACATACTAAGATTTGAAAGCCCAAAATATACCTCATACCTTTGCCATATACCAACCATATAAACAACTTATTTCATAGCGCATGTATAATGTTGATGAAATTTATTAATAGGCTAACACCAATTGCATGTTGGATTGAACCCATTATGATAAATAACCTTGACTTATACACAAACCATATTTCATGCAAGCANTATATATATATATATATATATATATATATATATATATATATATATATATAGAGAGAGAGAGAGAGAGAGAGAGAGAGAGAGAGTTTACGTATTATGTTTATTCCATAGTTCTAATGTCTCATGAATCGAGAAAGCTTATAAGTTCATCAAAGGTAAAAATTCTATGCAATCTTTATGCTTGGCAATTCTATATATACCATTGTATATGCTTTGAGAAAAATAAACTGCTAACCCAAAACTTGTTATACCAAACAATACCATGTTTTTGCATGAGTATTAAATTGCAAAAAATTCAATGCCATTGAGTGTAGTGAGCATATAACCATGTAAAAACAAAGGATCATAACCCCACATATACCAAGCTAGACTGATCTCCAATAAATAACTTATTTTATACCATGTTCAGTGATGATAATCCATAATAATGTTATGTCATAATGTTGAGAAAGTAAATGTCAAATAATTTAAATGTTTGTTTCCTAGAGGACCCCACCTATTATATTTATATAAAATTTTAAATAAGTTATAGGCTTCACAACTCTTTGCGAGCTTTTAAGGTAGGTGAGAAATCATGAGTCAACAATTGCTAAGTTGATGAAAGAAGCTTCAAGTAATGGAGGATTCCATTTTGAAAAATAAAAGATTAACTCAGATATTGCCTCAAATAATCGAAATAGGTAGTAGAATTTAAAAACAAATTTCTTTTAATTATTAAAATTTATAAAACATTAACGAACTATATAATTTTTTTGTATAATATCAATGAAGTTGATTAAATTTTCTTGCATGGCGGGGACTAAGAACATACCTATATGTGCTTTGTTTTTAGGAGGCTTGTTAATGATACAAAGTCAAATTCCAAGATCAACCCCTTTATAATCTAGTGTCTCAATGTAAAGAGATAATGATCTATAAGAGAGGTTTGGAATCTCCTCAAGTGCCTAAACTTATATTAATAAAACCGGTTCTACAAATGCTCAAGATTAAATGTGGGGTTTAACTAGTGCCATGCCCATAAATATATCTCGTTGTCTCTGAAGTGTGCACAAGTGTTTCCTTTGCCAACCTGCAAAAGAAAATCCAAATTTGGTCAGAATGTTTATAACACATCAAGCAAAAGTTGGAATCTATGACATATTCCAACATATCGCTAAATAAAGACATATGTAATATGATCATGGGATAACTAACCATTACCATTCCCCAAGCGTCAACAAACGAACGTATGGCAACAAAGTATGGAACCCCAATTGTGTCAACCAATCTGAAATAGTCTAGTTAGATCTTTTCTACTTATAGTAACCATACTCATAAATAAACTAATAGAAGCACCACTATGATCAGAAGAAATGCCCTTCTTATGATATCACAAAAAGAAAAGTATATTTCAAGAAAAAAATGATGACGGAGACAATATAATTTTGTAGTTGGCAATACAATTGAGATGTTTGAGAATATTCTTAATAATGTGTGGAGAGTATTGGTTGTTTATAAGTCTCCAACAAGGGACACAGAACTGTATGGTTCAACTTTTGCAGGGAACATAGTTTGTGTTTGAATATTATATCAATCGGTAATAATTTGTGCAACATTTACCCATTTGTCCATTTGTGTTGAAATTAACAAGTCACTTAGCAATAATCATTTCACCGGACCATTGCCAAATTTCACCAATTTAACCATGTTAGAGCGACTGTAAGTTTACTTTTTACAAAATTTCCATTTTCAAACTTTTAAGTTTGCTATGCATTTTCACAATATCAAAATTCACTTTGATTACTAGGCGGATCTATTTACAAAACAATAGAATTTTCATTTTCTAACTTTTAATTCACTATGAAT
>ML777850.1:60781-71150 GCA_009831015.1 Picea engelmannii | reverse complement strand
AAATGTTGTCATTTTTTTACTTAAAATGTATAAAAATTTGAAAGAAAATGATAATTTTTTATAAAATTTAGACTTTTTTTGTTCAATTATGTCCATAAAAATGTTTTATTTGACATGATATTTTAAGGAATATGTACCAAAATATATAGGTTTTTTATGATATATGGCTATAAAATGTGTAACTTTTTGATAAATATTCAAAAGTGGTGTTATTTAACTACATTTTTTTCGATTTATTGAAGTAAAGGTAAACAATGTGTTAAAAATGATGTTTTTCAATATATTTAAAAAGTATGGAACAATAAATTAATTAAGGAGGCAAAATTCTATGAAAAATCGTAACTTCGAAAAAGTAAATGGTAAAAAACATTTTTAAGATTGAAAGAAGCATGAAAAATGACTAAAAAAGGAGTTGAATAAAAACAATATATATATATAGAAAAAATTGAAAATAGATGAAAAATGAGCATTTAAAAAAATAATGTGGAAACATTGTGGATCGAAAAATTTAAAATATCAAAAATTAGCGAAAAACAGAGACGGGGTGCTACTGGTAGCACCATTTTTAAAAATGAGGTAAAAAATTGGACCCCCAAAAAAACGAGAACTCTGGAGAGTTCTCGTTAAGTTGGTAACTATGTTTTGAATGTATCTATGCAAACAACCATGGTATTTGAGCACTAGATGTCGCTCAGAGTCTTTGATACCTAACTTGGTGCGCAGGGTATGGAAAATATTGGTGATATCTGGCACTGTCTGGTCCCTTTCTTGATGCAGAGTGGTCCATCTGTTGTATTGGTCCTCGTAGCTTCCAACAAGGTAGTTTTGTTCTTTAATGGCACACCGGAAGGAATACCATGTAGGGGCAACCACAAATATTATAGATTCCTTTATGTCCCTTTGCTCAAAGTAAGTGTCCCACCAGTGCTTAACATGGGGGACGATCTTAAGGAGTGAAAAAGTAATATTTTCCCTATGGAAAAAATTGTGGACCGAAAAATATCCTTTGAGCAGATTCAACCATTTATCTACAACATCTGCATCTATCAATCCTTCAAATATGGAATATCAAAATTTACCTATACCTTGAAGGGGGTTGCATGGCTACTTGATGAAGATGCTTCTTTTGTGGGCACTTGTCGAAGGATCTACGCAAAGTTGTCCACATTTCGTTCCTTTGTCATGCAAGGGCTTCCTCGAGCAACATTTTAAAAGGATCTCCTACTCTATCATCTTTCTTTTCGTCTCCCATGGGTTGTTTTTGGGCTCGACGCGAACGATCTTGTAATGACTCAATTAGTTTGAGTCCCAACTTCTTGTACCCAGATCTTGTCAGGGACATGCACAAAGAAAAACAAATGAAGAGAAGATCACTTTGATACAATTGATCCGGATTTAGCAGCGGAACGAACTGATTAACAGACTGAAAACAATAAACACAGAGATATAAAGAACAACACATATATCCAGTGAGCAATTTCTTCTATTGAATGAATGAAATAGGCTAAAACTGTAAAACTGCATAACTAAAACACTTGCTCGAATGGTGGTAGCTATCTCTGAGAAGAGATGTGGCTGCTACACGCATTTGTCTGAGCATAATCATTACAATGAGGCTCCAAAGGTCTTTTTAACACTACTCATGAATTCCAAAACCCTAGAGATCCAAAAACCTAACCCTAGGAGATGAAACGCCAAAAGTTATGTGGATCCCTATGGGTAAGTTGGTACATCAACTTCTGGGGTTCGTAACTTTTGCATACGACCTCTATTTTAGGCACGTGATAGCCCGTTGCAAAGGTATTTTCAAGAACTACACATTACACCATCAAACTCTAACTTAATGTATAGTTTGACTGTGGTGAGCCAAAAAAACATTGTTTAGGGCCCCAAAACGGCTCTGGAAGTACAACAAGATGTGCTGACATGAAAACATACAAAATAAGCTAGTTGGATTAGGTGGGAGGCCACCAGTATCCACCTGGAAGATGTGTAGGGCTTCAGACAGCCCCGGAAGTGAAGAACCCACAATTACAAAGAAGTACAGAAGAACGTGTTGAACTAAAAAACTGTCAAGAGGAGCCAGTTGGAATAGCTGGGTGGCCATCAATATCCACCTGGATCATCTATAGTCTAAATAATTACGAAATTCATACTCTCACTGTAGTAATATTTCCTTCCAAGTGTGATCACATTAAAAGTGTGATGTCAAAAGAATTAAAAAAAAAAAGATTTTTGTTATCCCTATTAGAATTCTATGATAAAAGTAGTTATAATGTGTTGAAGTTCTAGGTCCCACTCCTCTTAGTGAAGGTCACAATTTTTTATTTTATAAAATTGTCCTTCTGACACAACCATCCATTGTTCATTGTGGCATGCATATGTTTTATTAAAAAAACTTGATTTTGTTTTTCACTATATCGAAAGCATTGTCACCATCATCACTACAGAAAATGATAACGAGAAGGGTTTGTCGATGGGCGTTGAACCAATATTTACCGATTTGTTTTTTTTATCAATGGTTTTAAATGACAACAAGCTAACATATGTGTGGATTTAAAAATGTTCTGAACAACATGTATCACACTTAAGGAAAATCTCTAGAACGAGTTAGAGAAAAATTTATTTGGGTAAACAATGCCATCACAAATATTGTTATTTTCACATGGGAATTGGACAAACATCACTATTCCTAGGTCTTACCAATGCAAATATAAGCTCATACTCATTTATGAGGCTCCAAACTCTAAATTTAATGTGAAGCATAACCATTGGGTGGGATAAAAATTTATACATAGCCATTGGCTTTATCAAAACTGCTCACATACCCAAAAATGATATTGCAAGATTTTTTTCGAGATTTACTAGCGTCCAAATCTAATACGTGGTAATTTTAAGTTTTTTTAATTTTTTTTTCAAGGAAAAAAAATATTATATTCGTAAAAAAGAATATACATGTTCCAGTTCTTTTAAAAGGCCTTTGCAGGCTCACTCCACATTCTTAGAGACTTTTGTCATCTCCTTGTTTTGTGAAAACCTTCCATGATCATTTACAAGTGAAAAATCAAAAGTGGAATTCCATAGCCTCAGTTTATATTTCATCAAGGAATTCATAGAATCTGAAGGCTCCATTCTACAGTTCCATAACTTCTTTAGAAATTTCATCTGCTTTAGTGTTAAGCTCTTTTAAGATGTGATGAAAAGATAGCCACTCTAAGGCCTGCAAGTTTAGCTGAATCTCTCTCATAATTGTGGCCAATCTAGTGTTTTGGATAGTGATTTTTCCCCTTGCCCAGTCAATTGCCATTTTTGAGTCACCCATCATTTGCAACTTCCAAATATCCTTTTCCTTTTCCATATCTAAAAGTGTCCATAACGTTATGAGTTCTGCCTTATTGTTGGTCCCTCCACTTAGAGCATATTTGATATAGATGTAATGATTTTGGTTGATGAACAAAACAATTCCTACTCCACACTTTGGTGGGTGCCCTTGGCTGGCCCCATTAAAGTATCCCCATTGGATTTCATAATATACTAGGGGAGGAACTGGAAAGAGATATTTTTGTCCACTCCGGTCTTCTTTGAATTCCACTGTCTGGCTAAGAGTGAGGGATGTTGTTACTTTAGGTGGAACAAAATTATCTTTAAAAATGGAATTATTACGAGTCCACCATATATTAGAGATCATCAAGCTTGGTAAACCTGCATAAAGATTAACAGATCCATCCTGAATCCATGTCCTGAAACAATCTTTCAAATTGTCCCTATTCCAATCCGCTTTGGCATTAATCTTTTCCTTTATCATCTTCACGACCTGACCTTCATAGGGGCAAGTAATGAAAAGGTGAGAGACAGATTCATGATTTGATTTGCAAAGAGCACACCGATTGGGTCCACACCACCCCCTCTTTAAGCCATTATCCCAGGTTAATAATTTATTATTTAAGGCTAGCCATAGGGTGATTTTACATCTGGGGGGCTTTGAATTTCGACCATGGTTTCCACCACCATTTTTTAGGGCTTTCATGTCTGTCTTTCTGCCGGGCTTTATAGCCCATTTTTGTCGTAAAGGATCCATCCTTTGGGTTCTTGGACCAGTGTAATGAGTCCTTAGAATCATCATCTAGGGAAATGAAGTTTTCACATAGTGATGAGACGAATGAATCCCATTCTACAACCATAACATCATGGAGCTCTAGGGATGCAACATCTTTCCACCCCAGTCGACCTCTCAGTTGAGGATCCCCTACACGAGTTTCATACAAAGAGAAAATGTTTTGACCCCTAAGGATCTGTAGAAGGGATTCCGAGAGCCTGAAATTATTTCTGGCCCCGAGCCAAGGATCCTCTCCCAACCAAACACTACGACCATTGTCTATTCTATATATCATCCAACTACCCACCATCGAGAAGGCTTCCACCAAGGATTTCCAAACTATGGATCCCTTCGAAGATTTTACAGGCACGTGAAATCACTCTGCTACAGACAGGTTTGCGAAATATTTAGAGTTTATCACTCGAACCCACAACAAATTCCCTTGTGTAAGTCTCCATAGTTTTTTTCTGGCTAGAGCTCGCACAAAGGAGCAGATGTACTTTAGACCCCATCCTCCAAGTTCCTTAGGTTGCTGCTATAGATTCTCAACTAGCTAGGTGAATTCCTCCTGGGAATTTTTTACCAGCCCAAAGATATTGGCAACTTAACCTGCAAACTTTTGAAAGGAATCCTTTGGGTATTGTAGCTATAGAGTTCCACTAAACAAGAATACTTTCTAAGACCGCTTTGAGTAATACTGGCCTTCCTCCTCTTGACAACATCCTATTCACCCAGATAGATATCCTAGCTTCCATTTTTTTAGCAGCCACCCTCAATCCGCCTTTTTGTAGCACTCTGGTTTGAGGAGGAAGCCTAAATAATTTACCCCTTCATAAAGAGGTTTTCTTTGAGCAAGGATGATGTTGAGGAAGGAATTTGTTTCGGCTTCTGAGCAGTTGTTTAGCATGATACACAATTTTTCCATATTTACCATTATTCCTGTGGCTCGACAATATAGGTTTAGGATTCTTTTAAAAGATGAAAGATCTCTTGGCGAGCCATACACACTACATAAGACATCATTAACAAACAACAAATGAGAGACCATTTCTGAATCAAACACTTTAACCCTTCTCAACAAACCATTAGATCGAGCTTCCTTCATCAGTCTACTCATAGCTTCTACGATTATCAAGAAGAGGAACGATGATAAGGGGCATCCCTAGCGAAGGCATCTCATGGCTCTAAAGAACCGACATGGGGATTCGTTAATTAGAAATGCAAAGGACACAGTCTGGAGGCATCCCATGATCCAATTTACTATATTCAAATTCATTCCCATCTAAATGAGGACCAGGCGTAGGAAGGTCCAGTTGAATCTGTCGTAAGTTTTTGACAGGTCCAGTTGAATCTGTCATAAGTTTTTGACAAGTCCAGTTTTAAGATGGTCGCTTTGAGGTTCCTTTTTTTTACTGAATGGAGGACCTCTTGAGATATAGCTATTGCGTCGTGGATCTTCCTGTTTTGCAAGAAATCAAACTATTTCTCACCAATTACCTTGCTTAACATTAGTCTTAAACGACGAGATAAAATCTTGGTTATTAACTTGTAGATTACATTACAACAAGAAATCGTCTTGAAGTCCCCAAACGATTCAACATTTTGTTGTTGGGGTATGAGGCATAGGAATGTTGAGTTTATAGGTCCATGAATTCTACCTACCCTTTGAGATTCCCTTACCATCAAGAGAAAATCATCCTTGAATAGTTCATAGAAGGTTTTGAAAAATTCAACTGTAAATCCATCCGGTCTCGAGCTCTTTCTGTTTTACATGGAAGAGAGAGTTGTACACAGTTCTGCCTTAGTCACCTCTTCTTTTAAAGATTGATTCATATATTTTTTGAAAACTAGAAGGAACTTTGCCACGACTTCGAGTATTTCCTAAATAGGGCATCCTGCAGGGGTTGCAAAGAGGTTTTCAAAATATCTTGCTCCAACTTTGGCCTTATCTTGGAAGGAGTTGACCGTATTCCCCTCTTCATCCTTGATTTCCCAAATTGTGTTGAGATTTCTTTTGTGATTTGCAAATTGGTGGAAGAACTTCATGTTGTTATCTCCTGCTTTTAACCAAAAAGCCCCACTTTTCAAATTCCATTCCCGCTCCTCTTTTTTCAGCCATGAATTTTTAAGTTCCTCCATATTTTTTAGCTCCTCTAACTAAGTTGGACTAAGAGAGCCTTCATCTATTCGTTTGAGGACACTTGAGAGTTTGTCCTCGGTTTCAGAAATATCTTTGTGCCTCTTGGCTCTCCAGATAGGAAGCCATTGTTTAATGGCCTCTTTTAATCACTTCAAGTTTGCTTCGAATTGAACAATCAAAGGCTCGGGCTTTAAGGGAGATATCCTTACCTAAGAGGAGGAAACCAATTTCTTAAAATCGTCTTCCTCCATCCAAACCTGACTTATTTTTAAAGGATTTGAATGGGATTCATAACTAGATTTCCACTGTAATGAGATAAGACGGTGGTTCGATATCCCCCCATCCTCAAACTTTGATTTAAACCTGAATCCCAATTCTAGGAGAGCCTCAGAGACCATAAATCTGTCCAATCTCTTCGCTACTTCGTCATTCTCCATTCTAAAGTTTCACCAAGTAGGGGTTAACTTTACCGGTTCAAGGTCCACCAGACGTAAATTCTCTAGAAAGGATAGAACAAAAACTTCTCTCATGGTCCTCTCTAGGGTTCGACCTCGACACCTCCCTTAGAGAGAGAGTGAACTTCAGGTCACCACCTACCACTGTAAGAGGGTCAAAAAAGACACCTACAGATTTCAATTCTTCTGAGAAAGGGACCCTGTGAGAGTAAGGTCCATAAATAATAACATCAGAAAAGGAAAAATCACAATTTTTATGTTTAAGCTTGACATAGATAGAAGACCGAACAACAAAGGAAGACAAGGCCTTAAAATCGGGACTCCACCCCGTGAGTATCCCTCCTGACATACCATCAACATCTACTACACTAAAAGGCCAATTCCTCAACCAAGATCCCATAATCTCCCTAGCTTTATCACCTATACACATCATCTCCTGAAGCATGATAATATCAAGCTTCAGGCTCATGAGAAACCTCTTGAGGGGTAGATTTTTCTGCCTCCTCACCCCTCTCACATTGAAGGAGACTAGAATCATCAGGGCGAGAAGGGTAGGGTGTTCCCAATTATAAGGGCCGTAGTAATAGTAGATTGGGTTCCTTTACAGATTTTAGCTACCCCCTTTTCCTTTTCCTTGTACAAATGTGATTTCCTTCCGGCATGAGAGACTTGAGGGTGGTCTAAGGTCTAAGGCTAGACCTCCCTTAGCTCCTTAGGAAGGTCCCTTAATCTCAAAGCATAACCTTTAGTAGGGGGAGAGGGGGGCTTCAGGGACGAAGGGGAAGGGGGGCACGCTTTCGACTTCTTAACGCTCGGGGGAACAATGGCAGAGGAGGATCGATGGGGAGAGGGGATTAAGAGGCTTTGAAGGCTCCATGGTGTCATTCACGAGAGGGGAGTTGGGAGGGAGGAAAAGGGTTAGGGGAAGAGGCTCCATATGGGGACTGGTCCACCAGATCTCCAGTCAGGGAGAGGGGGGAGGCCATAACCAGAGGAGAGGCCTCTCTAGTAAGGGGGGGGCAACTTTTGATGGGGGAAGGGAAGAAAGAGGACAAGGGTTAGGGGAAGAGGCTCCACAAGGGGATTGGTCCAGTAGATATCCATTCAGAGAGAGGGGGGAGGGCATAACCAGGGGATAGGCCTCTCCAATAGGGGGGCAACTTTTGATGGGGAAGGGAAGAGGGAGGGAAGAGGGAAGGAGGGATATCCATTTCTGTTGAAAATGAAACTTCCAAAACAAAACTAGACAATAATGCAGGGACCAAAACCGAAGAAATATTTTCCATACCCATCGAAGAAGCGTGTTGAATCAGATCCCCTAAAGCTTTGCTTGTAGAGACCACTTCTCCAGGACTGAGGTTAACCTTCACTTTCTTTCCATCTACCGAAATTGCTTCCATCGAGTCTACTTTTCCAAGTGTAGATTTCGTTCTTTGGGCCTTTGAGGAGATTTGGGCTAGAGGTGCGAAGCTAGAACACTAGGCATGAATGTGTCCAATTTCATGGCAACCATGGCATTAGAACAATAAATTCCAATAGTCTACCCTCTGATGCCATATTTTATTTGCAAAAACAATGTTGAGACTACCCACCATGCCATCCCAGACGTCCACCTCAACCTGGATCCACGCCCAATGTCGGTCCTTTTTGGATGCCCAGTTTGGCTTGAGCCTCATAAATGTACCCAACTTATTACCTATGGCCTCCATTGGACCATAAGGCCAAGGGTAATCCATGTAGGATTGCCCATACTTTCATTAGGGCCACTGGCTCTCTTATCGGGTCGAAATCCACAGTCCAGGACTTGACAACCCCCATGTCCAATTTCTGCTTAACAACTCCGCACAATCCTCCTCAGACCGTAGTAGAAAGGAGCTCCAGCCTCTGGCCAACACATGCGCTTTTGGAGCATAGCCTAACAATGGTTTCCAATGTTGATCCATCCATCTCTAAAGGGCCTTCTCTCCAGCGGCCTTGCCGCTGAAATGCCCTATTAACATATTGCCAGCATATCAAGTTACTTCTGCAATGGAGATGTCCTCTCCTACTACCATCATGACTGTTCCTCCTCTCTGTCTAATACACTTTGAGTTTTTCTTTGGTCTTGAACCATTCGAGCCCAAAATCTTAAACTCACCCTGACAAGCTTTTGATTTCCTAGCCGAGCCTACTCGCGGGTTGCTGGAACGATGAAAGTACCCCCGAATTTGCCAATAGTGTAGAATGATAATCATTGGAGGAATGCATACTGGTGCCTTCATGTCTGTCGGAGCTGGATGGATCATTAATTCGCGAATCACTTGCTGGATTGGCACCATCCTTTGCTCACTCGAGAGAGGTCCTGAGATCACCAAGACTAGAGTCCGAATCTGTGCCGAGGAAGAATTTAGATAGGTTTCTTCTATTCAAAATCTCTTCGGTGGTAACAAAAGCCTTGTCACGAGACATGCTTGCATCATAATCCAACTCAGTTTCATTTGATGACGCCATCTATCCTCTCAAAATCATCCTTATTGCATAAACTCATGCCTATCGAACGGCGGGAAGGAAAAGGCGTAGGAGAAAGGAAAATCCAACTCGACAGAGGTGCTGGATTACTGGAGGAGAGGGTCGGGAAAAGGAGAGGGTCGGGAAAAGGAGGGCCTGAGGCCTTTGTTCTTTGTTTTATTGGACAAAAGACATTTTCGCACGGTCGCTTACCGCAATCACCCTTCCCTTCACCATCCCCACGATGAGTTTTTTCAATTATTATAATTAAAAAAAAACACATCAGGGCTATTTAATCATAGTAAGCATTTCTATTGCCGTAGTCTAAACGTTCTACAAAATGATTCTTTTCCGGTTATATTTTCTGGAAATTTTTGCCTAAAAGTCGACAAGAAATTGTTAGATCTACAGATTTAAGTGATTATTTATGTGTGATTAGAGTGTCTTTGGGATTTTTCAACATGCTGAATTCATTTCTACAATCAGAAATAGATTTTAAACAACAAAAAATAGTAATTTTGTGCAAATTTATGTTATTCGATTCTGACAAAAAAAAACCATTTCATAGGACAATTAAACAAAGCCATTTTTATTAGTAACAAAATTACATTTTTTTATATTTAAAAAAAAATTCATTTTAATAAAAAAATTTAAATTAAAAAAATAAAAAATAAAAAATAAAATCGGGTCAATTATGTCCAACTGACCTAACTGATCTTCCGTGCTTTGGCAGGGCCTATTAATAGATATGTTAATAATGGCAATTTACATCGTATCATAACGCACAAGTTACAACCACCATGATCTAATGAGTCGTGGAGAATTAATAAATTGTTTTGGGATATACATTAATATTGCTGATCTTCAAATGTGCAACTAACACTTATTTTTTCTTTTTCATTGTGCTATATATTAAATGGCCCAATTTCTTCTATGACCATTGGATAACTAATATCTTGGAAATAATTTTTATTTGTTACAAAATCCTTTCGATAAATAACCCGCCCATTTACAAATACAGTTTAATAAAGTTCTTAATTTTTAATTTAAAATATCCTCTTCTCCCTCGTATTTTCTCTGACGGCTGCAGTTTTTTTATATATATGTATGGCCGTACAACTCGGTATTGTAAGATTTGAATGCTGTCAAAAAATGGTCTAAAATGCTGCTCGGTTATATATATGAATGAGG
>ML777850.1:25235-38971 GCA_009831015.1 Picea engelmannii | reverse complement strand
CCCCCTTTGGCTTCCCTAGGAGTAAGCCTAGACGGAAGAGGTTCCGGTCAAAGTGACAGCGTGGGCTGTGAACCTAGGCATTGTGCCTCCAAGGACACACTAAGTGAGCTGAACTCAAGCTCACGTTTGCAAGTGTGTATAAGAACGACAACAAAACCTTATACAAAAACACCCATCTCCTCACCATTCTTATTAGTTACATCTTGATAAGGATTTGAGGTCACAAAATATTTCTTCTCAGGTGCATTATTTGGCCATCAAGGGTGATTTCCTTTGCTTTGCTTTGAACATCTTCAACCTCGTTAGTGGCTTGTCTGTGCAACCTTAGAGGAGACAAGGCCCTTTGACTATCCTCCCATGGGAGGATGCAACTCGAGAGGAGCTTGCAGGATCCTTACATGTATCTGAGTTTGCAAGCTTGGATGAAGCTGACCCAGAAATAGTTGTGCTCTCATGCTGAGGCTTGGAAGTTGCTTTTCCTTTGTTTCCCTTTTTGTGATCCAGGAGGATCCCCACAATCGATCCAATCAGATGGTCTCAAATTCTGTTGAAAACGTCTACACATTGAAGAGCTTGTCAAGAGCTTTCCAATGCAATTTGAACGAGGTTAATCAGACACCATATGCAAAATGTATGTCTTGTTGAAGTTAAAGGAAAATAGGTAAAAGCAAGGTAGAATGCTGACACGTGGATCTATCATATTCTGACATGTGGACCAATCATAAGGTAACATGTGGCAAGGTTTGTTTGGTCTTTGAACCAAGGTGAATGTATGGTAATCCCCAAAAGTTTGTGATGCTAGCTTCAATGTGGCATCAACACTTTGCATTCAAATGTTATGTGTGGAGGTTACAATTAAAAATTTGTTATGATTCAAAATCCCCATCAATGTGGGATAAATCTAAACAAACGAGATTTAAAAAAACCCTATAATATATCGTGCCAACCAACAATACCTATGTGCAACACGTGCCATTAATGAAACTAACAAAGTACTCCTTTTGTGCCATTACTATGCCTTATACAAAATCCACATGGTTTTATTTAGTGTATGTAATCGTGCTACGTATTACATGTGGGATAAATATATCCCTCCGAAAAAAGCAAAGGGTGGATTCAAGGGGATTTGAACCCCGATATTTTGTAAAAAAAAATGCCTTACCACTGTACCACGCGCTTGGGAAGTGTTATATAATGGATTGAATTGTATTTGAACGTAGAGACAGAAGACCCATTAATGGGAAAATAGGCAAGTTGTGTTCATTGTTGTGGGAAGAATCTATTGAAGGTTGGGAGGCCCGTGCTATTGTCTTCCTAGAGAACACTAGCGACTCTTTTACAGACTGAAAGCCATTCTTTGATGTAAAGAGATGGAATGTTGTACTTTGCATCATTTTTAATGGATCGGTTCCTCAATTGAAGCGGACCCAGAGACATAGCCCAGGCGGGCTGAACTCCGTTATCAATTTGTTGAGTTTTGTCTATGATTATTTCTGTTCTATTCTCAATTTCAATTCTTTAAATTGTTGATTTTAATTTATTTAAGCCAATTTTTAACGAAATTACCAGAAAATTGAGAAGCTTTGTATAAGAATTCAAATTAGTGTAACGAAGCAGTGTAGCACTAATTTTGGATCAAGTTTGATATCATAGCAGTTGATCAGGGATACACTGATTTGGATTTGCACAAGCGTTGGTATTGAATGCTAACCAATTCTAAGCTCAAGCGCGGAGAAGGATCGTTTGAAGAGTACAATCTTGAGATTGGTTTGAGTCATGCATTCCAAAGACAAGAAATGGGATCTCGAAGGGAAGAAACCCTCTTCGAATCTGAAAGAATGTTTCGGCAAGATTCTCTCGACATGAAAACCACGGTGGAAGAATTATATCGAGAACGAAGGAAGAATGGAGAAGGCGCAAGCTAAGGTAAAGGAGAAGGAGGTGGTGATGATCCTCCATCTCCATCCTCTCCTTCAAGTTCAAGTTCCTCTTCAATTCCATAGAGAAAACAACAAAGAAAGCTGATTCTAAATTGCCTTTGTTAAAATTAGAGGTGAAATTTGATTTGCCAACGTATAATGGAGAGCTTAATGCAAAGAAACTGGATAATTGGATGAAGCAAATTGAAGTATATTGCAGGGTTCAAAGAATTGTGGACGATGAAGCAAAAGTCCAACTAGCTACTCTCCGACGCGGAGGCACAACATTGATCTGGTGGGAGAGTAAGATTCAAGAAGATCTTCTTAAGCAAGGTAAAATGATATCTTCTTGGTATGAATTCACAACTGCATTGAAGAAGCAAGTTTATCATTTACGGTATATGCAACAAGCAATAATGGATTGACATAGAATAAGGTGAGGTAGAGGGCAAAATGTTCAAGACTATACTCAAGAGTTTAGAAAGAAGGAATTAACATTGGACATTCCTCTTTACACGCAAGAAACTCTTTTGAAGTATATTGGTGGGTTGCATAATTATTTGAGACATACTATTCTCGTGTTTAAACCAACTAATCTCGATGAAGTTTGTGTCCAAGCCACTCATATTATCTCTGATGTAATGGTATTTGATCTCAATGTGTTTCGATTTATCGTGAAACACATGATTCTTGGAGAGCTTCACATAGCTCTGGTTATCGCAATGGATAACGGTGGAATCCATCTCATGACCAAATAAGTCTGCAAGGAGCTTGCGAATCCACACTGCTTCATGGAATGCCACACATAATGCAATGTACTCTGCTTCTGCGGTACTCAAAGCCACAAAAGTCTGTTTCCTGTTGCACCAGGAAACCATGGCATCTACCAAAGTAAAACAACAACCGGATGTGCTCTTCCGGTCCACTGCGCTCCCTGTCCAATCTGCATCGGCATATCCCTGCAATCTCATGTCTACACTGGAGGCATATCTCAGGCCATAACCAACTGTGCCTCGTAGATATCTCAACACATGCTTCGCTGCTATCCAATGTGTATGTCTCGGCTGACTCATAAACTAGCTGAGTACACTCACTGCATAACATATATCAGGTTTGATGTTAACCAGATACATCAATGATCCAATCAACTGTCTGTAAAGATGCGGATCAATCTCGCCTGAATCAGAAGAAGTCTCGTTCATCTTCTACAGATTCATCACCATCGGTGTAGGCATGGACTTGCAGCCTGTCATCCCGAATTTCTTCAATATCTCAACTGTATATTTT
Organism: Picea engelmannii; assembly: GCA_009831015.1. Lineage (NCBI taxonomy): Eukaryota > Viridiplantae > Streptophyta > Pinopsida > Pinales > Pinaceae > Picea > Picea engelmannii. Next base: position 35,765 of record ML777850.1, on the reverse strand, counting down.
CCTTGACTCGGGAAAATCTCATCAGTCCTCTGCCACACTTCTAGTCCCTATAAGTAGTGCATTATACCAAGGTCCTTCATCTCGAATTCAGAAGCCAATGCACGCTTGCATTCAACAATGAGGCTTTCTAAACCGGTGAGGAATAAGTTATCAACATATAGGACCAAAATCAAGCACTCGTCACCAACAATGTGGTAGTATAGGTTAGGATCAACAACACTCTTGCTGAAGCCCAAACTCATCAAGTATCCATCAATCTTCTCATACCACGCACGAGGTGCCTGCTTTAGTCCATACATGGATTTCTTCAACTTGCATACATGAGACTCCTTCCCATGTGTCACGAATCCATCTGGCTGCTCGATGTAAACTTCTTCCTCAATCTCACCATTGAGAAAGGATGTCTTTACATCTATTTGATGTAGTCTCCAACCCATGGATGCAGCTAGGGCAATAATCGTACGGATGGAAGTGTATCGGGCAACAGGAACAATCTATTCTCTCCACCCGAGAAAATCCTCTAGCCACAAATCTCGCTTTGTACTTCTCAACACTTCCATCAACTGCATGTTCTTTTGCCTCCTGCAGAGTCTGTCGAGCCCATGCAGGCCTCTTCTGGCCTACTGCAATGTCTTTGGGAACATCAACTGGATCAACTGGATTTGTAGCTGTCTCCCTCTGAACTGCTGAAGGGGGAGAAGGTATTGTCTCTTCCTTCTTCTCACTGTCAATCTCCATCTAAGATTCTCTGGATCTTCGGAAGGCTATTTCTTCATCAAATGCGACATCTTTGCTAACTTCGATTTGTCTCTGACCAAGGATGTAGATCCGGTATGCCTTCGAAGATTCACTGTACCCCACAAATGTACCCTTTTTTCTTGAAGGATCTAGCTTGGTCCTCTTCTCCTTGGGTACATGAAAGTATATTGGGCACCCAAATATCCTGAAGTGTCCAACCTCAGGCTTCACTCTGGTGAAAGCTTCTTCGGGAGTTATGTTCTTCAGAATCTTACGAGGACTCCTATTCTGAACGTACATTGCTGTCATGGATGCCTCTGCCCACATAATGATAGGTAGATTCTGATCATGTATCATCGCTTTGGTTGCCTCAACAATGGATATGTTCTTTCTCTCTGCAACCCCATTCTGCTGAGGGTTATAAGGAACGATGTACTCCCTCTTGATCCCTGCTTCAATACATAAATCACTGAAATCCCTGGAGGTGTACTCTCCTCCATTATCTGATCTCAACACTTTGATCCTCCTCTCGGTCAGGTTCTCAACCTGACCTTCAAACTCTTGAAATCTCGCAAGGACTCCATCCATGGTCTTCAAGAAGTAAATCCATGTCTTCCGAGAGTGATCATCGATGAAGAGCACATAGTACAAATATCCGTTCAAGGAATCAACAATCATGGGTCCACAAACATCTGTATGTATCAGGTCCAAGATCCCCTTGGATCTATTGTCACTGCTCGAAAAGGACCCCTTGACATTCTTGCCAAGAGTACAACCTCTGCAAATGCCATCATGCTCGATATGTATCTCTGGAAGGCCTGTCACCATCTTCCCCAGAGCGGGAAGGGCTCTATAATGTAAATGAGCAAGTCTTCTATGCCATAGCTCGCTCAAGCTGATAGTATCATGTAACAGGGCTTGGACTAGTTAGACAGTCAATCTGTACAAGCCGTTTTCTCGAACACCAATCACTCGGGCAGAATCCATGTGTGAGTTCTTGTGGCATGCAAGAACTTTTCCTTCAGAGAAGGTAACCTTGTAGCCTTTATCCTTTAAGGCAGAATCAGAGACAAGGTTCCTCTTCATCCCAGGTACATATAGTACCTCACTTAATTGAAGTGGTATGTCAGAATCTAGTTGGAAGGTAGAAGTTCCAACTCCTTTCACAGTATATATGGCATTATCACCAAGTACAATATGTAGATGAGACTCTTTCTCTACAAGGTCTGTAAGATGTTCTCTATATCCAGTCATGTGCCTGGAGGTACCATTGTCAATCAATCAAATATCACTCTTAGTAGGAACTGTGCCTGAGAGTGTTGATATGAAGAAGAATGCTTCATCGATTGTATCTTCATCTCTATGATGTGGTTCTAGATCAACATCGACAGTGGAGGCATGTTGTCTTCCTTTCTTCATGGTAGGACAATTTCTCGCAGTGTGTCCATACTTGTCACATCTAAAACATTGAATCTTTGAATTGTCTTTTCTATGTTCATGACCTGAAGCTGTTGAAGTTTTCTTGTCTTTGAATGCTTTGCTGAAACTTATTCTATTCTTTCTGCCTTTCTTTGCATGAGAAGCAAGAGCTTTATTGTCATCATGATGGGAGTCTTGCACTCCTCTGGCTATAAGTTTGGTTTCCTCCTGAGTGCAGTCTGTCCATAGACCATCAAACTCAGGTAGATCTACTCTTCTACTGATACTTTGAAGAAATGGTTCCCAATGTCTTGGAAGAGCATTGAGAGTAATCATGGCAAGTTCTTTGTCTGTTATGGTTTCTCCAATGGCACCTAGCTGATCTCTAATCTCTGAGATCTTCATGAAGAAAGTGGCAATGGTGTCAGCTTTCGTCATCTTGATATTTTGAAGTTGGCGCTTCAATGTAAGAGCTCTGTTTGTGTTGTTGCTCTCAAACATCTTCTTCAATGCATCATACATTTCATAAGCTGTCTTCAGGGTAGAGATGCGAGGTAGTAGATGATCTCTCGTTGAATAGATGATTATCTTCCTTGCTTTGACATCGTCTTCCTTCCTATCAACCTTCTCTTCATCGGTTGTTGTTGTTGGAAAAGTCTTTTCTATCAAACTCAATAGGTCATTCTCTTCTAGAGTGATTTGTAGTCTTGATTTCCAGGAGCTGAAGTTGCTTGATCCATTAAGCCTATCTTCCACCAAAGTTCTGTTCATCATGGCTTGTAGATTCTTCACAAACCCTAGTGGCTAGGCTAGCAGCCCTAGCTTTAGAAAACTTGACGGCTAGGCTTAGGCTAGAAACCCTAGGTTTCGTTGGACTTATGATTGCCAACAATATCCCTTTAGATAGTCAAAATAACCCCAATGAAGTTCTAGGGTTTGCAGAAACCCTAGAAACCAAAATTTGCAGAAACTCTAGAAACCCTAGGGCTGAAAATCAAAATTTTTTCGATTTACAATCTGAGAGTTGCAGAAGGTGCGCTGAAGGAGGTCGTACTTGCCTATGCAAAAATTAGGCCCAACGTTTAAGTGGAAGGTGCTAGAACTAGCTTGACAAGAAAAATGGAGGGGGCTGTTTTTGCAGTTGCAGCAAGAAGGTGACGGCTAGCTTGAATAGCTTGTGCAATGGCTCTTCAAGAACTCTGCTCTGATACCATGTTGAATTTTAATGCTTAGCTCAAGGACATGTAGTTTCTTTTCAATTTAGCATGAACTCGAACCATAAAACAATGCAGCAATACAATATACAATAGCTGTAGTAACCAAGATCACAAGAAGAATAACCAAGCACAAGAACACAAGAAGTTATCCTGGGAAAACCCTTCTCAATCAAGGGAAAAACCCAACAATCCTTTGCTATAGAGTTAAGAGAAGATCCCCCACACCATAAACCTTAGAGCACACAAGAGGGTGCTTCTATGATCTTGAAACTTGCGCCTAAGAGAAGTGCGCACTTTAGCCGTACAAGTAGCTTGAGAGAATGTTACAATGAAGTGTGTGAGTTTGAAAGTGATCCACAATGGGGATCTACTCTCTTATTTTTACAAGACCTAACACAACAATAGGTGTGTCTATTGGCACAATAGGGTTGAATTCTATAACTCAATGATATAATTAATCTTTACACAAATATTAATTATCTTTACATGGTGGGGCTGACTTGTACCCTTTACACAATTAGGGTTACACAATAAATCTTACTCTTAGACAATATAGCAAGGATCTCTCACATCCTCGAGTGCTCAGCCACTAGGGACACGTCCACCGGTTCTCAACCACAGGGACGTCACTCTCAACAGATCAACTCAACTAAGTCCATAGAAGTACCATCTGGAGAGCCATCTCAACTCGACTCAACTAAGTCCATAGGAGTTTGATAGGAGACCATCTCAAGTTGTCTCAACTCAGTCCAGAGGAGCATGACAAGAGACCACGCGTCATCTCAATCTAATCCAGAGGAGTATGACACACCCATCACATGGGCTCTCTCACAGATCGTCTCAACTCAGTCCAGAGGAGAACGACCTGGAGAATGTCTCATGAACTTGCAACCAACAACACGTAATGATGCAAACAAAGCCAAGAAGTTCATCCAAAAGATTCAATTGGTTCATCAAGCTGTACAAGAATAGTTGGAAAAGAGCCAAGCCAAGTATAAGGTTAGGCATGACAAGCATCGGGTTGATCATCACTTCCAAGTTGGTGATCAAGTTTGGTTATACATTAGCAAAGAACGCCTTGAAGGTGAAGGCAAAATGCTCAAGTCAATCATGTATGGTTTGTTTAAATTTTTGGAAAAGATTGGTGACAATGATTTCTGGCTAGAGTTACCTCCATATATCCATTTGCATTCCGTGGTTAATGTTGAAAACTTGAAACTATATGAGCCTCCTATGATGATTGATCAAGGTGAGAATGTTCAAGTTCCTTTTATTGATGATTTTGCTCCTGAATATCTCAATGAGTTGTGGGAAGATGTTATTCTTGATAGGAGAGTGAGGACTTTGCAAAGAGGTGATGTGGAGTATCTTCTTGTGGGTCTAAAAGGAATGCATCCAAGTAAAGCATGATGGATGGAAACTGGAAAAGTGAAGGAGTTGTACACTCACTTACTTCTTGAATGAAATTAGACTTTTGTTGGTCCAAAAGCTTCTTAGTGGGGAGGATTGATCCAGGAGGATCCCCACAACTGATCCAATTAGATGGTCTCAAATTTTGTTGAAAATGTCTCCAAATCAAAGAGCTCATCAAGTGCTTTCCAATGCCATTTGAACAGGGTCAATCAGACACTGTATGCAAAAGATATGGCTAGTTGAAGTTAAAGGCAAACATGTAAAAACAAGGTACAATGTTGACACGTGGACCAATAAGAAGGAAACACGTGGCAAGGTTTGTTTTGTCTTCGAACCAAGGTGATTGTATGGTAATCCACAAAAGTTTGCGATCCTGGCTTCAACGTGGCACCAACACTTCACATTCAAATGTTATGCGTGGAGGTTACAATTAAAAATCCGTTATGATTCAAAATCCCCATCAATGTGGGATAAATCTAAACAAACGAGATTTTAAAAAACCATATAATATATCGTTCATGTTAGAATTTCAAGGGCAAACTAGAAACAAAAATATCCTTTTATTTTTATTTACTACAGTAGATTTAGATCAACAATAAATTCAAAAATTTATGAAGTAAACCAATCACAGAAATAATATGATGGATCTGAACATTACTAAAGAAAACAAATCTGAACTTTATCTGAACATTAACTTAAACAAAGAACAGATCTGATCATTAGCAAAAACAAGAAACAGATCTGAACATTACCTTAGCCAAAAACAAAGAACAGATTTACCTGATGTGCTTGCTATTGTCCTCTTTTCTGTATGCTCAGAAAAAGCTAATGGTCATGGATCAAACCTTCAGGGGTAGTTCTCATCATGATCTATGTGAACAATTTTTGCCAAGTAGAACTTCATGTAGATAAGAAAACCAACCAGCAAATCACTCATCAAAAGCAAGGCTGAAACAAGGACACCATAGTCCAAACTAGAGGTTGAAATAAGAGCCACTAGCAGCCCTAACAAAATTTTGTCCAAGAGGAGGGACTGCTACAGCAAAAGGTAGATTTAGGGTTGTCTTAACAAAACCATAAAGGCTGTAGACTAGGTACCATGCACAGGTGACAACAACAACACAAAAATATCAGCAGCGGACTAGAAAAGTTATCAGCGACAACAGGAGGAGGGAAGACACAAGCAAAAAAGGTGGCAGCAGGCTGGAGAGGAAGAGAGAAGGGGCCACAACCCTAAACCATCAAGGGACTGCCCCAAGAGGAGGGCCACACCATTGTACCAGCAAAAGGGGTCAACCAGGAGAGGGCCGCACCCTCATATCAGCAAGAGGAACCAGCCAGGAGAGGGCCTCACCACCACTAGGCAACAACCAAATCAAGGTAGCTGCACCCTACACCAGCACAAGAAGAGAAGCCGTACCCCCAAACCAGCAAGAGAGAAAAATCCCAAGGAGGCCGCACCCAACAAAGGTCTGCCCAAGGAGGCCACAGCAAAAATCAAACTGAAACAAGGAGAGGCCGCAGCTAAAAATCAGACCAAGTGAAAGATGGAGGAAGAATGATTGAGTGAAAGAGAGAGGGGGAGATGTCTCCTTTTTTAGTTTAGGTAGAGGTTAGGGTTAATTAAACTAACCCTATCTTTAGGGTTAAATTAAAACCCAACAATAAAACAAGTTTAAAAATAATTAATATTTTAATTCATAAAATATTAATTAGAAAGTCAACAGGTCAAAGGAGGGGAAAACCAAGGTCAAGGCGGCTAGCAGAGAACCAATCACATAACATTAAGGAGGACGTGGCTCAAACAAAGGGGGTTGCAATAGTAACAAGACAAAGTCAATGGGGGGTTCTTTAATGGCAAAATGTCCACATAAGTCTCATGATAACTTATAAGCTTTTATCATCCCAACATAAGAGGAAGGTCACTGATGTGATCACGTCCTTCTTCTTAACTGCTCCTAGGTCTCATGGACCATCCCGGGAGAGAAGAAGATCACACATCATCTCGTCTTGGTACTTAACCAAGAACTGCATGGTCCCAGACCAGGATACCCCAGAACACATTTGGGGGCCCTAGATCACCACTGGGGTCTTATCCACCAAGGTACACAACCAAGGATCAATCCAAGCACAGAGAAATGATTCCTTGGAACACATCTAGGGACCCTAGAACACATCTAGGGACTTACATCATCAAACTGTTTGGTCCTTGACCAAGAACCCCAACAATACACTGGGGGCCCTCACTAGGGTCTTTTGCCATGGCTCTAACTGCTTGGTCCTAGACTAAGAACCCCAGGAGTGTACTAGGGGCCCTAGATCTCAAATAGGGTCTTTGCCATCCTCCCGGAGAATGGCTCTTGCAGCTGCTTAATTTTAACACTCCCTCTCAGCAACACTAAGCTTGTCTCGAAAGTACACAAACTTTGTCAACGACATAGGCTTGGTCAAAATATCTGTAGTTTGTTCCGCCATCAGAACATACTGAATACTGAGAATGTTCTTCTGCACCATGTCCCGAACATAGTGATATGTCATCTCAATGTGTTTCGATCTGTCATGAAACACAGGATTCTCAGAGAGCTTTATACAACTTTGGCTATCACAGTGGATTACTGTGGGTTCCAACTCAGTATTGAACAAATCTGAGAGTAGCTTTCTGAGCCACACTACTTCTCTACTAGTAGCACTTGCAACAATGTATTTTGCTTCTGCAGTGCTTTGGGCTATGGAGCCCTATTTCTTGCTGGACCAGGAGATCATAGTTGAACCCAAACTAAAACAATATCCGGAAGTACTCTTCCGGTCCACTGTACTCCCCATCCAATCTGAATCTGTATAGCCATGAAACATTACACCTCCACTGGAAGTGTATATGAGCCCATAGGTTATAGTCCCTCGGACATGTATGAGAATATGCTTAGCAACAACCATATGAATGTGTTTCGGTTCATACATGAATTGGCTGAGGGCATTCACTGCGTAACAAATGTTCGGTTTGGTATGTACTAGATACATCAAGGACCCAATAATCTGACGATATACAGTAGAGTCTTCTGGATCTAAACCTGTGGCTTGATCATGTAACTTCTTCAGGTTAGAAATCATCGGTGTGGTCATGGACTTACAGTCCAACATCCCAAATCTGCGAAGCACATCAACTGCATACTTGCTTTGTGAGAAAAAGATCTCACCAGGTTTTTGCCACACCTCTAAGCCAATAAAGTAATGCATAAGACCCAAGTCCTTCATTTCAAATTCTGTTGATAACTCCCTCTTAGTCTGAGCTATCAGATGTTCCTCTCCAGTAATGAACAAATCATCCACATATAAAACCAATATAATAGGATGATTCTTCACAATATTTATATAAAGATTAGGATCTGCTATACTCTTGGAGAACCCAAGACTCTAAAGAAAACTGTCAATTCTTCTATACCAAACTCTCGGAACTTGTTTCTATCCATACAAGGCTTTCTTGAGTTTACAGACATGAGATTCTTTCTCATGGATCACAAAACCCTCAGGTTGCTCGATATAAACCTCTTGCTCAACTTCACCATTAAGAAAGGCGGTCTTAACATCCATTTGGTGAAGTTTCCAATAAAAAACTGAAGCAAGAGAGATGATGATTCTGATAGAGGTATACCTGGCAACATGAGCAAAGATCTCGTCATAATCAATTCCTTCTTTCTGAGAGAAGCCACGAGCCACAAATCTAGCTTTGAATTTTTCAACATTGCCATCTGTTGCATGCTTTATTTTGTAAATCCATTTAGAGGTTACTACTGATTTGCCTTGAGGTCTTGGGACCACTTCCCATAAATTATTCTTCGATATCGATTCGTACTTTTTTATCATGGAATCCTTCCACACTTTATGTTTAGCAGTCTCATCAAAGGTGGAAGGTTCTGAGTCAATCACAAGATTCAACCGAGCTATCAAAACTGAGTATTTATTTGGTTTCTTGCGTTCTCTGAAGGTACCTTTAGGTGCTGCATGCTTTTCTGCTTCTTTTAAAATTTCACGGCACCATGCTGGCTTCCTTTTGACGGGAGGTTTCTCTAGGGGAAACTCAATAGAATCCCTTATGGGATCCATTGAAGGCTCTATGGCTTCCTCCCTCTGCTCATCCGAAAGTGGTGAATCTGAAGGTTCTCGAGATGGAGCTTCCTGCTCCTTTGTATTACATGGAAGTTCTTTGGAACGACGAAAGGCTGCTTCCTCATGGAAGGTCACATCTCTATTGACTTCTATGAACTTTTTCTCTGGTACATAGATTCGATATGCTTTTTAGGTCTCACTGTATCCCACAAAAGTGCCTTTCTTTCCAGAGGGCTCTAACTTAGTCCTCTTTTCTTCTGGTACATGAATGTAGACATGACTACCAAAAACTCTCAAATGGTCAACTGAAGGCTTCTTACCGGTGAAGATTTCTTTTGGAGTTTTGTCTTCCAAGGCTTTATGAGGACACTTGTTTTGAATATAGACTGCAGTGCTTGTAGCTTCGGCCCAAAGAGACAAAGGAAGGTTCTGATCATACATCATGGCTTTGGCTGCTTCACAAATTGTCCCGTTCTTTCTTTCTTTCTGCAACCCCATTCTGCTGAGGATTATAAGGCACAGTCAACTCCCTCTTGATCCCATAAGCTCGACAAAGATCATCATACTTGTGGGAGTCAAATTCTTTTCCATTGTCTGTTTTGAAAACACAGATGTGTCTACTTGTCTGATTCTCAACAAGATTCTTAAAATCTTGAAATTTACTGAAAGATTCATCTTTAGTTTTCAGAAAATAAATCCAAGTTTTACGAGAACAATCATCAATAAAAATGATATAATAAAGACAACCATTCATGAACGGAGCAGTCATAGGTCCACAAAGATCAGAATGAATAAGATTTAATATACCATTAGCTTTTCTATTACTGTGAGGGTAAGCTTTCTTTGTATTTTTACCAAGAGCACAACCTCTACAAATACTAGAGTTCGCAGGGGTTGATCATCTCACGAGCTAATGCTTGAATAACTTGACCAATGACTTTGTAAAGTCCACCTTCTTGAGCTTCGATTGTCATGGCTGAGCTCATACTTTCATTTGAGGGCCACATAAGAGCCTTTCTTTTGGAGAAGGCTACATAGTACCCTTTACTTTCTAGAACTGCAACTGAGATAAGATTTTTCTTTAATCCAGGAACATAAATAATTTCTTCAATATGAAATACATTACCTGACTGAAGCTGAAAAGATGCTGATCCAAATCCTTTGATGGCATAGGTGCCATCATCACTCAATTCTACCTTCACATTGAACTTCTTATCTTGATAGTTCACAAGGTTTTGTTTGAAGCCTGTCGTGCTTGGAGGCCCTGCTGTTCACTAGCCAAACTTCTTTTGATTTGGTGACAGTACCGGAGAGAGATGAAACAAGATAACTTTCTCTGCGTTGTTCTTGTTCTTTAGTAGCAGCTCTGGTTCTCCTTCTTTGAGACTCTTCTTCCTTAGTTGCAACTGAAGCAAGGAACCTGCCTCTCCATTTCTGCCGTGAAGGAGGGTTCCTGCAGTCTTTTGCATATTGACCTAGCCTTTTATAGTTAAAGCATCTTACTTTAGACAAATGAGAGTGAAAGTGAGAGTGCTTACCTTGGGGTTTCTTACCTTTGCCTTTGTGCCGAGGAAACTTCTTCCATTTCTTAGCTTTGACTGAAAGAGCATGGTCTTTCACTGTTGAGGGTTCATTTATG
>ML777849.1:631825-663826 GCA_009831015.1 Picea engelmannii | reverse complement strand
CCATTTAACGCTTGCGTTGTGAACAACAAGGGGGTGTCGACCTGGTGAATTCTGACCTGGTAGTGGTTGCTCAATTGTTTTTAATATTAATAAACTGTGAATTTCTTGTATTTAATTGCAAAGCTATTGTATGGATAAAATAAAATATCTAGCTGGTCATCCCTTAAAACTAGCACCAGCTCTTAAATCGCTAACATGCCTCGTCTTTATCACCAGCGTTGAGTCTGTATTTCATTTAGATTTGTTCTTCGTTTGCATGCATGACCGTCGGAACCCTAAATTCTGATTCAGTGTAAAGGCTATGTCAGCGTCGGCTCCCTTCTTGATCTCCGAGTTATTCTGGCAACCTTCACCGTCTTCCTTTTTACTAGTCGCTGGACCTCAGCTGGCAGCGTGAGAGATCCCTTCCCACTTGCGCCTCAAACGACGGATGGACTGATTCTCTGTCTTACTGACCAAGTGTCAATGATGCCTCTAAATCCTCCCCACTGTCGGTACTATGTCAGCATCGTGCCGTTCGCCCAGCGTCAATCTCGAGGCCTGGTCCTTGGCCCTCGCATTCTTCTAAGTAGATTTCTTTCGATTCTTAATAGGTTAATGCCACTGTACCGACGCTGCACCCTCGACGGGATGGGTTTAATAACGGTGCTGTGATTACTTTGTTTTAAAATATTTTAAATAAAAGATATAGAACTTTTAATTCCACTTTTGATAAACCAACGATTCTGGTTGCTCTCTCGGCATGATTGGTTTAAAGAACGGTGTTGTGTTTTAGTTTTTAATAAAGATGAATTCAATGATAGTTTCGCTGAATCAGGTAAGGGTAAGATTATTACTTTTAAATGAATAAACATTAGTGTCACAATGATATATAATTATGATGTGATTTTACATATTTTCATTCAAAATGTTGGCATTTTTATATATTGTTACTTTTATATAATGCCCCTTTTAAATATTGATATTTTTAAATAAGGTCAATTTAATATTGTTAATGTTACATATGAATCAGGTAAGGGAAATATTACTTCTTTTAAATTAATAATGTTAGTGTCACGATGATATATAATTATGAGATGGTTTTATATATTGTTGTTTTTAAATTTGGGCAGTTTTAAATATTGTTACTTTTATAAAATGTCCTTTTTAAATATTGTTATTGTTAATAGGGTCCATTTAATATTGTTATTGTTATGTATTGTCATTTTTATTATGATGTCAAATTGTTATTTTAAACACGATGTTATTTATCAATATGATGTTGTTTTTATATATTGACAGTGGGGTAAGGGGGTTGACATTTTGGTAAAAATATTACTAACATTTTACTGTTATGAGCAGTGTAATTTGATATGGTAATCAATAATGTATGATGACTGAAATTTACAAGGTTATGGTAAGATAAATGAATGTTGGATTAATTTATGGTAAGTTAGGTAATTTCATTGATAACTACAAAATAAGAATATGATGATAGTGTTAGTGACATGATATTAATGTTAGTGTTAACTCAATTGCAGGATTGTGATCTAAAATATGAGGGCTTCGTTATTATGGATGTTTTTCTTTAATAATATTATAATCAATAATATTGTAATAGTTAAGCATATTACCCTTGTATCGAACCTTTACTTTTACCTTAAGACTTTACTCATGCAACAATCTAGTGGCTAGTTGGATGAATTTAGAAGTAGAGGGCAGATTGAGAATTATTTTATGATAGCCATAAAGGAAGCAACCATTTACTTATGTAGTTAGTATTCAATAATAGCAAGCTATTTAATTCAGTTAATGTTTAATTAAGGTTTTCAAAAAGAAATGGAAGTTGATATAATGGAATGGAATGAAATGATAGTGAATGTTAATATAGGGTATTGGGATGTAATGGGAGGTCAATATGAGGTAAGGTCATTATTAATGCGATGTTGCGCAAGATCTTATGTTAATACTAATATTCAAGGGGATGTACATGATCATGTGGTCATCATTATGGTATTGATATCGCAGATAATTGGTATGTGTTATGTTTTAATAAATGATTGATGGATCAAATAAGCGCGCCTGGAAATAAAAGGGATTTGTGCCTCGAGTTGGTTACTGTTAGATAGTTTACATATATCGGACACCTTGCGCGCTTGTAATTTCATTTGGATTGAAGAAATGTTTGAATGTTAGATTTTTGGTTGCGTTCCATGCACAATGTTGGATTTTGATTTCTAATTCTCGCCCGCAATTGAAGGGTTATGTTATTGTATTGTTTGATGGTTGCCTTGGGTTGGTCCGATGATGGTCCTTAGCTTAGTGGGATCGGTTGCCTGTGTCGGGAGGGATGTAGACACCTCCATGAAACTTAGTATCTATGTCTGTGTGTATTCCTGTGTAAAGAATCCAATGATGTATCAAAAGTCTCGGGCCCTTTAAAGGCAGGGTTTCCACTCTTGCGACACACCTGACAGAGATTACTAGTTTCTGCCTGAGCAGTCGGCCAGGAGCCAATTTGACCTTCTCTCTCCCCGGAGCAGAGAAGTAATATTAAACGCCTTGCTTTCCTGTGCAGAAATAGTGAGATCTACTACCATGGATTCTTCCCTCTGTGTTCGTACTGTGCCTACCCCAGTGTGTCATTAAATGTTTGCGTTGTGCGCCCAATGTCTTGGGTCGTTAAATGTTGCAGTCACTGTTATGCGCCTTATGTCTTGGGTTGTTCATTTCTTGCATCTACTTGTCGTGCGTCTTGTCTTCTTGTTGTGATCATCGTGGTTGCGTCATGTTAGTCGTCGGGTGGTGACGTAGAGTCAGTGTGTCTGTGTCCTTTCTACACGCGCGCACACACTTTAAAAAAAAAAAAAAAAACTTGCACCTGTTATCAGCGTTGTTGTCGATAGAGGATGGTATTTACATTTACAGTAGTGGTATGCTTATATTTCTCTTCCTTTCTTTTGCTTTTCTTTATTTTGGAGTTTCCATTGAAATATTTAACATAAGCCCTTCAGTTTTTCGCATGCCAACCCTGCTACAATGCACATTTCGTTCAATCCTTCATGCTACATGCCTTGCTGAGATAATAAATTAAATTTGAGGGTTTCCAATATTTTTCCTTTCATAGTTCTCTCAAGGGAATCAATTTTCTTGATCCTGCAATTGGCAGGGGACGGAACTCATTTTGAAAAAATATAAGATCCTATCCATTTTGTTTAATCCATAGATTTACCATTTCACTAGCCTGGATAGGCGTCCTGATGACACTGCAAACTCCCTCCCATCTGTTCTATTTTTTTGGAGTACCTTTACATTCGTAGATGGGCAATTTTATAGAGAACATGGGAAGCTTATAAAACCCCTTTGATAGAAATATTTTAATAAATTCAAATTACCAATCACAAGATAAAGTTTTACTTTCCAATTAGCTTGTAGCCTAAGGGCAAAGTGGAGAATTTGCCAGAATTCCAATGAATTCATGGTCGTCAGGTTCCATCCTCACTGGAAACAATATGGAAACACCATTGTGTTGTATCCATTGTCCTGCGTTCTCGATCTAGTGCTTTGAAGGCATTGTCTTTTCCAATGTGGATAATTCTGAAATGAAGTGGCACTTGAAGTTATATATTATGTTTTTAATTGGAGAAAACATAGGTAAATGCCTCCTCCTTTAATATATTACTTTATTTTTCATCTGTAAATTGTCACTTCCAAATTACAGTATAGAACTTCCAAATTCATGACTTTCAATCTGGTCCTAGGGTCCCAGATGAAAGAAGCTATCCACATATCATTGAAAATTGCTATTCACAACAAGATCATATGCATTTATCCCAAAAACTAAAACTACCCCTGATTGATCATAGCTGATACATACAGTAGAGTTGACCTTCCTTAGAGAAATACTGTAGTCGACAGAAATATCAACTTTGTGGTTATCCTTACAGCCATTTTTAGAATATAGGCTTGACTAGTTATGACTGTAAATACAAAGGGTTATCCAATTTATTTTCCGACTTGATGCAGCAAAATGGGAACATCACTGACTTGAGACAGAACACTGACTTAACTCTGATCCTGATCTTCCAGCCCAAATTTATGTTCTAATTGACTGCTCTAAGTTTGGGGGATCTCGTCTTGAGTCTCGGGAGACCATTTTCAACCTACTTTTCTACTATACTATATATAGTACATGATATAGAAGTTTGGATTGTAAATATATCTATTTGATAAAGACTTTTAAAATTCTAATATGATAGTTTGTGTTCCTTTGCAAATGTACTCAAGCAATTCTCCCAGATCTCCCAGATCTGGACACATTCCTACTTTGCGGAAATAAATTGAAGTATTAAATTATTTTCCCATGGACTTTCTCTATTTTATTTGTTTTGGGAGAGGGAAGGGGGAAGAGACATTTTTAGAATCAGATGGGCAACAATCACCTTTTCCCCTGAAAAGTCTACTCATATGATCAATGATAGACCACATTTCCAAATTTATAATAAAAGAATGGTGTTCTGAGTATTTATTTGAACATATTTTATTTCCATTAAAAATATTAAGCATTCCTTTAAATTGTGGATTTCTTGACTTTTGACCCAATAACTATTTTTGTTCTGAATATTTATTTGAACATATTTTATTCCCATTAAAAATATTAAGCATTCCTTTAAATTGTGGATTTCTTGACTTTTTGACCCAATAACTATTTCTTTTGCCAGGGTGTTGATGGTTCAATGCCTTTATTTTGGGGCACTGCAGCTGATGGTTACCTTGTCTTATCTGATGAGCCAGATGTCCTCAAAGAAGGATGTGGAAAATATTTTGCTCCTTTTCCCCAAGGTAATATTGGATTGCTAAATTAGAGCTAATCTGGTTTCTAGCTATTTGACACATCAAGTGTAGCAAAATGATAGCTATAGAGCTTCTTATGTAATATTGGTTGTTGCATTTGCCTTTGTAGTTTTTTTTTTCTCTACATCAGGTGGCTTGCAGAGCTTTGAACATCCTTCGAATAAGTTGATGTCAATGCCTCGTGTTGATAGTGATGGGAAAATGTGTGGGGCCAACTTTAAGGTAGATGTGTATGCCAAGAAGTAGAACAACATGCCTAGAGTGGTTAGTGAGGCCAATTGAGCCAACACATTAAGATATGATCAATTTGGTGTTAGGAGAAGGTGTTTGTATTCCCATGATTGGTCATATAGGATTTAAATTTAATTGTGTCTTGTGTTGGTGTTTTCCTCCAACATGTGTTTTACTCCAACATTTCTGATGTCGAACATCAAAGTGCTGGACAAAATGTGTAAAGTGAATTTGAATTTGTTAAATATATCATAACTGTAATAGATGATATCAAGTTTACATATTGCAGTAATGGAATAGATCATATATCAAGTTTACATATTACGGTAATGGAATAGATCATATTTCCTTGTGGAATGATATCTTTTTAGGTAATGATGTATTCCAGGAATGATATTTTTTAAGGTAATGATGTATTCATATTTTGTTGAATGTTTCATTCATCTTTTTATAATATTTATTCAGTGCAACAAGATTAATAAATGTAGCATTCTTTGTGAGGTTCATATTTTTTTATGTGAATGTAGAATATAACTCCAAAATAGATAAAAGAAATGAGTTACACAATTCTTTAATAATAAGTGAATTTGCTTTAAATGTCAAATACATTTATATATCCAAATTACATATTCTTTCTCGATAATGATTACAAAGTCTTTATATATATCTATTCACTCATTGCACATGAGATCTTTTTATTAGGTGGATCACTATTTCATATGTATTTACTCCATTACATATACATTTCACTCCATATTATTCAAATATTCTTAATTTAAATTCCTTTTTATTTAATAATTAAGACTTTATGGAATCTTAATTTTGTATCATTTTTTGTGGGGCTCATATTTTTAAGTGAATGTGGAGTATAACTCCAAAATATATAAAAGAAATGAGTTACACAACTCTTTAAATAATAAGTGAATTTATTCTAAATGCCCAATACATTTATATATCCAAATTAAATATTATTTCTTGATAATGATATATATCTATTCACTCATTGCACATCAGATCTTTTTATTAGGTCATTCACTATTACATATGTATTTACTCCATTACATATACATTTAACTCCATATTATTCAAATATTCTTAATTTAAAATCTTTTTATTTAATAATTAAGATTTTATGGAATCTTAGTTTGTATACATTATCGTTTTAATCATCTTTAGAACCTATTCTCAATGTATCTCCATTTTAATGTATTTCTATAAAACAAAATTTTGTATATATGATCTCATGCTTGTAATGGAAGAGATTAATAATTTGGCCTCTACCATTCTCTTCTCAATTTAAGAAATTGTAAAAATTATATATCTCATAAAAGTGTGAGTAGTGTCATTCTCAATGCATTTTCATTTTAATGTAATTCTATAAAATAATATAAAGGCTTGTATATATGTTTTCATGTTTGTATTTCAAGAGATTAATAACTTGGTGTTTCCCATTCTCTTTAAGGAATTGTAAAAATTATATATCTCATAAAACTCTAAATAGTGTCATTCTTATGTAATGTTTTGGTATGAATTTTATTCATACTACAACCCTCTTTTTTGCACATGTGAACTTTATTTGGGAATGTTGGAACAACCAATAATTGTCTTTGTTTGAAAATTGCAATCAAACTTCATTAAATGTGAAGAGAAGACTGAATCATACTTATTTCCATTTATGGGAAAGTACAAGTTGGATGTGAGATCATAGCTACCTCAATGATCTTGAATTGAATAGAATGATTCATCTTATATTTGAGTGTACTATCAAGATCCTAAGTATTATAAAAAAATTCTTACTTTAAAAATAATATTAATAATAATAATGTTACAATAATTTATGGAAAACAATGTTCTAAAACTCTTAAAATAATAATATTACAAGTACATTCATATTATAATTATGAATTAAACCTACTATTCAATCCCAAAGTTCAAAAGTTTGTAGTTATGCATTAAATATAAGGAAGACTCTGAAAATAATAATAATAATAATAATGCTACAATAATTTATGGAAAACAAAGTGCTAAAACTCATCAAATAATAATAGTGCAAGTATAGTGATGTTATAATTATGCATTAAACCTACTATTCAATCCCAAAGTCCAAAAGTTTGTAGTTATGCATTAAATCTAAGGAAGATGAACTCTTAGCCAATTAGATGTAGTTTTAGGTCTTACTCTAGTGCCTAAAGGATAGTTGTAGTGCAATATCCCTCTTGAAACCCTTCATTCCTCCATAATTAGGTCATTGTTGGGGCTAGCTAGATTTGGATCATTAGCTAGTTCCAACTCAACAATGAGAGGTAAAACCCCTTTTGAAGTTAAAGGACATGCCAAGGTCGAACATTGTAACAATTATAATATTTAAAGAAAATATTGGTGTTAATATTTTATAATTATTTTGGAGTGAATTTAGTCACACAATAGGTATAGAGTTCCTTGTACATATGAGCCTTATTTGGGCCTACCCCTGCATTGGAATTCAACTTCAAAGAACAAGTGGTATAAATCAAACATATGAATCAAATTTATTGATTTAAATTGAAGCATTTACTTTATAATCTTCCTTTAGTCATCAATTACCTCTTTAAAACTTGTCTCCAACTTGTCCATTTTTACTTCATTTCTATTGAATATGGAAATGAAATTGTAAAAATGAAATGAGGTAAGTGTCACTTATTATTTTTAAGGTTGTAAAGTGTTAATGAATTGAACTTTTACATCACAAAAAATTTCTGCAGTTCACAAAGAGCTTCACTACATAGTGTTACCATTGAAGGTGAAGAACAAGGCCAAACATATGTAGTGATTGATAAATAAGAACATCAAGCTACTTTGGTACATTATTGAACTAATTCAATCTAAATATCTCCCTAACATCAAATAGATGGAAAACCAATGAGGAAAGGAGAAGCAACCCTTAAGGAAATCGTTTCGTTGAGTTGGCCTTCTTGTAGAGCAAGAAGAGAGGGATTCAAGTGAAGAATGCTCCTCACCAAGAACTTGCAGATAACGACAACAAATAAATTAATGCTACCATTTCTTAACAAGATTGTAATGGCAAGGAGTTAATAAAAAATCAAATGAAGAAACATGCACACAATTTGAAAATCTTTCTTGGGGGGAGAAACCAAATGCTTTGTATTAACACTAATTGGTCAAAATTGAACACAATGGAAGGTTTTTCCTTGTGGGAGCAGTGGAGATGGCCTCCAAACTCTCTTTAGGGGATTTTATCCTCTTTAGGTCTCTCTCTAACTTTGGAGCATTTTGAACAACATTTCTCCTTATGAGATGATCAAATGGAGGGGAAAATTTGGTAGCATAACTACTCATGAACCTTAACGGAAGGATTGAAGCATGAGGGCATTCAAATCCTTAAAAAATATCTAGCAACATAACTTTCCAGCAATGGAGGATCTCATTTATAAACTTTCATAGGAGAGGAAATGGATATTGGAGTCAAAGATCAATCCATGTGATGGAATTTTCACCAAGAATGGCCATGTACCCCTTTATTGAGTTAAGTAATCTAAATGGTATGGGGGCTTGACCAAACCAACCTTTTAAGTGACCATGGAATTGAATGAACCATATAATTTAATGCATTCTTGGTGTAACAAGGATTACATGGACCGTATCAAAGGATTTTCTATGCAATTACATGCCACATGAATCAAGCTACTGTGTAGTTCTCCATTTTGGTCAAATTAAGAGTTGAATCTTATTGTCCATGATTAACGAGCATGTCCCCCATGTATTTTGAGCTTCTAAACTCAATTATGAGATTATTTTTTATTCGTTTAGCATAAAATGTTTAAGTGTCCCAAGTGGACGATAGTGGTGTGATAACAAATGCCCCTTGATGCATGAGGTTAGGAGAACATTATATCGTTGAAATACATCACGTGTTTATGTAATGTTGATGAGAGAGTTGAATGAAGGGAACTAAGGGAACTACGCCCTCTGGAACTATGCCCTCTAGAACTACACCCTTTGGAACTACGCCACTGGAACTACACCCTCTAAAACTATGACCTTTGGAACTACGCCCTCTATAAATACGCCTCCGAAACTATGACCTTTGGAACTACACCTCTGGAACTATGCCCTCTGGAACTACACCGTTGGAACTATGCCCTCTGGAACTACGCCACTGGAACTACGCCCTCTAGAACTATGACCTCTTGAACTATGCCCTCTAGAACTACACCTCTGGAACTATGACCTCTGGAACTACACCTCTGGAACTACGCCCCCTGGATCTACACCCTCCGGAACTATGCCCTCTGGAACTACGTCGTTGGAACTATGCCCTCTGAAACTATGACCTCTAGAATGACGCCCTCTAGAACTATGCCTCTGGAACTATGACCTCTGGAACTACGCCTTTGGAACTATGCCCTCTGGAAATATGCCCTCCGGAACTATGACCTCTAGAACTACGCCCTCTAGAACTACACCCTCTGGAAATATGCCCTCTGGAACTATGCCTCTGGAACTACGCCGCTGGAACTACGCCCTCTGGAACTATGACCTCTGGAACTACGCCTTTGGAACTACGCTGCTTGAAGTACGTGTAGTTCCAGAGGGCGTAGTGGACCTGTGGAACTTTGACCTATGGAACTACACCCTCTGGAACCATGACCTCTAGAACTATGACCTGCAACGTAGTTCCAGAGGGCGTAGTTCCAGAGGGCGTAGTTCCAAAGGGCATAGTTCCAGAGGGCGTAGTTCCATAGGGCGTAGTTCCAAAGGGCATAGTTCTAGAGGCATAGTTCAAGAGGGCATAGTTCTAGAGGGCATAGTTCCAGTGGCGTAGTTCCAGTGGCATAGTTCTAGATGGCATAGTTCCAAAGGTGTAGTTCTAGAAGTCATAGTTCCATAGGCGTAGTTCCAGAGGGTGTATTTCCAGAGGTCATAGTTCCAGAGGGCGTAACTCCAGAGGGCGTAATTCCAGAGGGCATAGTTCCATAGGGTGTAGTTCTAGTGGCATAGTTCCAGAGGTCCTAAAGGGCATAGTTCTAGAGGTCATAGTTCCAGAGGGCATAGTTCCAGTGGTGTAGTTCCAGAGGGCGTAGTTCCAGAGGGCATAGTTCCAGCGGTGAAGCTCCAGATGGCATAGTTCCAGAGGTCATAGTTCCAGAGGTCATAGTTCCAGAGGGCGTAGTTTTAGAGGCGTAGTTCCAGAGGGCATAGTTCCATATGGCATAGTTCCAGAGGGCGTAGTTCCAAAGGTCGTAGTTCCAGAGGGCATAGTTCCAGAGGCATAGTTCCAAAGGTCGTAGTTCCAGAGGGCATAGTTCTAGAGGTGTAGTTCCACAAGTCACAGTTCCAGAGGGCGTAGTTCCATAGGTAATAGTTCTAGAGGGCGTAGTTCCAGAGGTTAAAGTTCCAGAGGGCATAGTTCAGGAGGTCATAGTTCCAGAGGGCGTAGTTCCAGAGGTCATAGTTCGAGAGGCGTAGTTCTAGAGGGCTTAGTTCCAGAGGTTATAGTTCCAGAGGGCATAGTTCCAGAGTGCATAGTTCCAAATGGCATAGTTCCAGAGGTCATAGCTCCAGAGGCATAGTTTTAGAGGGTGTAGTTCCAGAGGTCATAGTTCCATAGGGCATAGTTATAGTGGCATAGTTACAGAGGGCATAGTTCCAGAGTGAGTAGTTCCAAAGGTCGTAGTTCCAGAGGGCGTAGTTCCAGAGGCATAGTTCCAGAGGTCCTAGTTCTAGAGGGCGTAGTTCAAAAGGCGTAGTTCCATAAGTCACAGTTCCAGAGGGCGTAGTTCAATAGGTAATAGTTCTAGAGGGCATAGTTCCAGAGGTCATAGTTCCAGAGGGCATAGTTCCAGAGGTCATACTTCCAGAGGGTTTAGATCCAGAGGGTGTAGTTCCAGAGGCGTAGTTCCAGAGGTCATAGTTCTAGAGGGGTAGTTCTAGAGGGCTTAGTTCCATAGGTCATAGTTCTAGAGGGCATAGTTCCAGCGGCGTAGTTCCAGAGGGCGTAGTTCCAGAGGCACAGTTCCAGAGGTCATAGTTCTAGAGACGTAGTTCTAGAGGGCGTAGCTCCAGAGGTCATAGTTCCAGAGAGCATAGTTCCATCGGCGTAGTTCTAGAGGGCATAGTTCCAGAGGGTGTAGTTCCAGAGGCGTAGTTCTAGAGGGCGTAGTTCCAGAGGTCATAGTTCCAGAGGGTGTAGGTCCAACAGTGTAGTTCTAGCGGCATAGTTCCAGAGGGCATAGTTCTAGGGGGCGTAGCTCTAGAGGGCATAGTTCCAGAGGGTGAAGTTCCAGAGGGCATAGTTCCATAGGGCATAGTTCCAGAGGGCTTAGTTCCAGTGGCATAGTTCCAGAGGGTGTAGTTCCATAGGTCATAGTTCCATAGGGTGTAGTTCTAGTGGCATAGTTCCAGAGGGCGTAGTTCCAGAGGTCTTAGAGGGCATAGTTCCAGAGGTCATAGTTCTAGAGGGCATAGTTCCAGCGGTGTAGTTACAGAGGGCATAGTTCCTGAGGCGTATTTCCAGAGGTCATAGTTCTAGAGGCATAGTTCTAGAGGGCATAGTTCCATAGGTCATAGTTCCAGTGGAGTAGTTCCAGAGGGCATAGTTCCATAGGTCATAGTTCCAGTGGAGTAGTTCCAGAGGGCATAGTTCTAGAGGGCATAGTTCCAGAGGTGATAGTTCCAGAGGGTGTAGTTCCAGAGGTCATAGTTCCAGAGAGCGTAGTTCCACAGGTGTAGTTCCAGAGGGTGTAGTTCTAGAGGCGTAGTTCTAGAGGGTGTAGTTCCAGAGGTGTAGTTCAAAAGGTCATAGTTCCAGAGGCATAGTTCTAGAGGGCATAGTTCCAGAGGTCATAGTTCCAGAGGGCGTAGATCTAGAGGGCCTAGTTCCAGAGGTCATAGTTCTAGAGAGCATAGTTCCAGATGGCATAGTTCCAAAGGTCGTAGTTCTAGAGGCGTAGTTCCAGAGGTCATAGTTTCAGAGGCATAATTCTAGAGGGCATAGTTCAAGAGGTAATAGTTCCAAAGGGTGTAGTTCCAGCGGCATAGTTCCAGAGGGCATAGTTCCAAAGGGTGTAGTTCCATAGGGCGTAGTTCCAGAGGGTGTAGTTCCAAAGGCATAGTTCCAGAGGTCCTATTTCGAGAGGGTATAGTTCCAGAGGCGTAATTCCAGAAGTCACAGTTCCAAAGGGCATAGTTCAATAGGTAATAGTTCTAGAGGGCGTAGTTCCAGAGGTCATAGCTCGAGAGAGAGAAGTCTCAGAGGGCGTATTTCCAAAGGGTGTAGTTCCATAGGGCGTAGTTCCAGAGGAGTACTTCCATAGGTCATAGTTCTAGAGGCATAGTTCTAGAGGGCGTAGTTCTAGAGGTCATAGTTCGAGAGGGCATAGTTCAAGTGGCGTAGTTCCAGAGGGCGTAGTTCCAGAGGGCATAGTTCCAGAGGGCGTAGTTCCAGTGGTGATAGTTCCAGAGGGCGTAGTTCCCGAGGTCATAGTTCCAGAGGGCGTAGTTCCAGAGGTGTAGTTCCAAAGGGTGTAGTTACAGAGGCGTAGTTCCAGAGGGTGTAGTTCYAGYGGCGTAGTTTTACAGGGCATAGTTCCGAAGGCGTAGTTCCAAAGGTCATAGTTCCAGAGGCGTAGTTCTAGAGGGCATAGTTCCAGAGGTCATAGTTCMAGAGGGCRTGGCTCTAGAGGACGTAGTTCTAGAGGTCGTAGTTCTAGAGGGCRTAGTTCCAGAGGTCGTAGTTCCAGAGGGCRTAGTTCTAGAGACATAGTTCCAGAGGTCCTAGTTCTAGAGGGTGTAGTTCCAGAGGCGTAGTTCCATAAGTCACAGTTCCAGAGGGCGTAGTTCAATAGCTAATAGTTCTAGAGGGCRTATTTCCAGAGGTCATAGTTCCAGAGGGCATAGTTCTAGAGGCCATAGTTCCAGAGGGTGTAGTTCCAGAGGCGTAATTCCGGAGGTCATAGTTCTAGAGGGGTAGTTCTAGAGGGCATAGTTCTAGAGGTCATAGTTCTAGAGGGCATATTTCCAGCGGCGTAGTTCCAGAGGGCGTAGTTCTAGAGGGCATAGTTCCAGAGGTCATAGTTCCAGAGGTGTAGTTCTAGAGGGCGTAGTTCCAGAGGTCATAGTTGCAGAGAGCATAGTTCCAGCGGCGTAGTTCCAGAGGGCATAGTTCCAGAGGGTGTAGTTCCAGAGGTGTAGTTCTAGAGGGCATAGTTCCAGAGGTCATAGTTCCAGAGGGCGTAGCTCCAGCGGTGTAGATACAACGTCATAGTTCTAGAGGGCATAGTTCCAGAGGGTGTAGCTCCAGAGGGTGTAGTTCAAGAGGGCGAAGTTCCAGAGGGAATAGCTCCATAGGGCATAGTTCCAGAGGGCATAGTTCCAGCGACATAGTTCCAGAGTGTGTAGTTCCAGAGGTCATAGTTCCAGAGGGCGCAGCTCCAGTGGAATAGTTCTAGAGGGCATAGTTCTAGAGATCTTAGAGGGCGTAGTTCTAGAGGTCATAGTTCTAGAGGGCATATTTTCAGTGGCGTAGTTACAAAGGGCATATTTCCAGAGGCGTATTTCTAGAGGTCATAGTTCCAGAGGCGTATTTCTAGAGGGCGTAGTTCCATAGGTCATACTTCCAGTGGTGTAGTTCTAGAGGGCGTAGTTCCAGAGGGTGTAGTTCCAGAGGTGATAGTTCCAGAGGGCGTAGTTCCAGAGGTCATAATTCCAGAGGGCGTATTTCCATAGGTGTAGTTCCAGAGGGTGTAGTTCTAGAGGCATAGTTCCAGAGGGTGTAGTTCCAGCGACGTAGTTTCAGAGGGCGTAGTTTCGGAGGTGTAGTTCCAAAGCTCATAGTTCCAGAGGTGTAGTTCTAGAGGGTATAGTTCCAAAGGTCATAGTTCCAGAGGGCGTAGCTCTAGAGGGCCTAGTTCCAGAGGTCATAGTTCTAGAGGGTGTAGTTTCAGACGACGTAGTTCTAGAGGTTGTAGTTCCAGAGGTGTAGTTCCAGAGATCATAGTCTCAGAGGCATAGTTCTAGAGGGCGTAGTTCCAGAGGTCATAGTTCTAAAGGGAGTAGTTCTAGCGGCGTAGTTCCATAGGACATAGTTCTAGAGGGTGTAGTTCTAGAGGGAGTAGTTCTAGAGGGTGTAGTCAAAAGGCGTAGTTCCAGTGGTCCTAGTTCCAGCGGGTGTAGTTCCAGAGGCATAGTTCCAGAACTCACAGTTCCAGAGGGCGTAGTTCAATAGGTAATAGTTCTAGAGGGCGTAGTTCCAGAGGTCATAGTTTCAGAGAGCATAGTTCCAGAGGGCGTAGTTCCAGAGGGTGTAGTTCTAGAGGGCGTAGTTCCAGTGGAGTAGTTCCAAAGGTCATAGTTCTAGAGGCGTAGTTCTAGAGGGCATAGTTCCAGAGGGCATAGTTCCAGTGGCATAGTTCTAGAGGGCGTAGTTCCAGAGGGCGTAGTTCCATAGGTGATAGTTCCAGAGGGTGTAGTTCGAGAGGTCATAGTTCCAGAGGGCGTAGTTCCACAGGTGTAGTTCCAAAGGGTGTAGTTCCAGAGGCGTAGTTCCAGAGGGTGTAGTTCCAGCGGCGTAGTTTCAGAGGGCGTAGTTCCGAAGGCGTAGTTCCAAAGGTCATAGTTCCAAAGGCATAGTTCTAGAGGGCATAGTTCCAGAGGTCATAGTTCTAGAGGGTGTAGCTCTAGAGGGCCTAGTTCCAGAGGTCATAGTTCTAGAGGGCGTAGTTCCAGACGGCGTAGTTCCAGAGCTCGTAGTTCCAAAGGCGTAGTTCCAGAGGTCATAGTTTCAGAGGCATAGTTCTAGAGGGCGTAGTTCCATAGGTCATAGTTCCAAAGGGAATAGTTCCATCAATGTAGTTCCAGAGGGCATAGTTCCAGATGGTGTAGTTCCAGAGGGCATAGTTCCAGAGGGTGTAGTTACAAAGGCGTAGTTCCAGAGGTCCTAGTTCCAGATGGTGTAGTTCCAGAGGCGTAGTTCCACAAGTCACAGTTCCGGAGGGCGTAGTTCAACAAGTAATAGTTCTAGAGGGCATAGTTCCAGAGGTCATAGTTCCAGAGGGCATAGTTCCAGAGGGCGTAGTTCCATAGGGCGTAGTTCCAAAGGAGTAGTTCCAGAGGTCATAGTTCTAGAGGCATAGTTCTAGAGGACATATTTCTAGATGCCATAGTTCTAGAGGGCGTAGTTCCAGAGGGCGTAGTTCCAGAGGGCGTAGTTCCAGAGGCGTAGTTCCATAGGCGTAGTTCTAGAGGGCGTAGTTCCATAGGTCATAGTTCCAGAGGGGATAGTTCCAACGACGTAGTTCTAGAGGGCGTAGTTCCAGAGGTCGTAGTTCCAAAGGGCGTTGTTCTAGAGATCATATTTCCAGAGGGCGTAGTTCCACAAGTCATAGTTCCAGAGGGCATAGTTCCACAAGTCATAGTTCCACAAGTCACAATTCCTCAGGTCATAGTTCCAGAGTTCATACTTCCAGAGGGTGTAGTTCTAGAGGTCATAGCTATAGACGTCATAGTTCCAGAGGGCGTAGTTCCAAAGGTCATAGTTCCATAGGGCATAGCTCCACAGGTCATCATTCTGCATGTCACAGTTCCACAGGTCATTGTTCTACAGGGCGTAGTTCTAGAGGTCATAGTTCCAGAGGGCGTGGCTCCAGAAGGCATATTTCCATAGGTCATAGTTCCACAGGTCATAGTTCTAGAGGGTGTAAGTTCAACTTTCAACCATGATCAATGTTACATTGTAATCATTATTACATTTCTAGGTTTGTCTAAGGCCAACCTTGTACACATGGGCTCGTTACTCCTCTTGGGGAAAGCACCCTACCAATTTAGTTGTGTATATAATAAATATCCACCAACTCTCATTTGTAATTGATCATCATGTGATACTTTTTCATTCTTAATAAAGTGATTCACCTAATGGAACCTATCAAGTGGTGCACTCTTGTGCTTGGGTTTATTTCTCTTTAGCACAATTGTTCTTGGCTTTATTCTCTCTCTAGGGTTGCACTCTTGATTGATTTATCTTCAAGTGTTGCATTGCCCTAGTGTTGGTTTATTCTTATCTCTATTGCAAAATGTGGGCTTGTGTTGGACTCATTGAATTATCTCTATTTCTTATGAATCTCAACAAGGTATCAAAGTGAGTGTCAATCTCACTTAATCAATTCAATAGTTGATCTAAAGATTTTTGGCAAGTGGCATTGCTTAAGACTTCCTTGCAACTATGGAACTACGGTTTTTGGATCATCTCTTTTTTAGGGTTTTTCCTAGGGT
Source organism: Picea engelmannii (assembly GCA_009831015.1). NCBI lineage: Eukaryota > Viridiplantae > Streptophyta > Pinopsida > Pinales > Pinaceae > Picea > Picea engelmannii. The sequence goes on along the minus strand of ML777849.1, from coordinate 647,497 downwards.
TTAAAACTAATCATCTCTTTTACAGTTTCCTAACATTCAACCCTCCTCCAAGGCCTGCACTCTCTTCATTTTTATGCAGCAAGAGGTGGAAAACTACAGATTTGATTCAAAAGAAGTCGATACCTCTCTTTATCTTGGGTCTATCAAGGCAAATTTTTGAAGACTTTACAAAGGCTTCTTCTTTGCACTATTGTTGAAACTAATGGACTCAACTTATAATGTACATCCAATTGTGCACTTCACAATTGGGCCCTTCCTATCCATTTATCGACAAGTACACGATGTAGAGAATGTGATCATTTGGTTAGATCAATGTGTTAGAAAGATTATATATTATGGTTTTAAAGTGGTTTCCACATATTATTGTAATGTGAAGAAATCTTATCAGCCTCTTAAGTTGGTTCATAGTGACAATTTTGAGCTTATGGATTCTCATCATGGGGGAGCTAAGTACTTCCTCTAATGAAGTTCAATCTTTTTCACTACTTCTTACAAATGATTCTCAACATGTTTTACTGGTTCTCTCTCCTTCAAATTATCATGTTGATGACAAGGACCTATTGATGACTCATTTGGATCATATCATACAAAAGCTTCTTCTTCTATACTTATGTTAGAGATCACTTTCACTAGCTTTGGAATCGTATGGGTGTGGGAGATATGGCATCCAAGGGGATAACATGTATTTCCTTCTCTACGTACCCCCTATTTCCCTCTAGAACTATGACCTCTGGAACTATACCCTCTAGAACAACGTGTTTGGAACTACGCCCTCTGGAACTACGCCCTCTGGAACTACACCCTCTGGAACTATGACCTCTGGAACTACTTCCTCTAGAACTATGACCTGTGGAACTACGCCCTCTAGAACTATTACCTGTGGAACTAATCCCTCTGGAACTGTGACTTGTGGAACTATGCCTCTAGAACTATTCCCTCTAGAACTAGGACCTCTGGAACTATGCCTCTAGAACTACGCCCTCTGGAACTATGACCTCTGGAACTATGCCCTCTGGAACTATGCCCTCTAGAACTATGCCACTAGAACTACACCCTCTAGAACTATGACCTATGGAACTAATCCCTCTAGAACTATGCCTATGGAACTATGAACTCTAGAACTATGCCTCTAGAACTATGCCTCTAGAACTACGCCCTCTGGAATTACGACCTCTGGAACTACGCCCTCTGGAACTATCCCCTCTGGAACTACATCACTGGAACTATGCCCTCTGGAACTATGACCTCTGGAACAAAGCCCTCTAGAACTACGCCTCTGGAACTATGACCTCTGGAACTACGCCTCTAGAACTACGCCCTCTGGAAATACGCCCTCTGGAACTGTGATTTGTGGAACTATGCCCTATGGAACTAGGACCTCTAGAACTATGCCTCTGGAATTATGCCCTCTGGAACTACGACCTCTGGAACTACGCCCTCTTGAACTATGCCCTCTGGAACTATGTCGTTGGAACTACGCCCTCTGGAACTATGACCTTTGGAACTACGCCCTCTAGAACTATGCCTCTGGAACTATGACCTCTGGAACAACACCTTTGGAGCTACGCCCTCTGGAACTATGACCTCTGGAACTACGCCCTCTGGAACTACGCCCTCTATAACTATGACCTCTGGAACAAGGCCCTCTGGAGCTACGCCCTCTGGAACTATGACCTCTGGAACTATGCCCTCTAGAACTACGCCTCTCGAACTACACCCTCTAGAACTACGACCTCTGGAACAAGGCCCTCTCGAGCTACGCCCTCCGGAACTATGACCTATGGAACTATGCCCTCTAGAACTACGCCTCTAGAACTACACCCTCTGGAACTACACCTTCTAGAACTATGCCTCTGGAACTACACCCTCTAGAACTATGACCTCTGGAACTACGCCCTCTGGAACTATGCCCTCTGGAACTACGGCTCTGGAACTACGCCCTCTAGAACTATGACCTCTGGAACTATGACCACTGGAACTATGCCCTCTGGAACTATGCTACTGGAACTACACCCTCTGGAACTATGCCCTCTGGAACTACACCGCTGGAACTACACCCTTTGGAACTATAACCTCTGGAACTACGCCCTCTAGGACCTCTGGAACTACGCCCTCTAGAACTACATCATTGGAACTACTCCCTCTAGAACTACACCCTCTAGAACTATGCCCTTTGGAACTACACCCTCTGGAGCTACGCCCTCTAGAGCTATGCCCTCTGGAACTATGACCTCTGGAACTACGCCTTCTAGAACTACGACTATGGAACTATGACCTCTGGAACTACACCTTTTGAACTACGCCCTCTAGAACTACGCCACTGGAACTACGTCGCTGGAACTACGCCCTTTGGAACTATGCCCTCTTGGACTACACCTCTAGAACTATGCCCTCTGGAACTATGCCCTATGGAACTACACCCTCTGGAACTATGATCTGTGGAATTGTGACTTGTGGAACTACGCCCTCTGGAACTATGACCTATGGAACTATGACCTCTATAACCACACCTTGTAGAACTATGACCTGTGGAACTATGACCTGTGGAACTATGACCTATGGAACTATGCCCTCTGGAACTACGACCTATGGAACTATGCCCTCTGGAAATATGACCTATGGAACGATGCCCTCTAGAACTATGACCTCTAGAACTATGACTTGTATAACAACACCCTATAGAACTATGACCTGTGGAACTATGACCTCTAGAACTATGACCTCTGGAACTACGCCCTCTAGAACTATTCCGTCCGAAACAATGCCCTCTAGAACTATGCCACTAGAACTATGCCCTCTGGAACTATGACCTCTGGAACTACGCCCTCTATAACTACGCCTCTGGAACTATGACCTATGGAACTATGCCTCTGGAACTACACCCTCTGGAACTATGCCCTTTGGAACTATGACCTCTAGAACTACACCCTCTAGAACTACGTCGCTGGAACTACACCCACTGGAACTGTGACCTCTGGAACTATGCCGCTGGAAGTACACGTAGTTCCAGAGGACGTAGTTCCAGAGGTCATAGTTTGACCTATGGAACTTTGACATATGGAACTACTCCCTTTTGAACCATGACCTCTGGAACTATGACCTGTGGCATAGTTCCAGTTGGCGTAGTTCCATAGGGCATAGTTCTAGAGGGCGTAGTTCCAGAGGGCATAGTTCTAGAGGTCATAGTTCTAGAGGGCGTAGTTCCAGAGGTCATAGTTCCAGAGGGCATAGTTACATAGGGCGTAGTTCCAAAGGCGTAGTTCCAGAGGGTGTAGTTCCAATGGCATAGTTCCAGTAGTATAGTTTCAGAGGGCGTAGTTCCAGAGGCGTAGTTCCAGAGGTCATAGTTCCAGAGGCATAGATCTAGAGGGCGTAGTTCCAGAGGTCATAGTTCTAGATGGCGTAGCTTTAGAGGGCGTATTTCCAGAGGGCTTAGTTCTAGAGGGAATAGTTCCAGAGGGTGTAGTTCCATAGGGCGTAGTTCCAGCTGTGTAGTTCCATAGGGCGTAGTTCCAACGACGTAGTTCTAGAGGGCATAGTTCCAGAGATCCTAGAGGGTGTAGTTCCAGAGGTCATAGTTCCAAAGGGCGTAGTTCCAGAAGCATAGTTCTAGAGGGCGTAGTTCCAGTGGCGTAGTTCCACAGGGCATAGTTCCAGAGGTCATAGTTCCAGAGTTCATAGTTCCAGAGGGCGTAGATCCAGAGGCGTAATTCCAGAGGGTGTAGTTCCAGAGGGAATAGTTCCAGAGGGTGTAGTTCCAGAGGTTGTAGTTACAGAGGTGTAGTTCCAGAGGTTGTAGTTCCAGAGGGAATAGTTACAACAAAAGGTCTCGTGTTTCCATTCTTGAGTAGGGGGATTAAGCAGTAGCAGCTATTGCTTCTGTGCACTCCCCTAACTATATTTTTATTTTAAATTGTAAAATTTCTTTGTCTACCAATACTGAATTAACTATTTCTGTAACAAAAAGATAATTAGAAGCATTTCTTGTCTCTCTAATACTGATAATGTTGTCTTCAAATAAGTTTTTTATAGTAAAGACTCTGCCTTTAATGGAATTTTTTTTTATGATGGTGATGTATCTGAAAACTGCCTTTTCTATAATGTTGCTTGTTGCATTTATCACTATTTTGTTGTAACTGACAATTTACTAATATTGTAACTGACTTGTTTTCCTAATAATGGATCCAGTTTGTTGGACATAGTGGTATGATATTGTCAATGATGTCAACAGGGTGCAGAAGAATCTAGTATAAATCCAAAAGGAAGAATGTTAATCGAAGCTTAGAAGAGATGACACACTTGAAATAACACAGGAGACAGAGTTCTGCGAGTGAAGAAATCCTTTGTAAAGGATTGAGTTACACGAGCTTCGAATGATTTCCCAGTCGTTGGATCAAGATTCGATCTGGAATGGAAATATTGAAACCGTCAAATCACACTAAAGGAAAGGTGGTCAACTTCGACGCTGACCACTCTGGGGAGAAGGAATCTAAAATAGGTAAGTTTACCCGAAGGTTGAATCCCCGAAGTCATGAACTCTCGTCGACCGTCAGATCAGAGAAAGAATAGGAAATCTCGTCAAACATTGATCTGGAGTGAAAATATTAAAAGCGTGCTAAAGAAGAAGGTGGTCACATTTCCCTGGATGCTAAAAACGAAGCTTGATCGAATTAAGTTGGGTTTTTTCATATTTCCCTGAATGTGTGTTGAGATTGACATCGATGAGGGTCTACTAGAAAAATTGATACTACAAAAGAAAAAATTTGGATGGATTCAAGTTTCGGATTATGAGAATATGGATTTTTTATGTTAGATCTACCAACAAACAAAACATCTTCAAGATTATTGTCTCCTAACACAAGCTCGCATATAAAGGAGAAGAGGACATAAAGTAAATCCAAAATGTTGTCAATCTTTTGAGCAACCATTCTCAAATGATGAAGATGATGAGAGTGTACAAAATCATAATAAAAATAATCAACAAGCAATAGTTATAGAGAATGATATCAAACTATGTCCATAAGCATAGGCTGAGGAATCCAATCTTAACTCAAAGTATAAAGAAGAAGAAAAGAATACCAAGATTGCCCCATTGCCCCCTTGAGGGTGGTAGTTGTAAATGAAGTCCTATAAGGAAGAATCAAGAGACTTCATGACTCTTAACAACTCTAATTCTAATAAGGAGTTATGATCCAAAATATTTCATCATCCTAAACTTTGTGAATAGATTTTGACTAAGTTTGAATTAATTGTCTAAATAAAAAGCCATGACAAGATAAAATGACCAACTTGGTGTTTGGCCTTCCAAGTAGCTCTATTAAAAAAAATGATATTAAAATTAATGGACAGTGAAGAGAAGAGGAAGAGAGCTGGAGAGGAAATGAAGAAGAAGTGAAATTGCAAAAGCATGAGGGGCCTCGGAGAAGGAAATACTCAAAGATCGAAGGTTGTCCCCAAGTGAAATCAATCTGCAATTTTGTTAGTGAGTACATGAAATCTGTGTGTAGCTCACCTTTGTAACTATTTCTTGAACTGAATAAAATACTCATCAGGTGTTGGTTTTCCCACTTGAGTTTCCAGAGTAAATCTTGTGTTCCCTATTTGTTTAAATGACATGTGTCTAAGACCAATGTGGTTGGGTTGTCAATTAAATTAATACTTGTACATGCAATAGATCATCCAACGTATTAGTCTCTATACAATGGGTGACTTGTTAAATCGTTGGGCAGATTTAAGTAAAAGATCAATATGTGCACCACATTAACAACTGTCTGGTGGTCACTAAAATTGTTCCTATGCCTCACAACGCTACCCACACTCCCATTTGACTAAGACTGGGTGTGAATAGTCAATGAAACATTGGGAAATTCATTCCCTCACCACACAATGTCCATTTTGCATCGAATTCCCTTCTTTGCATTGTTGGGAATATCAGTTCACCTTCAATGATACATTTTATTGAGTGATACATTGTATTGACTCATCGGATCATGCACATGTGTTTGTATTTTCAATTAAAATGCTTTCCAACTCTGTAAGATTTGAATGCTTCCTACAAAGTATTGGTGAATGGGAAGAATTTATTTCATTATTGGCAATTTGAATGAATGTTATGTAGGCACATTTGAATAGTAGAAATTGCAGAGTTTGGATTTAAAAAAAAATAGAGTCTATGTGTTGGTTGACATTAAGGTGTATGTTCAGATTTGTAATTGATACATTTGTATGGTGTATGTTTCAACATAGAATGTCTGGGCAGATTTCTTATTGATAAACTTCTTGAATATGAATTCATTGACATATTCTTGCATATATTAGTGTTTGAAAGATTATTGTAGAACATTGGTTGTTGTTTAAAGTGTTGTGTGCATAGTTAAAAATAAATAAATAAATCAGAGTGCATGTTTTGGCACATTTAAAATAAAACACATAGTGCATTCTGAACTTGGCATTGAGACTAGATTTCAAACAGAGCGACAACCCAAATACGAAGACAAAGATCTTAGTGTGATCGTACTTGCAGAGACAAACAATTGAATTTAATTTCCTTGAAGGATATGAGTTGATGAAACCTATGGGCTATAAAGTACCATGTTTATCATATTGAATCATATTGGTATCAAAGTCATTGAATTTGTGACCTTAAAACCATTGTTAGCACTTTGACGAGAAACAAGGCCAACCTAGATAAAGCAGTGAAAAGAGAGAGATTTGAAGAACTATGGAGCTTCAATGTGTAGATCCAAAAGGAGAACCAACACTTGAAGGAGAGAATAACAGAGTTGAAAAAGGAGCTTGATACATTGGCCAAGTTGTCTATAGTTGTCCATAAGACCAAGGAAGTGCAAACACTTTCCATTGCTATTGTAGAAGCTAGCAACATGAACGAGACAAGCATGGTAATCTCACTCTCTATGGACCTTTCTCGAGACAAGCATGGTAAGCTCACTCTCTATGGACCTTTCTCAATTTGTTTTTCAAGAATCCTTTGGTGTTTTTGTAAAACATATCAGAGGCAACAATTCCAAGCACATACGACAAACGGGCTACAATGACCAAGATCTAGGCAAGAAAATCCAATGGATTGTAAATATTCTTGTAGCTAAGCATAAACTGGAGCATTAAGGCCTAAGTTTGGGTGGACAAAAAGAACCAAGTAAAATCTCAACTCAATCTAAGACCATCAAAATAACTTTTTTCGAGGCAAGAGAAACCGAAAAAGAAACCATTTTGATTGAAGAAAAGACAATGGAAAATGAAATGGCCAAAAAACCATTACAATGTGCTTGTAGAAGCTTGAATGAGAGCAGAAAAGGAATGTTTCCACCACCTAAATTTGTCCCCATAGTCAGGGGACCAAGCAAACACACTAACAAACAAAAACCAAAGTGGTATGTCAAGGCATGTTTGGTTTGTTTCCGTTGCAAAGAAGAAAGTCCACGATGTTGATGTTCATTGGTACTTTAGATTATGTTCCTTTGATGGGAAGAATGGGAAAAAAATTTCCCAAGACAGCTGGAAGTTCAAAGTAACACAAATAAGAAGAGAATGACAAGACAACTGCAAGTTCAATGTAACACAAATAATAAGAGAATGCCCAACAACCCTTGCATTAGCAAGAATATTTGCTAGAACTACAATGTCAAGAAACCAAGGCTTCATTGGGAACTTCATCCCAGGTACTACACATCAAAAAAAAGGTTTGGAGAGTGAAGAGTAAAGGGTAAGAAAAAAGGGTTTGAAAAGTGAAGAGTAAAGATAAGAAAAAAAGGTTTGGAAAGTGAAAAGTAAGGGTAAGGAAGAAGGAACAATGATTGTCCAAGAACATGTAGCAGCAAAAGATGTCATCTCCACCAATGAAGTGGACAACAGGGGTATGCCAAAAGCAGTCCCTATTCAACACTTATCTTCCATTATGCGGTGGAAGTACCCCATCTTGGAGATTTGTTAGAACTTGATACAAATAGATGACTCAACAAGGCTCTGTTAGACTCATAACAACCAAGAGATAGCTCTAATCTGCAACATCAGATAAGGCAAGCACACAACCATAGAAGTAGAAGAAAGAAAGAAAATTAAGTTGAATCTTTTGGGGACCAGGTTGGTCTTGCCAGCACCATATTAAAAATAAAATGTTGTTGGAATTAATGCGCAGTGGAAAGGAAAGAAAGAGAAGTACAAAGAAGGCAGGCAGCTACAAAAGCACGAGGAGCCTGGGAGAAGAAACTTGCTTAAAGATCAAAGGTTGTCCTTGAACCAAAGCAATCTACAACAATCTGCAATTTTGCGGATGAATAACAGTACAAAAACGTTGTCGATGAATAAAAATACAAAAAGGTTACATATAGTTCATCTAACAGTACAAAAATGTTACATATAGCTCATTTTTATAACTATTTCTCAAGTTTAATAAAATCCTTGTCGAATGTACAAAAATGTCACATATAGCTCATCTTTGTAACTATTTCTCAAGTTTAATAAAATCCTTGTCGAATGTTGGTTTTCATCCTTGTAGAATGTTGGTTTTCTAAATCCTTGTGGAATGTTGGTCATTTTGAATTTCGAATGTTGGTTTTCCAATTTGAATTTCCAAAATAAATAAATTTTGTTTTGGTTTTCCATTTGAATTTCCAAAATAAATTATGTGTTCCCTATGTGTTGAAATGATGTGGGTAACTAAGATCAATGTGGTTGTGTTTCCGATTAAATTAATACTTGTATACAATAATTGATCCAACTTATTAATCTCTGTTCAATAGGTTTATTTGTGAGATCGCTTGGCCCATTTAACTAAAGAATAGCTATGTACACCAAATTAACAACCCTCTATTGGTTGGCTACAATCATTGATATACCCCACAACGCTTCCCACAGTCCCCTGTGATTAAAACTCAGTGTGGATACTCTGTTGAACATTGAACAATTCGTCCTACAGACACATGTCCAATCTGCACCGAATTCCCTTGTTTGCATGCTAGGAGTATCAATTCGCCTTCATTTACAATGATACATTTTACTAATATTTTGGAGCATACACGTGTCTATATTTTCAATTAAAACGCCCTCCAACTTTGTATGATTTGTGTTTTCAATTAAAACACCCTCCAACTCTGTATGATTTGAATTGAATCATTCCTACAACATATGAATGGATGGGTAGAATAATTTGTTTTATTATTAGTAATTGGAATGATTTCTATGTGGGCACGTTTGAACAGCAGAAATTGCAGAGTTTGCATGTTTATACAAACAGGGTCTGTGCACTGGTCATCATCCTCTTTTAGATGCTCAAAAAAATTTAGTCTTATTTTAAAGATAAACATTTGATCAATAGAACATCTACATGCATGGACAATGACTTGATAAATTAGAAAGGAAATACATGTTTTAATTACAATTCAACATCATATCATACAAAGTCTGAAAGTGTTGGGAGAAATTCAACTTTGAAGAGTTTTAAAAAAGACCGCTTAAATACTCAGAATGGTAGCAACTGCAATAAATAATGCATATGAAAACCTTCCCCTGCTGAAATACTGAGAATGGTAACAACTGCAATAAATAATGCATATGAAAACCTTCTCATGCCTCCCCCTTTCTTATGGGGGACAATTCCTCTGTTCCTAACTAGGACAATTTCAAAATGATGAAAAAGTCTCTTCAATCCCTCACCTACAAGAGACAATCACTCGCCTACATTCATAATTTAACAACTGATCAATCTAGATAAAGTGTTGCAGTGGTGCCTACATTCATAATTTAACAACTGATCAATCTAGATAAAGTGTTGCAGTGGTACCGGTTCTATATTCCAGTCCATGACAACTAACATAGAACAAATACATCACATACAAAGAAACACAGATCAGGGAAAATATATTGTCTATGTCAATTGTTTATGATTTCCAATTAATTTTAAACCATCTGTCATTCTTGTGACCCACGATAGCTCTCATCAGGTAGGCAAGGCCAATTCTATAGCTTGACAAAATAAAGGACATCCACAGAATGAGGTAAAGAATCATTGTATTTTTGTAGCATGAGGGTCCAAACATACAAGTATCTGCATCTTCTCATTAGTGAGATACAACTCCTACATGAACTTTTCCAAATCATCTCAGTGCCTCTCTGTCAGCAACGGTTGAATTATTGACCCTGCATTATAGAGATAGGAGGGTGTGAGATTAATGACACTACAAAGAAATCCCCGCAACAATATCTCATGTGTACTCTATGAAACCAACATTACAACTCCACAAACTATGTAGATATATATATATGTAAAGACCCTGTGTATTACCTACAATTTCTTGTTGTCTAGACCTTTCTTTTGCCTTGGCAATCTTGTCCACAATCTCCGCCACAACCATGCGGCTCAAAAGGCCAAAAATTAAAGATGAAGGTGTGAGCATAATGAATACACCATTCCATCAATCTGTAGAGATAAAGCCAGTCAGAAGTGGCCCCAAGGCAACCCCAACAGACCCAGTACCATCTATAATAGCCATGACGATTGCCAAATCTCTCGAATTTCCCTTAAGTGAGCTATGTGTACTAAGATCAGCTGAAACGACTATGGTAATGAGTGCACAAGGTCCATTAACAAACATTCCGGAAATCATCATCAGATCAATATTGGCAAACATTGAGATACCTCCATAAACCCGATATAAAATGAGTGTTGGAATTGCATAGTACATGAAACTAGCTGCTGTGATAGCCCTGACATCAAGCCTATCATACATATGGCTTGCGAGAATTCCACCCACCACTCCTACCAAATCGAATAAAGTTGAAAGGTTTCCAGATGACGCTACAGACAAATACTCGCCTCCAATAGTTGCAATATCCAACCAGAATAAAACGAAATTAGTAGAGATTAATAGAGTAAATAATTTAATGAACTCCTGAATGGTTTTCTTGTACCAGGCCAATTTCAAAGAGAGAGCTTAGTAAGGTAAAAGGTTAACATATTTCCCTACTTGTTTAAGAAATTTCTATTCATATATTTGAAACATAAAGTGTCACATAGATGGGTTGAAGATGAGATGCGACTAAAATGGCTAACTAGTTTGCAGAATGTGGCAAGAGAGGTTAGAGATAATAATAGCACTGTCCATTTATTTAATGATTTTGGTCATTTGTAGATATGATACAGGAAATTTTCACATAGAATGGTTGAAGATTAGATGCAACTTAAATCTATAAATTAAGGTAGGAAAGGACTTGAGATAAGGGATGCCAATGTCAAGATTATATCAAAAGGGAATATAGTTTACTGAATAGAAAGCAAGCCAAAATTGAGGGAGAGGCAGGGTCAGTTACGAGCAATGTACTTGATTTTCACATTGGAGGGCAACTCATTCTTCTTTGTGAATGGGGATTATGAAAACATTTCTAGTAGCTCTAGCCTTCAGATGATTTCTCCAACTAATGAAGGATGGTTATATCATATCCAGAAGAACAACTCCAAATGGCATTAGAGCAACTCCAATGATCCAGGCAGAGACTAGAGCTGCTAAGGAATATCGGCAACTAATAATTCTGTATTTCTCTTCGAAGGTGGAACAAATTCAATTAGAACCAAAATACAATTTGAAAACTGTGAGTAAATTAGTTAAAAACTCTAGCCTTCAATAACTCTTAAAATGCTCAGAAGACTCAGTAACTGCTTAAAATTTTACCTATATTACTGATGTAAAATGGAAGCCAGTATAAAAATGTGTAAGCTACAAGCTTAGCAAAAAAGAGACAAAGAGAAAATGGAGCCACTCCAGGCATCATCCATTCCTCGATGAATCCAACAGCGTTAGATGCAGTTAAATCTGTTTCATTCATCTGATCCTCTGTCTTGGGTCCTTCACCGCCCCTTGTCTTGGGTCCTTCACCGCCACTTATCTTGGGTCCTTCACCATTATTTGTATCTACTTCAATACCAATGGCCATTTTCCCAATAGGCCCAACTTCCATGTCCTCAGTAACGACTTGTTTCTTTTTCCTTCTTGGGTCATAAGTTGAAAGGAGCCCAATGTCCTCAGGAGTAACAACCAAGAACAAAAACACTATAATGCCTGCAGAGGCAATAAAAGCACCAGGAAGAATAAATGACCATCCCCACCCATACTGTAAAACACCAGCTGAAATGAGGGAATCACAAATATTACCAACATAAGTATGGGCATTCCAAATACCCATTATCAGTCCCCTTTTCCGCTTTCCGAACCAATTTCCAACCACTGCAACAACAGAGGGCTAGCTCGTCGCCTGAAACATCCCTGCCACCATTTGCATGATCAAGTAATAGTAAAAATTGTGTATGTTCCAGAAATAGCCCATATCAAATAGTGCTACAAACAAGCTATTGCCAACCATTCCCACTGTTAAAAACACCTGGAGATCAACCCTGTCTCCAAGATGTCCAGCAAAATACATACCCATGGCATACACAGACAAAAAAGCTACATCAATTTCTCCAAGCAAGGTTGTTCCATCCTTTCCATTGAAGGGAGCCCATCCTTTGGAGCTTGAATAAGCTTCTTTGCTCGAATTAGTAGGATTTTTAACAAATATTATATTAAGCAGCCATGACTGGCTATGATCACTAATTCCATTAGGCAAATTGTTACTAGTGTTGTCTAGATCCAAGAGACTCTTTACTATGCTATTAGGCTTACGAGAGCCATGATAGATAGCATATGCAATAAAAGTTATGATAAGTACAAAGGTTCTATATGTACGGCGGGTTGCATCCCTGCCTCTGAGGGATCTTATCAACTCAATACCCGGCAGAGGGCTTCTCGAATTTTCCCCTCTTGGAGCCATGGCTACCTAATATCTATCAAATTTGCAAAGTTCTGTGATGACGAAAGCTTCAATTTTACCCTCAATTCTAGGTTTATATCAGCACTCAGACACACATAAGAAGACCTGGTGAAAACAAAGCATTGATTTCCATTAAAATTTGTCCAGAATCACTCGATTTGAACGATAAATTGTCTTCTTGCGGTTAAGCCTCAACAACTTGTACATGAATTTTTTTCAAATATCAGCAAAATACTAACCTTTCATTAAGAATTTCCTCTGCATACAACCATTTACCCAGATCAAAGATTAGTTTTCTTCAAATCCTAAACCTTCAACAACTTGTAGATAAATTTTCTTAAAAAATAAATAGAATATTAGCCTTTCATGGACAGTTTCCTCCGCATACAAGAAAATACTTCCTTGATGCACATCAAATAATAATCTTCTTCAAATTATAAACCCTCAACAACTTGTAGATGCATTTTCTTCAAAACCAATAGAATACTAGCCTTTCATGAACAATGCCCTCCGTATACAATGAAAACACATCACCTATCAGTCTTCTTCAAATCTGATACCCTCAACAATTTGTAGATTTATTTTCTTTAAAATTAACAGAATGCTAGCCTTTCATGAACAATATACAACCAAAAACACATCAAATATGAGCCTTCTTTAGATCATAGACCCTCAGCACTTTGTAGATGTATTTTCTTCAAAATCAATGAAATACTAGTCTTTCATGAACAATCCCCTCTGTATACAACCATAACACATCAAATATCAGTCTTCTTCAAATCATAAACCCTTAACAGAGCTTGTAGATGTCTTTTTTTCAAGAGACAACATAATACTAGCCTTTCATGGACAATCCCCTCCTTATAGAATCAAAACACATCAAATGCTAGTCTTCTTTAAAGCCTAAACCCTCAACAACTTGCAGACATATTTTTCCAAAAAAATAGCAGAATACTAGTCTTTCATTAACAATCCCCCCGATTTCAACCAAAACACATAAAAAATCAGTCTTCTTCAAAGCCTAAACGTTTAACACTCCGTAGATCGGCATTTTCGTCAAAAATCAGACAAATACTAACCTTTCGGGCATAATTTCCAATTTCCCTCTGCATAAAAACAAACACCTCCTTCGATATCATAAACTATGAATTTTTTTCACAATTGGAAAAAACTCGCAGACTCCTTTAATCTCTGCAATCTTGAGAGCTACTCTGCTCGCTCTCAGCTCAAAAACCATTCCTTGACTCGATTCTTCACACGAACACCCGGAGGCATCAATCCTTCCATAAATTCCCGTAAAATGACAAAATAAACATGCCTCTACAAGAATTTACAGCCCTTAAGGTTCCGTGATCGATTCTTTAACAGATAAAAAATGAATAAAAATTCGAAAAAAAAAATCCTTTTCAAACTGGCTGCCTAAACTGCACTCAAACACATAATGATTGGTTCAAACATGCACATTTAAAAATATCCACGACACGATGCCTGAACGAACTGCAAATTTCACAATCTCTCCATGACGAGACTCCATAGATCACCATAAATTACAGAGCGAGCAATCTCGAGCCAGACCGCTCAAAAGTTGACAAAAACGTAACAAAATCACAAGCAGGGATCAAGGATCGAGTCATGCATGTGACATTGGCTGGGTCCATACAAGACAGAAAATTCACAGATTTCAATCAAATTGGTGAGCGAAATGCAACCCAAACACAACAACCCTGAGCAAGATACCAATCGCCGATTCAAATTTCAGCCCGCCTCTGGAGCCCGCCTCTTTACAAGTTTAAATTTTCAATGGATGTGCATGGATCCATTCCATGGAAATTGGATGGTTAATTATGGCATGGAACGACAAAGGTTTGTGTCACGGTAACGACATTTGGGCGAGTGGAGTGGGCAGCCGATCGGAGCTTTGACACGATGGATGACGGGAATTCGGACACGAAAAACGGCTGCCGACAAAGGTTCAAAACGTTTGGGTTTTAGCTTACCCCATTCTAATTTCCTTCCAAAGTTCCCCCCCATTTCAATGGTGAAACACTTCAATAGTGTAAGGGTGGTCATAAATACAACCCACTATCCTCGACAACCAAAACTTAATTGTGGTATGACTAGCACAACAGCTAAATATTAGTTGCTGGTGAACGCCAAAAGGCTGATAAGATTAAATGTGCAGGTGTTAATATTTTAATTTATCTGGTGTTAATATTTTAATTTTTGTTAATCACTTACGTGGCAATCAGTTAGCTATCAAAGTAATTTTTAAATATGATTAGGTAAATGTAAAAAAAAAACACATAAACGGATGTCTTTATAATAGCTAGGAAGTTAATGATTGAAATCACAACCATTTATTTTGTGTGACTACTAAGAATATTCCAGCCATATTTAATCATGTCCATAGAAAACTTATTAAGCACTAAACCCCTATTAAATCTGCCCATTGTCAATAGGTGTACACCTTTGGTAAAAATAAAACCATCGCCATCTATATGTCTATATTTGGTGAAACCATTCCAACATTCTACCAAACTTTGGCCGTGGTATGTTCATGGTTATTACAAGTGCAAACCATAGTATATGGTTATTACTCTCAACATGATTATGGAAGTTCGCTGGCTTTAGCGCTCCAATCCTTCCGTAATGCTAACTCCACCGCCAAATGAATTAGATCAACCTCACATATTACAGTTCCATATTGTTTTAATGCCAACTCACATGCAATGGCTCCATTATTCTTGGCGACGATCTTGGATGACGTGGTAACTTCGGCGTTGGTGAGATTTTATGTCACCTGAAACAACCTCCAAGAAGGTTGTCATTGATCACGTAATTGATACGTTG
>ML777849.1:598411-609159 GCA_009831015.1 Picea engelmannii | reverse complement strand
GGGGGGGGAGAGAGTCTGTGTAAATCCCTGCGGAAATTGCTTCTCAGGAAATTCCAAAAATTAACACCGTGAGACCTGGCTTCCATTGCTGAGCTTGTTCTGAGAGGTCTGAGTCTGTATCCCCGGTTGACTATGGTGATCATGTAGAGATGGATTGCACGTGAATTGTTGTCCAGTGCAGGTGGTGATTGAGCCTGTGTGTGACCTCTCTCTAGGTGAGGGAGGTCGATGTTGTTGGAAGAGGTTTCTTCCAAAGAGTGTCCAGCACCAGGTTCATGCTCTAAGACTTCCTGATCCGGCCTGTTGCCGAGACCCAGTGAGGGAGGTTAGCACCGATGGACTATGCTTGTGAAGGTGTATACTCCCGGGTGGAACATGCATGTGGGGAATGAGATTCTAGTAGTAGTGGGCATAAGATGGCATCCTGGAAAGAATCCTTCCAGATTCTAAGTGTTGTTTTCCCTGTAACCTCAGCCTATCTAGGATTCCTTGCCTTGGGGGTGGAGCTTAGTCCCAGCTCGGGGGTGATCCACTGCTGAGTTGATGAGCAGTATGGTCTAAGGCTGGGTGGTTCGTGGAAGGCCTGCACTTGGTTGGTGGATCCCACCATTGTTACAAGATAAGTGTCTAACTATGTTTTATCACATTTTATCAATATGTTTTGTATCTCTGTGTATTAAAATGATCATGCATTCTGCTGTACATTTGGATTAATGTATTTTCCATGGATTATTTATGTTAAAATGATTCTTATGATTACTCTGAGCTTAAATGTATTTCATTGCGTAAATGCACGCGATTAACTATGAATGAGAATGTGTTATTCCACGTAGTAACACCTACACGGTAGCCAAGGTGCATTACAATTATTCTGAGTTATCTACCAAGTAGTCTTATAGTAACCCTGGGTAGTTGAGTGAAAGGGGTGTTACATTGGGTTACTGAGAGGGGGGGTGAATCAGTAATAACAAAATTATAATCATTTTTCTTCAAATGTTATATCAATGTAGAATTATTATCCAATAATGAGCAGTAATAAATAAACAATCACACACATACACAATACACCAGTCTTTTACATGGAAACCCAAATCGGGAGAAAACCACGTAATGTTTTTTCTTATATGTCTTGAAGAATTACATTCATTGGAAGCACCAACTTCCTTTGTTTCCCAGCTGCAACTGGAAGGAGGCTCCAACCCCCTAGTTTCTCAGGCTACAACCTAAGGGAAGCTCTAACTCCCAAAATCTTTGGCTACAACCAAAAGGAGGCTACAACCCCCAATGTTCTCTGGCTACAACCACCTGTCCTTTCCCTATCTTGCCACCCTGAAGTAGAAGTAGAATGATGGAACCACTGTCACACTATCACTATGATATATACCGTTGTAAACTTGTACCAATAAATTTGAACCATGCATCAACCATGCATCAACCATGCATCAACCATGCATCAACCTGTACCATAAACAAGTGCATCAACCATGCACCAACCTGTAATCAACCTGTACCATAAACAAGTGCATCAGCCATGCACCAACCTTTAATCAACCTATACCATAAACAAGTGCATCCAACCATGTACCAAGTACTACCCAAAATTTTGTGCTACTCATCAAATTGATGAGGGCTTTTGGTTTTGGTACATGTTGAGTACATGGTTGATAGAAATAGTTGATGAGTTGGCACACATACATTGATGATGCTACGGGTCTTTCTTCAAGGGTTGACATCAATGACAACCAACCTTAATCAACATGAGTTCCATGTATCAACTCTCTCTCTTATGCTACCTGCCAACTCTATGACACAGAATCTAAGTCCATAAATCCACTAGACCCCAACATAGGTCTACCCAACAACTTGTACAAGCCCTTGTAGTTAACACCAAGCATCACAATTGTGTCAGTAGTTTCTCCCATGGGATATAAAAACACATGTTCATCATGGAAAACAACTCCAAATCCACTCTCATCCAAAGATGACACTGAGAGAAAATTAGCATTCAACTCTGGAATATATAACACCTCACCAACCTCCAGAAGACTTCCTGACTCTAGTTGGAATCTCACCCTTCCAACCCACTTTACTGCAAGTTGTGGGCCGGCTCCACATTTCACTCTAGAGTCTAAGTTTATCTCTATAAGATCGAGGAAAACTGACCTCAACCTGGTCATGTGTCGAGAGGCACCATTGTCCATAAACCATGACTCAATGTCCTCAAACACTAGGCATCCACTGCCCATGGGACCATCCATGAGAGAGAACTCCTTCTCAAATTTCTCAGCAAAATTTGCAACCTGAGCTGATGTTGCCACCTCCGGTTCTGGTTTCTTGTTCTTCTTGTTCAGAAATTGACTAGCATAGTGGCCATTCTTGTGACATGCAAAGAATTTCACTTTTCTCATGTCCTTCTTCTTCTCATTTCCCTTTTCCACAAGAGAAACATTCTTTTCATATGCACCATCCAATACCTTTTCCTGAGACCCCTCCTGGATCTCCTCCTATGTAAAATCATCCCACAATTTGCTCCAATCAGGGAGCTTCTCTCTCCCCACCACAAACTTGATGAAAACCTCCCACTCCTCGGTGAAGCCTTTGAGGGTTATCAACACCAACTCTGAGTCAGGAATGACTTCTCCAACAGCTTCCAACTCGTCCTTCACTTGTGCAACCCGGGTGAGGTAGGTGGCCACACTCTCTCCTTTGACCATCCTAGCTCCATGGAGCTTGTCCCGAAGAGCCATTTTCTAGTTCTCATTCTTATCCTCATACAAGCCTTTCAGTCCAACCCACATTCCATTAGATGTATTTTTCTCAGCCAAGTGTGGAATAAGGTGGTATTTGACCCCGTCTAAGATTATTCTCTGAGTCTTAGCTTCATTCACCTCATGAACATCAAGAGTTTTGGGCTCTATAGGTACAGGTACAATGGTGTTCGCAAATGACCACAATTTGTTCTCCTTGAGAACACTGTTGATTCTAACCTTCAACTGCAGGTAGTTGGAGACCCCCTCCAATCTATCTTCAAACCGGATGCTGGAAGTCATCTTTGTCCTCCTGACAAAGAACCTTTTCCTGCCTTCTTCAAGCAAATGTACCAGCAAATCACCTGTTGTCCCAAGTGTCAAAATTATGCCCACTGAACTTCAGAGCACCTGCTCTAATACCATGTTGAAATTAGTTTAGAAATTCACCATATTATACCCAGATTTAAGCCTCCAATTAAGTCATAACAACAAGCATTAAAAACCTTTACTAGTTGCACTTAACGAGCAGAAACACTAATTAATATAGTTCTGAAACTAAATCTGCAGTGAAAATACATTCTAACAGTGGACAAAATATCCATAGAGCAACATGAAACATTCTGGGTAAAACCCCAAGACGAATAACACAGAAAATGTGAGAAATTGAGGAGAAATTTTCTTATTCATCTTTAGGAAAATTTATGATTACAACAACATCTTTAAATCAACATTTATCATCTGTACTTTCACTTTCACTTTCACTGAACAAAATCAACATATAAATCCATAGTAACACAGTCTGGAATCAAAAAATGATTTCCTGTACAATCTGTACGGATTGTACAACCACGAATATCATAAATATGACTCGGTTTTTGTGCCCAGAAAAAAGCTACAAATATTTACCTTGTTGTACAGATTTATTATCAGCAGATAAACTCCTAGAAAATCATGCCAATACACAATAGAATTTTTTGAGTTGGTTGGAGCTACAAAGAAAACAAAAGATGTTGTATGACCTCCTCCAATCCATATTGTACGGCCTCCATTGAAGCTGATGCAGTCTAGGAATGTGTGCCAATCCTCCTAGGGATGTGTTCCTCCTCCTGGATGTTGAAACCCTTTCCCTCCAAGATAAGAAACCTCCTTGGGATGTGTGCCCCTTCAATCTCCCTCACTCTCTCCTCAACAAGTGCACCCTCATCTCCTAATGAGTTTCCCTTTATCAATTTCAAATTGTAACTCCTCTAACCCTTGATCTCCCTCAAGTGACTCTTCACTTACCCTTGAGATCAATGGTCATGATTTAATCATTCATTGAGGTCACTTAAGTTAATAAAGTGACCCATAACATCATAAAGTCACTTTTACATTTCAAAACTAAAAGACTCAACTTTATAAAATCATTTTATAAAGTCACTAGCAGATAATTTGCTTGGTCATTTCTACATGCTGAGCACTGCCAATGCAGAAGTACCTCCAAGATACCAAATCTCAACAATATCTTTCTTAGGTCTTTATTTTCAAGTTAGCCTCATCCCTGACCCTAGCGAGTCTTGGCTAACTTTATGCTAGCTTGTTCCCTCACCTCCCACATATTTGGGAGTATTTTTACACTCGTCCTCATGTACAATATTTACCGTGGTAGTTTTTATCCCTTTTCACTCTCCCATGGAATAAATAATTACTCTTTTATAATTGGATTCTCTCATAAATTTGTCTCTAGTAAAATAAAATAAATATGAAATAATATTTACACAAATATTTCTCACCATCCAATGTTTATGATGATATAATGTTCACTCAAGTCTTTCTCAACATAATAATCCAAAATCACAAATTTTCAAAATTATTAAAATATTTTAAATGGAGGGATATCACAAATTATTGATTATTCCATAAAGGAATGAATGCATGTGCGCATGAGGATAATGAAAGTTGAGACATAATTATCCACAACTAAGAATCCTTGGATTTTCTAGAATTGATATTTCCTTACCAATAGCATTGGAGCCTTGGAAAAGAAGTGAAATATCCCTAGGGGCTATGTGGTAGAGAAGAGGGTTCATTTCTTTGGGTTGTTTAGGTTGAGGGGAAAAGAGATATGGTAAAATAAGATTGTTGTGTGGTTGATAAAATTGTGAGAGCTTGATAACTAATTATTGTGTGTGTTAAATTTATCCTAGGACTCGTCCTTGTAGATTCATAGCCTTGGCTCAGTAGTGACCTAATATTGATATCTAGAGAAAAAATGTCTATCATGGTTGGGTGGAACGTCTGATGTTTGCAACTAGTTCGTGAATGATTATCTGAAAAGATAAGTGTTTTCTATGTTTTATGTCTAATTATATTTCACAATGTATTCATTATCTCTGAAATGTATTTATATCATGCATGCTTGTTGTTAATGTTGTGCATGGCATGTTGATAATTTCTTTTATGGTTTAGAATGTTCTTTTTAATTGCATGCATTGGTTTCATCTTTATTGATTAATTAAATATTAGTAACATAATTCAAATTTTCCCAAGAAGGTGAATTTAGAGGTACTCGAGAAGTGGGTACATTACAAATTAGTATTCGAGTAAATATTTTGGTTTTTCTTGTGATGGGTAGATCGTAGATTGGAATCAGAGTGAGTTTTTTCATTGCTTTGATATCGAGTATGTCACATCCTTCACCTTAAAACCTAAGTAGTCTACCTAGTATTTCTCTCTAGCACAAGGTTCAATTTCCAATTGGAATAATTTTGAAATTGATTTCACTGAAAGAAATTGGAGAAGATAAATCCCCAATAGTCTTACTTTTAGAACTACCTAGAATAGAAATGGATGTTAAAGAAAAAGTGAAATATGCTAATCAAATATTCCACCCATTAGTAATCAAAATCCCAACTACTTCTAAGCCTGCTAATGATGTGTCAATTGAATTCTATACTTTAGATCTACCAATTTCAATTTCCATGTTTGCAAAGAGAGATGCAAAAGATACTTTGGAAGACACATTTAAAAAATCCATAAAAGTGAAAAAACACATGCTAATCTTGAAAGGTAACCTTGGATCAAACCCTGACAAAGATAAGTCCAATAAAATGAAGAAGATTCTAACAAAACCTTCCACTGAGAAAAAAAATCAAGATTCCATGGATATGGAGAGCCTACAAAGGATTACAAAGTATCTCTCAAATGAAATTGTTTAAATAAAAAGGAATACTAGGGAAGGTACTTCAAATACTAATAAATTCTTCAAATTCCTCCTAAGAAGAGTACCCATCCTACAACTAAGGCCTCTCCCCCTACAAAGGGAATCAATGTGGAAGACTTCCTCAAAGTGTTTAAATATTGCCCCCCTACAGATTAAAAGGAGGAACAACAGGCAGACAAGGAGGGTAATCAAGAAGATAAATATGAAGGTACATAAGAAGTCTCAAGACCAGAAGTAAATTCATTCTGGGATGTTTCTCTCAAATTATATGGAGAAAATGAAAATGAGGATGCTGAGTAAATTCATATGTCTTAGAACAACTATAATACATGGATTAAAAGAAAGGCTTCGACATAACATCCACCTTCCAACTTTGAACCTTCTCAAAATACATATACAACTTAGAAATGCACATCCACTGCTAGTGAATCCTCACCTACACCTATTTTAAGTAACCTTGAATATGAATTTGTGGCATACTTTGTAACGACCTCCTCGTTACGACGACCGACCTCTAGTAACCAGTGCAATTTTTTATTTTTATTTTTTGTTTCTTTTTTGGGGGGTGTGTGTTTAAAAGTGTGTGCGCACGTGTACAAGGAAAAATCAATGCGTTCGACTCAGCGTCGCCACCCGACAATGAATAAGACGCAACCATGATGAACATAAAAGACGACAAGGACGCACGACAAGTAACTGCATACATAAGCGACGATCACACGATGCTAAGTAGAACTAACTACCCGCCCATCCTACCCTGCAATGGTTAGGACCTCCAAGACACATAAGCAATGTTCAAGCCCAGGTTCCCATCAATTTTAACCATTTAAGGTCTCAGGGATGGCGACTGTTCTGAGGAACATGGAGGTGTCTATGTCCCGCCCGGCACCATCAATACCAAAAATGCTAAATCTACCAACATTAATGATTAACTTAGATTCGTTCTATCCTCCACATTCCGTTTAGCCAAGGGTCAGAGTACCTCTTACTGTTAACCATCATACATTATCTTTAATTAACCATGTAGTAATAATATATCTCTAAATCAATCCATCATCATCAAAATTTATTGGCACATTAAATCAATCATTCTCTGTACCTAGTGCAAGGGTTGTTACTCCAATTATCAATGATAAACCTATAATGCAAGAAAGCATTGGGATCCATTCTTCATTATTACATAAATTCCTATTGTGCATAAGTCTAAATCTAAAACTCAAATGGGGACGAGGGGTCAAATTTGCACAATAGTACGATAATCATCATTCAACCATCTAATTATTGGAATACCAGCACCTTACTTAACAACAAGGCAATCACACATCTGACCACCTGCAATATTCACAAGGTAACCCACCCCTGAACGTATTTACTGCCAACTCCATAATGGAAACCAATTATATAAGCATTACTTAAAATCGTTATGACACAACAACTCTCTTTTCTTGAGATATCATCTAAATTAATAAAACATCCTAATGATATATATTGATAATGATATATTTTCATAATCATAACTTAAATCCAAAAATCATTAGGACACAACCTCTCTTTTTCTTATGGGATATCCTCTAAATTAATAAAATATCTTGATAACATAATAAAAGGATAAGGTTAAATAAGGATTTTGTTTTAAAGAAGAAATGCATTCCTTTAAATAAGCAAACTAAGGGCTGAAGTTGACTTATTGTTCCCCTTAAGGAATTAAGAATTAAGTGATTGGGTTCCATCTTGAAGCCTATTTACAATCCAATATCACAACCATGTCTCAATATAGCAATTCTAATATATATCTATATATGAAATATCAATGTAATCAGGGATAACAATAAGGTACAATATAAACCAGTAGTAATAATTATAAGTACGTTAAAACATAGATTTACCCTTTTGCTCAAGGTTGTCTTGACATTATAAGATATCTATAATTTTTGATAACACAAGATATCGATAATTTCAACAATGAATAGAATTTGTAGCTGAAAAAAATATGGTGAAAGGATTCATTTTAATACTATCATTTTATATTGCCATTTTAAATCACAACAAGCCACGTTACAGTAAAAACTCTCCATAAACAATATTAATGCTGCATTTTTAATATGGCATTTTATATTGCAGTTTATATTTGCCATTAAAATAACCAGAATTCACATTTCAGCAATACTCTCCATAAAACAATAACAATACTGTGTTTTAATATTACATTATATATTGCATTTTATGTCTTGTTTCCCCGCTCCAGCTAGCCATATATTCGATGGAAAAAACAACAATCGTGACTAACATATTACCTTTAATAACCAACAATACCTAAAGGCGTTTAACCTAACACAATATCCAGGAATTTAATAACATTACCATCTGGAAATTAATTATAAGCCAGTAACGGGGCATTAGATAATTTAAGCAAACACAAGACATTTAAAACCATTTACTGCCAGGTAGAGGTAAGGACTCCGGGTAATGGAAACCCGGTCATAAGGCCTCATCACTTGGATTCCACGAGGTGACCATAAGGGACTAATTACCAACTCAATCACTTGCCATAATATCAATGGCTTACTATAAACCTGGCACTCATACAAGGCTATAATTAGTTTCCTTCCTTAACTTTTGTAGACTAGTGGAGCGTTAGTAGTTATCCATAAGGGGTTCATCCATCATCAACATATTCAAATAATAGTTGATGTCCCTAAAATCTAGATGGAGTTTCAATTGTCCAATTAATGAAGACTGATAGGCCATAAGGTTACTAGAGCGAGGTTCAATAAGTTGGAGGAAGCGGTAATAAGTTCGAGTGAAAATCGAGTCATCCCCTCACGAAATTCATGGTAAGGGACACAGTTGTAATGGTTTATGACGCATGATATCCACTACATATTAGGTTTCACGGGAGTGTAACACAATTCAATGACAGTCACTTCCAAGACTAACAATAAATAATACTAACACATCCACATTAATAAAGTGGTTGATGTATGCCCCATTGACACGATTTTAATTAGCATATGACAACTGTAATCCACACATAATTTTAAGTTTTTATTTAGCTCAAATGATAACATATGGAATACATTACATGTAATCATAAAGAATGTTAAATTCAATACCTGAAATAAATTATTTCAAATATCCAAGTGTATTTTAAAAACGTTATAAGAATAAAAATAAAAATAAAACTATCGGAAATAAAATCTAACTGTTCTGTACAATATAAATTTGAACTATTCATATGCACATGCAATATAAAAAGGAACAATGCAATATAACCCAATGTATATGAAAAGACACACGAAAGTAGGCACAGTTCACTCACAACAACCTTGGGGCATAAAAATCAGAATCAAACTATTATATGCAATATAAAATGGAGAAACATGCCGCGACAGGCACAGTAACCCAAGGGCATAAAAATCCAGGAGATAAACAACACGTCGCAGACATTGCACGATCCATGAACACATGATAAGGAGGCAGTCATGATATGGCACTCCATGCAATCAATATACAAACAGTTAGTCAAGAAGGTGAACAACAGTCCACCACGCAAATCAATAAAAGGACTCTAAACACAGTAAAACAAATCAGACCGTATTAAAAAATCAACACAGTAAAAATTGAAATTCGAATCATTAGTTGGGTGAATGGGAATCGGCAGCCACAAACGTATATGAACCAGATGATTGTGAGTAAACAAATGTACAATAAAGGACTCAACCACCAAGGTACCACTGCTGCCAATCGGTAAGAAGACACACCCCAGCATTGGGCAATGTAGAAATGCTCACAGGGATGTAAATATGCCCCCACAGAGGTAAATACACCCACAACAAGGTAATACACCCACAACAATTTGCAAAAACCCCCACAGAAAGGTAGAACGCCCAAAAATCAACGCCAACGGTAGATGTAAATGCCCACCAACATTCAAACAATACTCAACATTCAAAACAATACTCAGTAGATTTTAAAACGCCCATCAAAAATCAAACACCCACACCAAGAAAAGTTCCCACGGAATAGTAAAAACGAAATAACATAAACCCAAAACAAATTTACCAGAAACACTAAAATTGTACTAATTATAAAAACGAAAATCTTCCGAAAATACCCCCCCCTTTTTTTTCTTGCAGAGTTTAAAGGACGTGGAAATGACATTTTACATCCATACAATCATAATCTCAGCAGTAAATAACTAAGCACTCTACTCTACTAAGTACATGAGCATACCATTGCCTTGTTGCTTGCCGCAATGACTCTTGTGCTCTGTGTCGCTTCGTTGCTCGCCGACCGTAGAGACTACACCGGTACCTCCCAGCCAAACGCTAGGTGTACTCTACTTCCCCCTTAGCCCCCCGAGCCGCAAAGGGGCCACACACAGTCCAGACAGTAACCTAGCTTCCCAACTCGCCTCCAAGGCTGAGCTACCACTCAATCAGCTGAGAAAATCCCCAACTCCTCACAAGCAATCAGTCTCGTTTGCAAATTTAGTAGCATCACAATACCTCATAGCAGATCCCTCTATTTTCCCCGTCCCTTTTCTTTTTATCCTGTTTTGACCTAAATCACATTTATTTTTAAGTTTTAATCAAAAACCCTCTAAAAATTCTATGTCTTACAAGTGTCACTCATCCCCCAAGTTTCCCCCAAAATTATTTTCCCCCTTTATTTATTTTTTTTATATATATTTTTTTTAAAACTCAAAAAGGTAAATGCGCTAAGCATCTTTTCATTATATTTTTAAATTCATATATATATATATATATATATATATATATATATATATATATATT
>ML777849.1:535964-585620 GCA_009831015.1 Picea engelmannii | reverse complement strand
GTATTATAATTCAAAGTGAATAAAAAATAAATTATTTCAATAATAATTTTAATGGAGAAATTAGAAGTGGACCCAACCCTAAAATAAGGAAAGTGGGGCCAAGTGACCTAGAAGATGTTTTTAAGGAAGCTACTTGGAGAGTATAAATAAGAGGCAAGGTGATGCAGGAGCATATCCCATGGCAATCGAGCCAGCGTGGAAGTGGAGTACAGTTGGACGAGCGACATCACAAATTTTGAAAATGCCTTGAAGTTGTTGCACGATCTTAAATGTAGTCATTATGATGAAGGCGCACTTGTATAATGTAAACGGACCTTGAGAGATTGCTCTCATCCTTAGTAGGTAGAAGGAATTTAAAGTAGTTAATGCAAGTAGATAGAATTAAATTCTAGATTAGACTATTGAGAGCGCAAGAGGGAAACATGATTCAGACACCCTCATTGTGCATTGTAACATTATTCTGAGCACTGAGAAGGAGAGCATGCAGAGAGTTGTGTAAGCACACCCATGTACAAATATTTGAATTAATAGAATAAGTTGATTCAAATTCATGGTTTTGTGTCTGTTCTCTGTATATTAATGTTGAATGATATGCTCATGAATGTTTGTTTCCTGTTATACATTTTCTTATATGTTGTGTATATGATTTCATGTTTGAGTTTGAAGTCCGAGAGGAAATATGAATGAATTTAAATTGTTTCTCTAACTGAGCAAGGAGTGCAGTCGAATTGTCCACAAGGAGTGCATTGACGTAAGGTTCAGATAGTTTTACTTTGTTCTCATTTCCTCAAAGTGCAGTTGGGCACAGGGGTCGTGCAAGGAGTGTGCAAGCCAGGTGAAACTTCAGGGTTGCGAACCTGAATGAATTGTTGAGAGACTGCTGCTGCAGGAGTGCACAAAGTCAAAGATTCAACACTTGTAAGTTGTTGAATGTCTACCACAAGGAGTGCATTCAAGGTTCTCTGAAGATTCAGAGTTGGTAAAAGATAAGGAGGTATAGGACCTTCGAGAAATCATCAAAGAGAAGCATAGCGAGTTTGTGTCGTGGAGTGTTCAAGGAAGCATCGTAATTTTGCATCTAGGTGAACTAGTCTTCACGAAGGAAATGAGGTTCGTCTCGCAGAAATTGTCAAGGAGGAACGAAGAGACGGTTGGAATTCTCCGAGGAGGATTCACGATATCCCGCGAGTTGTCAGATCTTAAGGAGGTGCAGGGGAGATAATGCAGGTATTCATGAGAGGTTACAAGCTCAGGAGGGATAGAGCCGTTGATCCAAGCCATCCAGGGCCATTGGATCAGTCGCAAAATAGACTATCGGGATTTTGTGAGGGAAGAGTCGAAGATTTGGTAGCAGAAATCGCGAAATCATGAAACGTGATATCCCGACGGGTAAGAGAAAAGTGTGGGACCACAATGGTCAGAGAGGTGGATAGGTGGCATAGTGTATCGGAGTTTCATGGCGAGAAGGCCCAAAAACTATGCATTAGGATTCGTGATATTGAGAACTCCAAAATGCCGATGGAGTAAAAGGTACCGTTGAATAGTCAACTCGTGAGCGCATCGTAGTTTCCGCGTATCGGGGTTCGGGAGTCGGTAGAACGAGTGACTTGACATTGCGAGTGTTGAAATCACGATAGGGCAAGTCCTGAAAGGGGAAAGGTCAGCACTGACTTTTATCGGGTTTTGGGGATTCGAGAACCGAATGCTCGACCTTTGGATTTGTGAAATCGTGAAGTCTGATCTCCCGATTTGTAAAGAAGAGGGGATCGCACGAAGATTTGTGTGGGTGCATATTTCCCGATAGGGAAATAGAAGGACGTTAAAGTTCTTCAGGCCGTGTGAAGAAGGAAAGATCCTGTGAGTTGACGTGGACCTTCCGACCTGTGGGTTGTGTAGGGAGGGCGTTGGAATCAAGTGGTATCAGAGCCTGATTCTTGTCTGTATATTTCAGGCGAGGGAGGCATAAGAAGTAAAGAGCACTTTGATACACATCAATTTGGATCAGAGCATGCCGCCAAGAAGAGATAGACAATCACCGGATCTAGAGGATAGGGAAATGGCGAGAAGAAGAGGTCGGTAGATAACAGATCCAGCTATGGAGAGACAAATGCATGATCTATGAGCTAGACTCGAAGACATGGAGACAGCTCAAATACGCACAGTTAGTGCAGGGGATCTAAGTGATTCCGAGAGTGAAGTTGAGGCTGAACATGAAGATTAAGTTGCATCCGAAGATGCATCAAACGAGCGTTTGATCAGAGCTATTGCCAGGATGGGTGCAAAAGCAAAGATGGGCATTCCAGTTTATGAGGGAAACTTGGATGAAGAAGAGCTTCTAGACTGGATTAGAGCTCTTGACACATACTTCGACTATGAATATGTCGAAGAGGACAAGAAGGTCAAGCATGATGTCACTAGATTGAAGGGACATGCAATAATGTGGTGGGACGAACTACAAGATGACAGACGCTGCAAGGGAAAGCAGAAGATCAAAATCTGGGATCGAATGATCACGAAAATGAAGGCGAAATTCATCCCTAGAGATTATCAAATTACTATGTTCAGGAGGATGGAGAACCTGAGACAGAAGTTGATGGCAATGAAAGAATACACTGAGGAATTCTATAAACTGAACATCAGGGTAGGTCATCAGGAGAGCGATGATGAAAAAGTTGCAAGATACATGAATGGTCTGAGATATGATATCCAGGATGAGATGAGCATGGTAACCATCCAAACGGTGGAAGATGCTTATCAGATGGCTCTGAAAGAGAAGAGAAGCTGAGCTAAAAGCAGGGTCAGAGGGGCCGGGGCAAAAGTCAGCCTAGAGGCAAATTAGTTTCCCAAGACAGATACCAAAAGCCCTAGGAAGACTGGAAAAAACCTCAGACTCGAGTTGAGAGAGGTGGAACCTCACAGCGAGGGTAGCCATATGCTGAACAGAGAGGGCAGCATAATGAGCAGAGAGGAGATTATGCTGACAACAACTCTTTTCCTCGTACTAGAGGCAGAGGAAGAGGAAGAGGTGGAGTAATCACATGCTTCACATGTGGGAAGAATGGGCACAAGTCTTACGAGTGTCCAGATAAAAAGAAGGACATTGGAGAAGCTCACATCGCCGAGGCACAGAGGTGGGATGTTGAGGCAGAAGACATTGAAGGCAGAAGATCGCTCATGATGCGAAAAGTCCTTTTGACACCCGAGAAGGAGGTGGAGAATTCAGTCCAAAGGACCAGACTTTTTAGGACTGCTTGCAAGACCAAGGACAGGGTATGCAAGGTCATTGTAGACAGTGGTAGCACGGATAATCTCGTATCTACAGAGATGATAGAGAAGCTGGAGCTAGAGACAACTGATCATCCAAGCCCATACATAGTTTCGTGGCTACAGAAAGGACACCAGGTAACTGTCACTAAACAATGCTTGGTTGAATTCAAAATAGGTGGATATAATGATAAAATCTTGTGTGATGTCATTCCTATGGATGTTTTTCATCTATTGTTGGGTAGACCATGGCAATATGACAGGAATGTGATTCATGATGGGAGAATGAACACATACACCCTGGAGAAGAATGGNAGTGGGAAGGAACTTCTTACTGAGGTTAAGAAGAAGGAAGATCCACAGTTCTTTGTGGTCAGGAAAATGAGGATTGTTCTGACTAGCACAAGAGTGGATGATTTACCAGAGGAGATTCGGGAACTGCTGGAAGAGTTCACTGATATCATAGTGGACGAATTACCTTGTTCATTTCCACCGATAAGAAGTGTGATCCATCATATTGACCTCATACCAGGAGCTAGTTTGCCAAATAAAACTGCGTACAGATTGACGCCGCAAGAGAATGAAGAAGTTAAAAGGAAAGTCCAGGATTTGTTGGGAAAAGGTTTGGTTAGCGAGAGCTTGATTCCATGTGTTGTTCCAACAGTACTCAGTCTGAAGAAAGATGGAGGCTGGAGGATGTGTACTGACTCACGGGATATTAATAAGATAACCATCAAGTACAGATTTCCATTGTCGAGGATGGATGATCTGATGGATTGCTTGAATGGAGCAAGATATTTTTCAAAGATTGATTTGAAAAGCGGTTATCACCAGATCCACATGAGAAAAGGTGATGAATGGAAGACAACATTCAAAACCAACGAAGGGTTATATGACTGGCTTGTTATTCCATTTGTCTTAAAAAATGTGCCAAGTACCTTCATGAGGTTGATGAACGAAGTCCTAAGGGAGTTCATCGGGAAATTTGTCATTGTGTATTTGGATGACATACTAGTTTACAGTAAATCAGTGGCCAAACACTTAAAGCATTTGGCTACAGTGATGCAAAAATTACAGCAAGAGAAGTTGTTGATAAACATGAAGAAATCCTCATTCATGAAGACAGAGCCTATTTACTTGGGGTTTGTTATTTCTACAAACGAGTTGAGGATGGATCCAGATAAGGTGGAGGTAATCAAGAATTGGCCATCACTGAAGAACATCTTTGAGGTGAGAAGTTTTCATGGATTAGCTAGTTTATACCGAAAGTTCATCAGGAATTTCAGTGGAATTAGTGCAGCGATGATGGACACCATGAAGAAAAGACACAAGTATTTTCATTGGACTGAAGAGGCTGAGAAGAACTTCAAATTGTTGAAATGGAAGATCACGGAATGACCAGTGTTGGTGTTGCTAGATTTTCGAAAGACATCTCAAGTGAAATGCGATGCAAGCGGATTTGCAATCGGGGCAGTCTTAAGTCAGGATGACAGGTCGATAGCATACTTCAGCGAGAAGATGAATGAAGCAAAATTGAAGTACTCCACTTATGATAAGGAGTTTTATGCTATCACACAGGCAATAAAAAAATGGAGGCATTACTTGATCCCGAAATAGTTTGTATTGTACAGTGACAACCATGCACTGCAGTTTGTGACTCAACAGGAGAAGTTGAATTAGAAACATGTCAAATGGGTTGAGTATATGCAAAATTTCACTTTTGTGATAAAACATATTTCTGGTACTGCTAACAAAGTGGCTGATGCTTTGAGCAGGAAGTGTTTGTTGTTGCAGGAGTTCAGATTCAAAACATTGGGTTTTGATGATCTCAGAGACATGTACGCTGAAGATCAGGATTTCAAGGAGGCGTATGAAGTAGCTGATAATCCATTTCTCAGGGATAGGAGCCAGTGGACAGACTATATGATCCAGGAAGGATTGCTCTTTAAGGGTAATCAACCGTGTATTCCAAAATTCTCCATGAGGGAGAACTTGTTAAAGGAGAAACATAGTGGAGGATTGGCAAGACATTTTGGTCATGACAAAACGTTCGCGAATCTGAATGAGTCATATTTTTGGCCGGGAATGCGAGAATATGTCAAGATATTTGTAGACAAGTGCAAAATTTTCCAGCATTTGAAGGGAAAGAAGCAGAATGCAGGATTTTATCAACCATTGCCCATACCAGAGAGGTCGTTGGATGCGATTAGCATGGATTTTGTATTAGGGTTGCCAAGAACACAAAGAGGTGTTGATTCAATCTTTGTGGTAGTGGATAGATTTTCTAAAATGGCACACTTCATTCCATGTCAGAATACCAGTGACGCGACTCACATTGCGAACCTGTTTTTCAAAGAGGTCATTCGACTTCATGGTTTTCCGAGGAGTATAGTTTCAGATCGAGATACGAAATTCATAGGGAATTTTTGAAGGACCTTATGGAAGAAGCTGGGAACTAACTTATTGTTTAGTTTAGCTTATCATCCTCAGACAGATGGACAGACAGAAGTGGTCAACAAAAGTCTGGGAGACCTTCTGAGAAGCTTGGTGATAGAGCACCATACCCAATGGGACCACCTATTACCACAGGCAGAGTTTGTGTATAATGACTCAGTTAATAGGAGCACAGGGCAAAGTCCATTTCAGGTTATATATGGAATGCAAACAAGGGGGATTTATGAACTGAGGGATTCAGAACAGATTGCGACTAGGAGCGCTAGTACAGAAGATTTCGCAGAGGTGATGAAAGAACTTCACAGCCAGTTGAAGGAGCGACTGCTGGAATCAAGTTAGGAGTATAAACGTAGAGCCAATCAACCTAGAAAAAAATTTCAATTTGAGGTTGGTGATCTGGTTCTGGCACATTTGAGGAAAGAAAAGTTCCCAAGGGGAACATATAATAAATTGAAGATGAAGAAAATTGGGACATGTAGGGTCTTGAAGAAATTTGGGGTGAATGATTACGAAATTGAATTACCCGATGGGATCGAAATTTCTCCGATATTCAATGTCTCTGATTTGTACCCATATAAAGTTGAGGAAACAGGGATTGGAGATGAGAAACCAATGATCCAGTGGACAAAGAAGATGCCAGTTGCAGAGAAGTCGCAGATGGAATGCATACTGGACAAGAGGGTGAGTAAGAAGACCAGGAGGAAAGAATACATTGAGTATCTGGTCAAGTGGAAGGGCCATCCAGTTGAATATGCAAGCTAGGAGACCGAAGCAGAGATACAGAGGCATGGACATACCGTGTGTGACCTCATGGACAGGAGCCCATGAAATTTTTCAAGCGAGGGAGTATGATGCAGGAGCATCTCCCATGACAAGCAAGCCAACACGAAAGCAGAGGATAGTTGAACGAGTGCCAACACAAATTTTGAAAACGCCTTGAAGTTGTTGCGCGATCTTAAATGTAGTCATTAAGATGAAGGCGCACTTGTATAATGTAAACGGACCTTGAGCGATTTCTCTCGTCCTTAGTAGGTAGAAGGCATTTAAAGTAGTTAATGCAAGTAGATAGAATTAAATTCTAGATTAGACTGTTGAGAGCGCAAGAGGGAAACATGATATAGACACCCTCATTATGCATTGTAACATTATTATGAGCACTGAGAAGGAGAGCATGCAGAGAGCCGTGTAAGAACACCCATGTATATATATTTGAATTAATAGCAGAAGTTGATTCAAATTCATGGTTTTGTGTCTGTTCTCTGTATAGTGATGCTGAATGATATGCTCATGAATGTTTGTTTCATGTTATACATTTGCTTATATGTTGTGTATATGATTTCATGTTTGAGTTTGAAGTCTGAGAGGAAATAGGAATGAGTTTCAATTGTTTCTCTAACTGAGTAAGGATTCTTGCAAGGAGTGCAGTCGAATTGTCTGCAAGGAGTGTGTTGACAGAGGGCTCAGATAGTTTTACTTTGTTCTCATTTCCTCAAAGTGCAGTCGGGCACAGGGGTCGTGCAAGGAGTGTGCAGACCAGGTGAAACTTCAGGGTTGCGAACCTGAATGAATTGTTGAGAGAATACTGCTATAGGAGTGCACATAGTCAAAGATTCAACACTTGGAAGTTGTTGAATGTCTGCCACAAGGAGTGCGTGCAAGGTTCTCTGAAGATTCAGAGTTGGGAAAAGCTCAGGAGGTATAGGACCTTCGAGAAATCATCAAAGAGAAGCATAGGGAGTTTGTGTCGTGGAGCGTTCAAGCAAGCATCGTAAGTTTGTGTACAGGTGAACTAGTCTTCATGAAGGAAACGAGGTTCATCTCGCAGAAATTGTCAAGGAGGAACAGACGGAAGGTTGGAATTCTCTGAGGAGGATTCGCGATATCCCACGAGTTGTCATATCTTAAGGAGGTGCAGGGGAGATATTGCAGGTATTCCCGAGAGGTTACAAGCTCAGGAGGGATAGAGCCATTGATCCAAGCCAGCCAGGGCCGTTGGATCACTCGTGAAATCGCCTATCTGGATTTCGTGAGGGAAGAGTCGAAGATTTGGTAGCGGAAATCGTGAAACGTGATATCCCGATGGGTAAGAGAACAGTGTGGGACCACAAGGGTCAGAGAGGTGGAAAGGTGGCATAGTGTATCAGAGTTTTGTGGCGAGAAGGGCCGAAAACTACGCATTAGGATTCGCGATATTGTGAACTCCAAAATGTCGATGGAGTAAAAGGTACCATTGAATAGTCAACTCGCGAGCGCATCGGATTTTTGGTGTATCGAGGTTCAGGAGTCGGTAGAACGAGTGACTTGACAATGCGAGTGCTGAAATCGCGATAGGGCAAGTCCCAAAAGGGGAAAGGTTAGCGCTAACTTGTATCGGGTTTCGGGGATTTGAGAACCGAATGCTCGACCTTTGGATTCGCGAAATCGCGAAGTCCGATCTCCCGATTTGTAAAGAAGAGGGGATAGCACAAAGATTTTTGTGGGTGTATATTTCCCGATAGGGAAATAGTAGGACGTTAAAGTTATTTGGGTCATGTGAAGAAGGAAAGATCATGTGAGCTGACGTGGACCTTCCGACCTGCGGGTTGTGTAGGGAGGGCGTTGGCATCACAAGGCTCTCTCATTTGAAACACACTTGAGAATATTGAATATCTATAGGTGTATGAGGTATAAAAATTATATCTAAGCCGAAATTCTGAGGAAATTAAAGAAAATATGGTCGAAAGGATAAATTCTTTTGATGGTGCTTTCTAAGGTATGTTATTTTCAGGTCATCTCACGAGTTTTGCTATAACTATTTTTCTATAATGATTCATATCCTAAAATTGATATGCGAGTGATAAAACATATCCAAGTATCTGTGGTTGCAAATTCAGCTTGTGGGTCGTTGTATTTTGGGAGTTACACTCTATGGAAAATAGGGTTTGTGGCCAGTCCTGAAACTAGTCAAAATTAGGTGTTTCGGGTAACAACGTCATAAATTCTTCATAACAAATAAAAATTCAGTGAAACCAAATGTGTTGGTTAGGGTACAGTCTGTATTATTCTATGTAAAAGTTTCAGATCATTTCATCAAATATTTTGTGCGAGGCATTCTCTACAAGGTCGCTCTCTAGAATAAGCTAGAATTCAGCAAGGTATGTCATTTTTTCTATAACTCCTTTTCTAAGAGGTTCCAAGTAGTGCCACTTTGAAGAATTGCATAAAATATATTGAAGAACATTTTGTATCAGTTTCAGATCGTTATACATTACAGGTTAAAAGTTATGATTACTTCAAGTTAAGGTTGTTGACTAATCCAAAACTAGGCATGTGAGACTAAAGAAAAGTTCGATGAAAATGCTAGTCTCTTATTTTTAAAGTTAAGGAAGGTTTGCAGGAATGTGATCATATACACTAGGTATATTACAGAGCTACAAAGCATATTTGGATGATAAAATTGATGAGGTATTTTGGTTGTGGCACATGTTGAGTACATGGTTGAGACAAGTAGTTGATGAGTTGACACATACATGAAGTGTATAGTTGATGATGCTGGTACATATTGATGATTAACAGTTGATGAGTAGTTGACACATGATTGGAACATACTTGGTAAATGGTTGGATGCACTTGTTTATGGTACAGGCTGATTACAGGTTGGTGCATGGTTGATGCACTTGTTTATGGTATAGGTTGATTATAGGTTGGTGCATGGTTGATGAACTTGTTTATGGTACAGGTTGATTACAGGTTGATGCAAGGTTGATGCATGGTTCATATTTTTGGTACAAGTTTACAGCGGTATATCTCACAGTGATAGTGTGACAGTGGTTCCATCATTCTACTTCTACTTCAGGGTGGAAGGACGGGGAAAGGATAGGTGGTTGTAGCCACCTTCTGGTTGTAGCCAGAGAACATTGGGGGTTGTAGCCTCCTCCTGGTTGTAGCCAGAGATTTGGGGAGTTGGAGCTTCCCTCAGGTTGTAGCCTGAGAAACTAGAGGGTTGGAGCCTCCTTCAAGTTGCAGCTGGAAAACAAAGGAAGTTGGTGCTTCCAATGAATGTAATTCTTCAAGACATATAAGAAAAAGCATTCCATGGTTTTCTCCCAATTTGGGTTTCCATGTAAAACACTGGTGTATTGTGTATGTGTGTGATTGTTTATTTATTACTGCTCATTATTGGATAATAATTCTACATTGATATAACATTTCAAGAAAAATGATTATAATTACGTTATTATTGATTCACCCCCCCTCTCAGTAATCCAACAACTCAGTCTTCTTCTGGGACTCTCAAGGGACTTAGAAGGCATGAGTCAACACAGTTGGATGCTCAAGAGAGTGTGCAGTCTCCTAGGAGCATGTCTTCAGTTCATGGTACAACGGAGGTAGCATCAGAGGTTTCCAGTATAGAGGGAGCAACTATGACAGATGATGAGATGGAGACAGATTCTGGTGGTGATACCAGAAGTACCTCTCTCGATAAGAGGGAGTGTTGATATTTGGTAGCTTTGAGGTACTTATGCATTGGAAATTCTTAGCATGCAGAAGTGACCAAGCAAATTATCTCCTAGTGACTTTATAAGGTGATTTTATAAAGTTGAGTCTTTTAATTTCGAAATGTAAAAGTGGGAGTAGTGGCTTCATGTTTAGAGGGAGCAGAGACTTCTAGTACAGAGGGAGAAACTATGGTAGCTGATGAGATGGAGACAGATTCTGGTGGTGATACCAGAAGTACCTCTCTCACTAAGAGGGAGTGTTTAGATTTGGTAGCTTGGAGGTACTTCTGCATTGGCAGCGCTTAGCATGCAGAAGTGACCAAGAAAATTATCTCCTAGTGACTTTATAAGGTGATTTTATAAAGTTGAGTCTTTTAATTTTGAAATGTAAAAGTGACTTTATGATGTTATAGGTCACTTTATTAACTTAAGTGACCTCAAAAAATGATTAAATCATGATCGTTGATCTCAAGGGTAAGTGAAGAGTCACTTGAGGGAGATCAAGGGTTAGAGGAGTTACAATTCAAAATTGATAAAAGGCAACTTATTAGGAGATGAGGGTGCACTTGTTGAGGAGAGCTTGAGGGAGATTGAAGGGGCATGCATCCCAAGGAGATTTCTTAGCTTGGAGGGAAAGGGTTTCAGCAGCTGGAAGGAGGCACGCTTCCCTAGGAGGATTGGCACACATTCCTAGACTGCATCAACTTGAGTGGAGGATGTACAATATGGACTGGTGGAGGCCGTACAACATCTTTTGTTTTCTTTGCAGCTCCAACCAACTCAGAAAATGCTGCTGTGTATTGGCACAATTTTCTAGGAGTTTCTCTGTTGATAATAAATCCATACAACAACGTACAAATTTGTACCTTTTTTTGGGCACGAAAACCAAGGCATATTTCTGATATTGGTGGTTGTACAGTCCATACATATTGTACAGGAAATCATTTTTTATTTTAGATTGTGTTACTATGGATTTATATGTTGTTTTTGTTCAATGAGAATGAAAGTACAGATGATAAATAATGATTTAAAGTTGTTGTTGTAACTCAAAAAATTTCCTAAAGATGAATAAGAAAATTTCTCCTCAATTTGTCACATTTTCTGTGTTATTCTTCTTGGGGTTTTACCTAGAATTTTTCATGGTTCTTTATGGATATTTTGTCCACTATTAGAATGTATTTCCGCTGCAGATTTAGTTTCAAAACTATATTAATTAGTGTTTCTGCTCATTAAGTGCAGCTAGTAAAGGTTTTTAATCATTTATGTTATGACTTAATTGGAGGCTGAAATTTGGGTATAATATGGTGAATTTTTGAACTAATTTCAACAACTATTATTCTTCTTGGTAACACAAGAGGAGAGACAAGTATAGAGGAGGTAGGACATTGCTAAGTACTTGTGCAGGAATTGAACTTGATGGTTCGGAGAAAGAGTCAAGTTCTGGAATTCACCTAGAAAAGGTTTTTGAAATTTCCAGTCCCTATGGAATAAAAAATTAGGCTCAAGTTGAAAGGAGCAAGTAACTTGGCTATTTTTTTCTAAGGTTGGGAGGAACTACATTCTCTCTTCAGTTTGTCCCCAATATTTCTTTTCACTCAGATATGTTTCTTACCTATCTTTTATTTATGTTCTTAATAATTATCAATGATTATTGTAGTGCTTATATGAAAGGACTACATTCTAGAATAACTAAGGAAATTATGTGTATAATCCCTATAATGTTAGAAATAATCTGTGTTTATATAGTAGGAGAAAAAATTCAATTTATTATTTCTTATGTTAAAAATAATAAAGATAAAAGACAATGATTATAGTATAGAAATGTTTAGGAAAATTCCTACTATCAAGAAACAAAGTTTATTTATGATTCTGAAATAAATAGATAAAAACAAATAGGATAAGTCTTTCTTTTGAGATAAGAGCAAATTAACTCTAAAATATCCAGTTTATAATAAAATATCCAGTACTGATAGTATAGAAATGTTTAGGAAAATTCCTACTATCAAGAAACAAAGTTTATTTATGATTCTGAAATAGA
Source organism: Picea engelmannii (assembly GCA_009831015.1). NCBI lineage: Eukaryota > Viridiplantae > Streptophyta > Pinopsida > Pinales > Pinaceae > Picea > Picea engelmannii. The sequence goes on along the minus strand of ML777849.1, from coordinate 573,386 downwards.
TAAAAACAAATAGGATAAGTCTTTCTTTTGAGATAAGAGCAAATTAACTCTAAAATATCCAATTTATATACTAGAAATATCCCGTTTATATACTAGAACTTCTTGTAAATATTGTTTTGTTACAGGTTAGAAATACTTTGTTAGGATAACCAAACTACAAGGGTTTTATAACAACAAAATAATATCATTAACCGTAAAAGATTAACCATGATACTGAGGCTATAAGTACAAATATTTGTACCAATCCAAAGAAAATAACACATTAAATAAGTGTGAGACTATACACTCAAGAAGCCATCGAGCTAGTCACAAAACACAATATATATATATATATATATATATATATATATATAACCCATACTAAGACTATAGGTACAAATATTTGTACCAATCCAAAAAAAACACATTAAATAAGTATGAGACTATACACTCAAGAAGACATCGAGCTAGTCGCAAAACAATGCATATATATATGTGTGTTAACCCATGTCTTATTCATGAACACATGGTATTTTTCTAAAAAGATATTTAATAAACAATTATTTATGTGTTAGCATAACTTGTTTGGCCTTCAGTACCCAAATTATTTATATTTTTCTAAAAAGATATTTAATAAACAATTATTTATGTGTTAGCATAACTTGTTTGGCCTTGAGTACCCAAGAGTTTTGTTGGTAAGGGAATGGCTCGCTTAGCATAAAGAAAAGTATAACCATTGACTAAATCAAAAGGTTTTGATAACAGAGACATGAACCTCATGACATGAGGTCGGTTACCTCTGTATCTGAATAAACTCATAATTAATATAGGAAGGTTTGACTTCATGGTCATCGGACGCCGTGACTATAGACAGAGTATTTATACAATTTTTCTTTAGAGAAACAAGGGTACAGTACCTTAGAACGAAGGTATCTTGGATGGAATCTTGGAGGGTTTCCATTCGGCCCTGGAACGAAGGTATCTTGGAGGGTTTCCATTCGGCCCTGGAACAAAAGCCATTACAAATGATTTAGTATTGAAACAAAGAAAGGATAATAAAACAAAAATAACATAACTAATTTATTAAGACTGCATTAGGGTAAAGTATTTCCCTCGTCTTGTGGCTGGAAGGTAAGTATGCATGAATTTAAGTATGCATGAATTTATACCAGTCCGGGTGTACCCTTGTGTAACCATGACAAGAGTCCGGTAAAAGACCAACAAGAAATAAGACTTGAGGACAATGTTGAATTTACATAATAGGCAAGAGTAATAGGGTTAAGGTGCACCAAACGTAACTCACTTTGTTCTCTCAATATACAATTGGGATTGTAAGGAAGGGCTTGACGCCATTTCTGGAAAATTTATCCAAACAATAACAAGACAAAGCATGAAAAACCATGTTGCAGTTAAAATTCAAAGCATTAAGAGGGACCAAGTATGTCATTACCCCAGCACGTGGCATGTGATAGCATGGCCTTGTGATCTAGGGGATCTCTACACAAGGATTCATTACTTTGCACACCATGGAGAAGATAATTAAAATGATAATTGATGATAGGTGACAAAGTTTAAAATGAATGTTTAATGCTTCATATTATAAAAATTATTAATATTTTTGAGCATAATGTGCTCTAGTATTTTTCATTTAATTTGTAAAAAGGAAATTAAACTAAGTGTGAGAATCCATCTCACAATTAGTTTGTTAGTTTCAAGGGGAAGTTGAGAGTCTCATGAGTTGTTTTGAGATTCTTCCTCATTATATCCCAAGTAGTTTCCTAGTCTCAAGGGGAGGTTAAGAGTCTCATAGGTTATTTTGAGATTATTCTGATTTTGTCCTTTGAATTGTTGTTAGATCCTAAAATTGGGGATCTTGTCTCCTTTAAGTATGGAACTAAGAAAGCTATTTAAACTCGTTATTGGGAGAGATTTGGAGGAGTCTTCATTGAGGGTCCATTTTGGGGAGCCCTTTTAGGAGAGAGGAAGCAATCATGCTTTTATTTTGTAATTCCCTTCATTGAGAGAGTTGAGCCCATTGAGGCCACTGGAAGGCCCTTTGAGGCCCCTTTAAGAGCGATTTTCATTGAGAGGAATGTAGTCCTTCTGTTGTCTAAAGAAATGTCACTTATGTGAGAGCCTCAAGTTATTTGTGTAAGAGAAGCTTGCTCCGGGTTTCATCCCTGTAATGAGCATGTGCCATTTGTGAGAAGCTTCCAACCCTACGAAATGAAGAATCATAAAGTGATTTGTATTCCAAGTGGATCTGGATATGTATCCAACAAAGTCCAGTGAACTCCGTTAACACATAGGTGTCAAAATTATATGTATGACTTTTATTTCCATTCTCGCTTGATTAAATAGAGATTTAATTACACATATGCACATAATTATGACAATTTTTCTATGTTCATATGTAATGCTTAATGATTATTTTCTCATATTCACATGCGATTAAGCGTCAGAAAAATGTCCTCATTAGAGGATTTTTCTAGAGAACGATCTCATAGAAATCCAAAATCAAGTGGTATAAGAATTGGTCTTACCAATTTGCAGATTTTGAATATAATCACGGCTAAGGCAAAGAAGCAAGCATGGCTTTGTGAACTTGAAGAAATCAACCAATGCATTCAAGGGGGGAATGCAGAGCTCAGAAGGCTTCTATCAGTTGGAGAGGATGAGAAGTGCTGGAAACTCCACCCAGATCTTCGTCACACACTAGGAAAGAAACATATGCAAGAACATATTTAGAATGGGATTGCAAAGGACAAGGGGGAACATGCGATCACAATTCCCAAGAATGGTTGTGTGGAAGATCAAATATCCAAGGAGCATCCATTCGAATGGATGAGTAAGAAATGAAAAACGGTGTGCAAATGCATTGATGCATTCTGATGAGTCAGCTATGGGTTCATACCTAGAAAAAGCTTTGGAGGTTCTAAGACACTTAAGCCTATGCAGATAGCATCTCCGAGATAGCGTTTCCAGAGATTGCCTTACCCTATGCAGATAACATTTCTGACGAAAGTGAAATCCAGTTGTTGAAATGACCAACAAGAAGATCTTGTGTTAGACATGTCATTTATGGACAACGACAACATGTAGGACAACAAGTTTTAGATATACATCTATGCATTAGCTGCAACAAATTGGGTTTGGATCTATATACCATCTTTGTCATTTGGAACCCAATGGTCATTCGTATCTCACTTTGTGATGATGATGAAACACAGATTTACTTCGATGGTCCATTCTAGTTGCTGGAGAGACCAGATATGGTATATTCTAGTTGTTGGAGAGACGAGATATGGTAATCCTTCCATCCTTCACAACCACAGGATCACTAAGATACAATCTTAGACTTCGATTGAGCAAGATGAGAATCACTCTCAGTTTCCTATTTTCACATCGGTAATTATGTGGTTATTGTTGTTGCCTTACACCATCCATAGAATGGTGGATCTGCAGGGAGCGTTGGTATAGAATCACAAATCTTCTTTAACCATTGTACCATGAGGCCAGTTCTTCTTGAATATTACCATTTGAGGAAGAAATTATAGCAATTACTATCATTGGTGTAGATAATGTTTTTTTCGACTTTCGAGCACAACAGAAAAAAATGAATTTTTCAATTCTTCCGAGGACCACAATGGGATCATTTCCTAAAATAAAAGAGTTGAATTGCACGTGGCCATTATGTTTCAAGGGATTCGTGAGGTGACCGAATGGATGTCCAAGACAAGTGGAATAGTTCTTGAGAGCTCCAACAACACATGTTCATGTTGAGTGACAAAGAATCCATCACTATGTTTTGGGTGTGTCTATGTATCTGTCGCTTGGTTCACGTGAAAATATCAACAATCTTGTGCTGACAAGGACGATCTGAGCAGCCACAAAAGAGTAGCTGTTGGAGGATATGTTTTTCCATCAATCATGTTGCCATGTTAAGAGTCTGGTGGACAACAGTGGTGCATGCATTTGTTATCCTATCTCTTTCTTCATCAACAAGATTGATAGATTGACTCCAACAATCAACGTATCAATTACGTGATCAATGACAACCTTCTTGGAGGTTGTTTCAGGTGACATAAAATCTCACCAACGCCGAAGTTACCACGTCATCCAAGATCGTCGCCAAGAATAATGGAGCCATTGCATGTGAGTTGGCATTAAAACAATATGGAACTGTAATATGTGAGGTTGATCTAATTCATTTGGCGGTGGAGTTAGCATTACGGAAGGATTGGAGCGCTAAAGCCAGCGAACTTCCATAATCATGTTGAGAGTAATAACCATATACTATGGTTTGCACTTGTAATAACCATGAACATACCACGGCCAAAGTTTGGTAGAATGTTGGAATGGTTTCACCAAATATAGACATATAGATGGCGATGGTTTTATTTTTACCAAAGGTGTACACCTATTGACAATGGGCAGATTTAATAGGGGTTTAGTGCTTAATAAGTTTTCTATGGACATGATTAAATATGGCTGGAATATTCTTAGTAGTCACACAAAATAAATGGTTGTGATTTCAATCATTAACTTCCTAGCTATTATAAAGACATCCGTTTATGTGTTTTTTTTTTACATTTACCTAATCATATTTAAAAATTACTTTGATAGCTAACTGATTGCCACGTAAGTGATTAACAAAAATTAAAATATTAACACCAGATAAATTAAAATATTAACACCTGCACATTTAATCTTATCAGCCTTTTGGCGTTCACCAGCAACTAATATTTAGCTGTTGTGCTAGTCATACCACAATTAAGTTTTGGTTGTCGAGGATAGTGGGTTGTATTTATGACCACCCTTACACTATTGAAGTGTTTCACCATTGAAATGGGGGGGAACTTTGGAAGGAAATTAGAATGGGGTAAGCTAAAACCCAAACGTTTTGAACCTTTGTCGGCAGCCGTTTTTCGTGTCCGAATTCCCGTCATCCATCGTGTCAAAGCTCCGATCGGCTGCCCACTCCACTCGCCCAAATGTCGTTACCGTGACACAAACCTTTGTCGTTCCATGCCATAATTAACCATCCAATTTCCATGGAATGGATCCATGCACATCCATTGAAAATTTAAACTTGTAAAGAGGCGGGCTCCAGAGGCGGGCTGAAATTTGAATCGGCGATTGGTATCTTGCTCAGGGTTGTTGTGTTTGGGTTGCATTTCGCTCACCAATTTGATTGAAATCTGTGAATTTTCTGTCTTGTATGGACCCAGCCAATGTCACATGCATGACTCGATCCTTGATCCCTGCTTGTGATTTTGTTACGTTTTTGTCAACTTTTGAGCGGTCTGGCTCGAGATTGCTCGCTCTGTAATTTATGGTGATCTATGGAGTCTCGTCATGGAGAGATTGTGAAATTTGCAGTTCGTTCAGGCATCGTGTCGTGGATATTTTTAAATGTGCATGTTTGAACCAATCATTATGTGTTTGAGTGCAGTTTAGGCAGCCAGTTTGAAAAGGATTTTTTTTTTCGAATTTTTATTCATTTTTTATCTGTTAAAGAATCGATCACGGAACCTTAAGGGCTGTAAATTCTTGTAGAGGCATGTTTATTTTGTCATTTTACGGGAATTTATGGAAGGATTGATGCCTCCGGGTGTTCGTGTGAAGAATCGAGTCAAGGAATGGTTTTTGAGCTGAGAGCGAGCAGAGTAGCTCTCAAGATTGCAGAGATTAAAGGAGTCTGCGAGTTTTTTCCAATTGTGAAAAAAATTCATAGTTTATGATATCGAAGGAGGTGTTTGTTTTTATGCAGAGGGAAATTGGAAATTATGCCCGAAAGGTTAGTATTTGTCTGATTTTTGACGAAAATGCCGATCTACGGAGTGTTAAACGTTTAGGCTTTGAAGAAGACTGATTTTTTATGTGTTTTGGTTGAAATCGGGGGGATTGTTAATGAAAGACTAGTATTCTGCTATTTTTTTGGAAAAATATGTCTGCAAGTTGTTGAGGGTTTAGGCTTTAAAGAAGACTAGCATTTGATGTGTTTTGATTCTATAAGGAGGGGATTGTCCATGAAAGGCTAGTATTATGTTGTCTCTTGAAAAAAAGACATCTACAAGCTCTGTTAAGGGTTTATGATTTGAAGAAGACTGATATTTGATGTGTTATGGTTGTATACAGAGGGGATTGTTCATGAAAGACTAGTATTTCATTGATTTTGAAGAAAATACATCTACAAAGTGCTGAGGGTCTATGATCTAAAGAAGGCTCATATTTGATGTGTTTTTGGTTGTATATTGTTCATGAAAGGCTAGCATTCTGTTAATTTTAAAGAAAATAAATCTACAAATTGTTGAGGGTATCAGATTTGAAGAAGACTGATAGGTGATGTGTTTTCATTGTATACGGAGGGCATTGTTCATGAAAGGCTAGTATTCTATTGGTTTTGAAGAAAATGCATCTACAAGTTGTTGAGGGTTTATAATTTGAAGAAGATTATTATTTGATGTGCATCAAGGAAGTATTTTCTTGTATGCGGAGGAAACTGTCCATGAAAGGCTAATATTCTATTTATTTTTTAAGAAAATTTATCTACAAGTTGTTGAAGGTTTAGGATTTGAAGAAAACTAATCTTTGATCTGGGTAAATGGTTGTATGCAGAGGAAATTCTTAATGAAAGGTTAGTATTTTGCTGATATTTGAAAAAAATTCATGTACAAGTTGTTGAGGCTTAACCGCAAGAAGACAATTTATCGTTCAAATCGAGTGATTCTGGACAAATTTTAATGGAAATCAATGCTTTGTTTTCACCAGGTCTTCTTATGTGTGTCTGAGTGCTGATATAAACCTAGAATTGAGGGTAAAATTGAAGCTTTCGTCATCACAGAACTTTGCAAATTTGATAGATATTAGGTAGCCATGGCTCCAAGAGGGGAAAATTCGAGAAGCCCTCTGCCGGGTATTGAGTTGATAAGATCCCTCAGAGGCAGGGATGCAACCCGCCGTACATATAGAACCTTTGTACTTATCATAACTTTTATTGCATATGCTATCTATCATGGCTCTCGTAAGCCTAATAGCATAGTAAAGAGTCTCTTGGATCTAGACAACACTAGTAACAATTTGCCTAATGGAATTAGTGATCATAGCCAGTCATGGCTGCTTAATATAATATTTGTTAAAAATCCTACTAATTCGAGCAAAGAAGCTTATTCAAGCTCCAAAGGATGGGCTCCCTTCAATGGAAAGGATGGAACAACCTTGCTTGGAGAAATTGATGTAGCTTTTTTGTCTGTGTATGCCATGGGTATGTATTTTGCTGGACATCTTGGAGACAGGGTTGATCTCCAGGTGTTTTTAACAGTGGGAATGGTTGGCAATAGCTTGTTTGTAGCACTATTTGATATGGGCTATTTCTGGAACATACACAATTTTTACTATTACTTGATCATGCAAATGGTGGCAGGGATGTTTCAGGCGACGAGCTAGCCCTCTGTTGTTGCAGTGGTTGGAAATTGGTTCGGAAAGCGGAAAAGGGGACTGATAATGGGTATTTGGAATGCCCATACTTATGTTGGTAATATTTGTGATTCCCTCATTTCAGCTGGTGTTTTACAGTATGGGTGGGGATGGTCATTTATTCTTCCTGGTGCTTTTATTGCCTCTGCAGGCATTATAGTGTTTTTGTTCTTGGTTGTTACTCCTGAGGACATTGGGCTCCTTTCAACTTATGACCCAAGAAGGAAAAAGAAACAAGTCGTTACTGAGGACATGGAAGTTGGGCCTATTGGGAAAATGGCCATTGGTATTGAAGTAGATACAAATAATGGTGAAGGACCCAAGATAAGTGGCGGTGAAGGACCCAAGACAAGGGGCGGTGAAGGACCCAAGACAGAGGATCAGATGAATGAAACAGATTTAACTGCATCTAACGCTGTTGGATTCATCGAGGAATGGATGATGCCTGGAGTGGCTCCATTTTCTCTTTGTCTCTTTTTTGCTAAGCTTGTAGCTTACACATTTTTATACTGGCTTCCATTTTACATCAGTAATATAGGTAAAATTTTAAGCAGTTACTGAGTCTTCTGAGCATTTTAAGAGTTATTGAAGGCTAGAGTTTTTAACTAATTTACTCACAGTTTTCAAATTGTATTTTGGTTCTAATTGAATTTGTTCCACCTTCGAAGAGAAATACAGAATTATTAGTTGCCGATATTCCTTAGCAGCTCTAGTCTCTGCCTGGATCATTGGAGTTGCTCTAATGCCATTTGGAGTTGTTCTTCTGGATATGATATAACCATCCTTCATTAGTTGGAGAAATCATCTGAAGGCTAGAGCTACTAGAAATGTTTTCATAATCCCCATTCACAAAGAAGAATGAGTTGCCCTCCAATGTGAAAATCAAGTACATTGCTCGTAACTGACCCTGCCTCTCCCTCAATTTTGGCTTGCTTTCTATTCAGTAAACTATATTCCCTTTTGATATAATCTTGACATTGGCATCCCTTATCTCAAGTCCTTTCCTACCTTAATTTATAGATTTAAGTTGCATCTAATCTTCAACCATTCTATGTGAAAATTTCCTGTATCATATCTACAAATGACCAAAATCATTAAATAAATGGACAGTGCTATTATTATCTCTAACCTCTCTTGCCACATTCTGCAAACTAGTTAGCCATTTTAGTCGCATCTCATCTTCAACCCATCTATGTGACACTTTATGTTTCAAATATATGAATAGAAATTTCTTAAACAAGTAGGGAAATATGTTAACCTTTTACCTTACTAAGCTCTCTCTTTGAAATTGGCCTGGTACAAGAAAACCATTCAGGAGTTCATTAAATTATTTACTCTATTAATCTCTACTAATTTCGTTTTATTCTGGTTGGATATTGCAACTATTGGAGGCGAGTATTTGTCTGTAGCGTCATCTGGAAACCTTTCAACTTTATTCGATTTGGTAGGAGTGGTGGGTGGAATTCTCGCAAGCCATATGTATGATAGGCTTGATGTCAGGGCTATCACAGCAGCTAGTTTCATGTACTATGCAATTCCAACACTCATTTTATATCGGGTTTATGGAGGTATCTCAATGTTTGCCAATATTGATCTGATGATGATTTCCGGAATGTTTGTTAATGGACCTTGTGCACTCATTACCATAGTCGTTTCAGCTGATCTTAGTACACATAGCTCACTTAAGGGAAATTCGAGAGATTTGGCAATCGTCATGGCTATTATAGATGGTACTGGGTCTGTTGGGGTTGCCTTGGGGCCACTTCTGACTGGCTTTATCTCTACAGATTGATGGAATGGTGTATTCATTATGCTCACACCTTCATCTTTAATTTTTGGCCTTTTGAGCCGCATGGTTGTGGCGGAGATTGTGGACAAGATTGCCAAGGCAAAAGAAAGGTCTAGACAACAAGAAATTGTAGGTAATACACAGGGTCTTTACATATATATATATCTACATAGTTTGTGGAGTTGTAATGTTGGTTTCATAGAGTACACATGAGATATTGTTGCGGGGATTTCTTTGTAGTGTCATTAATCTCACACCCTCCTATCTCTATAATGCAGGGTCAATAATTCAACCGTTGCTGACAGAGAGGCACTGAGATGATTTGGAAAAGTTCATGTAGGAGTTGTATCTCACTAATGAGAAGATGCAGATACTTGTATGTTTGGACCCTCATGCTACAAAAATACAATGATTCTTTACCTCATTCTGTGGATGTCCTTTATTTTGTCAAGCTATAGAATTGGCCTTGCCTACCTGATGAGAGCTATCGTGGGTCACAAGAATGACAGATGGTTTAAAATTAATTGGAAATCATAAACAATTGACATAGACAATATATTTTCCCTGATCTGTGTTTCTTTGTATGTGATGTATTTGTTCTATGTTAGTTGTCATGGACTGGAATATAGAACCGGTACCACTGCAACACTTTATCTAGATTGATCAGTTGTTAAATTATGAATGTAGGCACCACTGCAACACTTTATCTAGATTGATCAGTTGTTAAATTATGAATGTAGGCGAGTGATTGTCTCTTGTAGGTGAGGGATTGAAGAGACTTTTTCATCATTTTGAAATTGTCCTAGTTAGGAACAGAGGAATTGTCCCCCATAAGAAAGGGGGAGGCATGAGAAGGTTTTCATATGCATTATTTATTGCAGTTGTTACCATTCTCAGTATTTCAGCAGGGGAAGGTTTTCATATGCATTATTTATTGCAGTTGCTACCATTCTGAGTATTTAAGCGGTCTTTTTTAAAACTCTTCAAAGTTGAATTTCTCCCAACACTTTCAGACTTTGTATGATATGATGTTGAATTGTAATTAAAACATGTATTTCCTTTCTAATTTATCAAGTCATTGTCCATGCATGTAGATGTTCTATTGATCAAATGTTTATCTTTAAAATAAGACTAAATTTTTTTGAGCATCTAAAAGAGGATGATGACCAGTGCACAGACCCTGTTTGTATAAACATGCAAACTCTGCAATTTCTGCTGTTCAAACGTGCCCACATAGAAATCATTCCAATTACTAATAATAAAACAAATTATTCTACCCATCCATTCATATGTTGTAGGAATGATTCAATTCAAATCATACAGAGTTGGAGGGTGTTTTAATTGAAAACACAAATCATACAAAGTTGGAGGGCGTTTTAATTGAAAATATAGACACGTGTATGCTCCAAAATATTAGTAAAATGTATCATTGTAAATGAAGGCGAATTGATACTCCTAGCATGCAAACAAGGGAATTCGGTGCAGATTGGACATGTGTCTGTAGGACGAATTGTTCAATGTTCAACAGAGTATCCACACTGAGTTTTAATCACAGGGGACTGTGGGAAGCGTTGTGGGGTATATCAATGATTGTAGCCAACCAATAGAGGGTTGTTAATTTGGTGTACATAGCTATTCTTTAGTTAAATGGGCCAAGCGATCTCACAAATAAACCTATTGAACAGAGATTAATAAGTTGGATCAATTATTGTATACAAGTATTAATTTAATCGGAAACACAACCACATTGATCTTAGTTACCCACATCATTTCAACACATAGGGAACACATAATTTATTTTGGAAATTCAAATGGAAAACCAAAACAAAATTTATTTATTTTGGAAATTCAAATTGGAAAACCAACATTCGAAATTCAAAATGACCAACATTCCACAAGGATTTAGAAAACCAACATTCTACAAGGATGAAAACCAACATTCGACAAGGATTTTATTAAACTTGAGAAATAGTTACAAAGATGAGCTATATGTGACATTTTTGTACATTCGACAAGGATTTTATTAAACTTGAGAAATAGTTATAAAAATGAGCTATATGTAACATTTTTGTACTGTTAGATGAACTATATGTAACCTTTTTGTATTTTTATTCATCGACAACGTTTTTGTACTGTTATTCATCCGCAAAATTGCAGATTGTTGTAGATTGCTTTGGTTCAAGGACAACCTTTGATCTTTAAGCAAGTTTCTTCTCCCAGGCTCCTCGTGCTTTTGTAGCTGCCTGCCTTCTTTGTACTTCTCTTTCTTTCCTTTCCACTGCGCATTAATTCCAACAACATTTTATTTTTAATATGGTGCTGGCAAGACCAACCTGGTCCCCAAAAGATTCAACTTAATTTTCTTTCTTTCTTCTACTTCTATGGTTGTGTGCTTGCCTTATCTGATGTTGCAGATTAGAGCTATCTCTTGGTTGTTATGAGTCTAACAGAGCCTTGTTGAGTCATCTATTTGTATCAAGTTCTAACAAATCTCCAAGATGGGGTACTTCCACCGCATAATGGAAGATAAGTGTTGAATAGGGACTGCTTTTGGCATACCCCTGTTGTCCACTTCATTGGTGGAGATGACATCTTTTGCTGCTACATGTTCTTGGACAATCATTGTTCCTTCTTCCTTACCCTTACTTTTCACTTTCCAAACCTTTTTTTCTTATCTTTACTCTTCACTTTTCAAACCCTTTTTTCTTACCCTTTACTCTTCACTCTCCAAACCTTTTTTTTGATGTGTAGTACCTGGGATGAAGTTCCCAATGAAGCCTTGGTTTCTTGACATTGTAGTTCTAGCAAATATTCTTGCTAATGCAAGGGTTGTTGGGCATTCTCTTATTATTTGTGTTACATTGAACTTGCAGTTGTCTTGTCATTCTCTTCTTATTTGTGTTACTTTGAACTTCCAGCTGTCTTGGGAAATTTTTTTCCCATTCTTCCCATCAAAGGAACATAATCTAAAGTACCAATGAACATCAACATCGTGGACTTTCTTCTTTGCAACGGAAACAAACCAAACATGCCTTGACATACCACTTTGGTTTTTGTTTGTTAGTGTGTTTGCTTGGTCCCCTGACTATGGGGACAAATTTAGGTGGTGGAAACATTCCTTTTCTGCTCTCATTCAAGCTTCTACAAGCACATTGTAATGGTTTTTTGGCCATTTCATTTTCCATTGTCTTTTCTTCAATCAAAATGGTTTCTTTTTCGGTTTCTCTTGCCTCGAAAAAAGTTATTTTGATGGTCTTAGATTGAGTTGAGATTTTACTTGGTTCTTTTTGTCCACCCAAACTTAGGCCTTAATGCTCCAGTTTATGCTTAGCTACAAGAATATTTACAATCCATTGGATTTTCTTGCCTAGATCTTGGTCATTGTAGCCCGTTTGTCGTATGTGCTTGGAATTGTTGCCTCTGATATGTTTTACAAAAACACCAAAGGATTCTTGAAAAACAAATTGAGAAAGGTCCATAGAGAGTGAGCTTACCATGCTTGTCTCGAGAAAGGTCCATAGAGAGTGAGATTACCATGCTTGTCTCGTTCATGTTGCTAGCTTCTACAATAGCAATGGAAAGTGTTTGCACTTCCTTGGTCTTATGGACAACTATAGACAACTTGGCCAATGTATCAAGCTCCTTTTTCAACTCTGTTATTCTCTCCTTCAAGTGTTGGTTCTCCTTTTGGATCTACACATTGAAGCTCCATAGTTCTTCAAATCTCTCTCTTTTCACTGCTTTATCTAGGTTGGCCTTGTTTCTCGTCAAAGTGCTAACAATGGTTTTAAGGTCACAAATTCAATGACTTTGATACCAATATGATTCAATATGATAAACATGGTACTTTATAGCCCATAGGTTTCATCAACTCATATCCTTCAAGGAAATTAAATTCAATTGTTTGTCTCTGCAAGTACGATCACACTAAGATCTTTGTCTTCGTATTTGGGTTGTCGCTCTGTTTGAAATCTAGTCTCAATGCCAAGTTCAGAATGCACTATGTGTTTTATTTTAAATGTGCCAAAACATGCACTCTGATTTATTTATTTATTTTTAACTATGCACACAACACTTTAAACAACAACCAATGTTCTACAATAATCTTTCAAACACTAATATATGCAAGAATATGTCAATGAATTCATATTCAAGAAGTTTATCAATAAGAAATCTGCCCAGACATTCTATGTTGAAACATACACCATACAAATGTATCAATTACAAATCTGAACATACACCTTAATGTCAACCAACACATAGACTCTATTTTTTTTTAAATCCAAACTCTGCAATTTCTACTATTCAAATGTGCCTACATAACATTCATTCAAATTGCCAATAATGAAATAAATTCTTCCCATTCACCAATACTTTGTAGGAAGCATTCAAATCTTACAGAGTTGGAAAGCATTTTAATTGAAAATACAAACACATGTGCATGATCCGATGAGTCAATACAATGTATCACTCAATAAAATGTATCATTGAAGGTGAACTGATATTCCCAACAATGCAAAGAAGGGAATTCGATGCAAAATGGACATTGTGTGGTGAGGGAATGAATTTCCCAATGTTTCATTGACTATTCACACCCAGTCTTAGTCAAATGGGAGTGTGGGTAGCGTTGTGAGGCATAGGAACAATTTTAGTGACCACCAGACAGTTGTTAATGTGGTGCACATATTGATCTTTTACTTAAATCTGCCCAACGATTTAACAAGTCACCCATTGTATAGAGACTAATACGTTGGATGATCTATTGCATGTACAAGTATTAATTTAATTGACAACCCAACCACATTGGTCTTAGACACATGTCATTTAAACAAATAGGGAACACAAGATTTACTCTGGAAACTCAAGTGGGAAAACCAACACCTGATGAGTATTTTATTCAGTTCAAGAAATAGTTACAAAGGTGAGCTACACACAGATTTCATGTACTCACTAACAAAATTGCAGATTGATTTCACTTGGGGACAACCTTCGATCTTTGAGTATTTCCTTCTCCGAGGCCCCTCATGCTTTTGCAATTTCACTTCTTCTTCATTTCCTCTCCAGCTCTCTTCCTCTTCTCTTCACTGTCCATTAATTTTAATATCATTTTTTTTAATAGAGCTACTTGGAAGGCCAAACACCAAGTTGGTCATTTTATCTTGTCATGGCTTTTTATTTAGACAATTAATTCAAACTTAGTCAAAATCTATTCACAAAGTTTAGGATGATGAAATATTTTGGATCATAACTCCTTATTAGAATTAGAGTTGTTAAGAGTCATGAAGTCTCTTGATTCTTCCTTATAGGACTTCATTTACAACTACCACCCTCAAGGGGGCAATGGGGCAATCTTGGTATTCTTTTCTTCTTCTTTATACTTTGAGTTAAGATTGGATTCCTCAGCCTATGCTTATGGACATAGTTTGATATCATTCTCTATAACTATTGCTTGTTGATTATTTTTATTATGATTTTGTACACTCTCATCATCTTCATCATTTGAGAATGGTTGCTCAAAAGATTGACAACATTTTGGATTTACTTTATGTCCTCTTCTCCTTTATATGCGAGCTTGTGTTAGGAGACAATAATCTTGAAGATGTTTTGTTTGTTGGTAGATCTAACATAAAAAATCCATATTCTCATAATCCGAAACTTGAATCCATCCAAATTTTTTCTTTTGTAGTATCAATTTTTCTAGTAGACCCTCATCGATGTCAATCTCAACACACATTCAGGGAAATATGAAAAAACCCAACTTAATTCGATCAAGCTTCGTTTTTAGCATCCAGGGAAATGTGACCACCTTCTTCTTTAGCACGCTTTTAATATTTTCACTCCAGATCAATGTTTGACGAGATTTCCTATTCTTTCTCTGATCTGACGGTCGACGAGAGTTCATGACTTCGGGGATTCAACCTTCGGGTAAACTTACCTATTTTAGATTCCTTCTCCCCAGAGTGGTCAGCGTCGAAGTTGACCACCTTTCCTTTAGTGTGATTTGACGGTTTCAATATTTCCATTCCAGATCGAATCTTGATCCAACGACTGGGAAATCATTCGAAGCTCGTGTAACTCAATCCTTTACAAAGGATTTCTTCACTCGCAGAACTCTGTCTCCTGTGTTATTTCAAGTGTGTCATCTCTTCTAAGCTTCGATTAACATTCTTCCTTTTGGATTTATACTAGATTCTTCTGCACCCTGTTGACATCATTGACAATATCATACCACTATGTCCAACAAACTGGATCCATTATTAGGAAAACAAGTCAGTTACAATATTAGTAAATTGTCAGTTACAACAAAATAGTGATAAATGCAACAAGCAACATTATAGAAAAGGCAGTTTTCAGATACATCACCATCATAAAAAAAAATTCCATTAAAGGCAGAGTCTTTACTATAAAAAACTTATTTGAAGACAACATTATCAGTATTAGAGAGACAAGAAATGCTTCTAATTATCTTTTTGTTACAGAAATAGTTAATTCAGTATTGGTAGACAAAGAAATTTTACAATTTAAAATAAAAATATAGTTAGGGGAGTGCACAGAAGCAATAGCTGCTACTGCTTAATCCCCCTACTCAAGAATGGAAACACGAGACCTTTTGTTGTAACTATTCCCTCTGGAACTACAACCTCTGGAACTACACCTCTGTAACTACAACCTCTGGAACTACACCCTCTGGAACTATTCCCTCTGGAACTACACCCTCTGGAATTACGCCTCTGGATCTACGCCCTCTGGAACTATGAACTCTGGAACTATGACCTCTGGAACTATGCCCTGTGGAACTACGCCACTGGAACTACGCCCTCTAGAACTATGCTTCTGGAACTACGCCCTTTGGAACTATGACCTCTGGAACTACACCCTCTAGGATCTCTGGAACTATGCCCTCTAGAACTACGTCGTTGGAACTACGCCCTATGGAACTACACAGCTGGAACTACGCCCTATGGAACTACACCCTCTGGAACTATTCCCTCTAGAACTAAGCCCTCTGGAAATACGCCCTCTAAAGCTACGCCATCTAGAACTATGACCTCTGGAACTACGCCCTCTAGATCTATGCCTCTGGAACTATGACCTCTGGAACTACGCCTCTGGAACTACGCCCTCTGAAACTATACTACTGGAACTATGCCATTGGAACTACACCCTCTGGAACTACGCCTTTGGAACTACGCCCTATGTAACTATGCCCTCTGGAACTATGACCTCTGGAACTACGCCCTCTAGAACTATGACCTCTAGAACTATGCCCTCTGGAACTACGCCCTCTAGAACTATGCCCTATGGAACTACGCCAACTGGAACTATGCCACAGGTCATAGTTCCAGAGGTCATGGTTCAAAAGGGAGTAGTTCCATATGTCAAAGTTCCATAGGTCAAACTATGACCTCTGGAACTACGTCCTCTGGAACTACGTGTACTTCCAGCGGCATAGTTCCAGAGGTCACAGTTCCAGTGGGTGTAGTTCCAGCGACGTAGTTCTAGAGGGTGTAGTTCTAGAGGTCATAGTTCCAAAGGGCATAGTTCCAGAGGGTGTAGTTCCAGAGGCATAGTTCCATAGGTCATAGTTCCAGAGGCGTAGTTATAGAGGGCGTAGTTCCAGAGGTCATAGTTCCAGAGGGCATAGTTCTAGTGGCATAGTTCTAGAGGGCATTGTTTCGGACGGAATAGTTCTAGAGGGCGTAGTTCCAGAGGTCATAGTTCTAGAGGTCATAGTTCCACAGGTCATAGTTCTATAGGGTGTTGTTATACAAGTCATAGTTCTAGAGGTCATAGTTCTAGAGGGCATCGTTCCATAGGTCATATTTCCAGAGGGCATAGTTCCATAGGTCGTAGTTCCAGAGGGCATAGTTCCATAGGTCATAGTTCCACAGGTCATAGTTCCACAGGTCATAGTTCTACAAGGTGTGGTTATAGAGGTCATAGTTCCATAGGTCATAGTTCCAGAGGGCGTAGTTCCACAAGTCACAATTCCACAGATCATAGTTCCAGAGGGTGTAGTTCCATAGGGCATAGTTCCAGAGGGCATAGTTCTAGAGGTGTAGTCCAAGAGGGCATAGTTCCAAAGGGCGTAGTTCCAGCGACGTAGTTCCAGTGGCGTAGTTCTAGAGGGCGTAGTTCAAAAGGTGTAGTTCCAGAGGTCATAGTTCCATAGTCGTAGTTCTAGAAGGCGTAGTTCCAGAGGTCATAGTTCCAGAGGGCATAGCTCTAGAGGGCGTAGCTCCAGAGGGTGTAGTTCCAAAGGGCATAGTTCTAGAGGGTGTAGTTCTAGAGGGAGTAGTTCCAATGATGTAGTTCTAGAGGGCGTAGTTCCAGAGGTCCTAGAGGGCGTAGTTCCAGAGGTTATAGTTCCAAAGGGTGTAGTTCCAGCGGTGTAGTTCCAGAGGGCATAGTTCCAGAGGGTGTAGTTCCAGTAGCATAGTTCCAGAGGGCATAGTTCCAGTGGTCATAGTTCCAGAGGTCATAGTTCTAGAGGGCGTAGTTCCAGAGCCGTAGTTCCAGAGGGCATAGTTCCAGAGGGCGTAGTTCCAGAGGTCATAGTTCTAGAGGGTGTAGTTCCAGAGGCATAGTTCTAGAAGGTGTAGTTCCAGAGGGTGTAGTTCTAGAGGCGTAGTTCTAGAGGGCATAGTTCCATAGGTCATAGTTCCGGAGGGCGTAGCTCGAGAGGGCCTTGTTCCAGAGGTCGTAGTTCTAGAGGGTGTAGTTCGAGAGGCGTAGTTCTAGAGGGCATAGTTCCAGAGGTCATAGTTCCAGAGGGCGTAGCTCCAGAGGGCCTTGTTCCAGAGGTCATAGTTATAGAGGGCGTAGTTCCAGAGGGCGTAGTTCCAGAGGTCATAGTTCCAGAGGGCGTAGCTCCAAAGGTGTTGTTCCAGAGGTCATAGTTCCAGAGGCATAGTTCTAGAGGGCGTAGTTCCAAAGGTCATAGTTCCAGAGGGCGTAGTTCCAACGACATAGTTCCAGAGGGCATAGTTCAAGAGGGCGTAGTTCCAGAGGTCGTAGTTCCAGAGGGCATAATTCCAGAGGCATAGTTCTAGAGGTCCTAGTTCCATAGGGCATAGTTCCACAAATCACAGTTCCAGAGGGCGTATTTCCAGAGGGCGTAGTTCTAGAGGCGTAGTTCCAGAGGTCATAGTTCCAGAGGCGTAGTTCTAGAGGGCTTTGTTCCAGAGGTCATAGTTCCAGAGGGCATAGTTCCAGTGATGTAGTTCCAGAGGGGATAGTTCCAGAGGGCGTAGTTCCAGAGGTCGTAATTCCAGAGGGCGTAGTTCTAGAGGCATAGTTCTAGAGGCATAGTTCTAGAGTTCATAGTTCCATAGGCATAGTTCTAGAGGGATTAGTTCCATAGGTCATAGTTCTAGAGGGTGTAGTTCTAGTGGCATAGTTCTAGAGGGCATAGTTCCAGAGGGCATAGTTCCAGAGGTCATAGTTCCAGAGGGCGTAGTTCTAGAGGCATAGTTCCAGAGGTCCTAGTTCTAGAGGGAATAGTTCTAGAGGCATAGTTCCACAAGTCACAGTTCCAGAGGGATTAGTTCCACAGGTAATAGTTCTAGAGGGCGTAGTTCCACAGGTCATAGTTCTAGAGGAAGTAGTTCCAGAGGTCATAGTTCCAGAGGGTGTAGTTCCAGAGGGCGTAGTTCCAGAGGGCGTAGTTCCAAACACGTTGTTCTAGAGGGTATAGTTCCAGAGGTCATAGTTCTAGAGGGAAATAGGGGGTACGTAGAGAAGGAAATACATGTTATCCCCTTGGATGCCATATCTCCCACACCCATACGATTCCAAAGCTAGTGAAAGTGATCTCTAACATAAGTATAGAAGAAGAAGCTTTTGTATGATATGATCCAAATGAGTCATCAATAGGTCCTTGTCATCAACATGATAATTTGAAGGAGAGAGAACCAGTAAAACATGTTGAGAATCATTTGTAAGAAGTAGTGAAAAAGATTGAACTTCATTAGAGGAAGTACTTAGCTCCCCCATGATGAGAATCCATAAGCTCAAAATTGTCACTATGAACCAACTTAAGAGGCTGATAAGATTTCTTCACATTACAATAATATGTGGAAACCACTTTAAAACCATAATATATAATCTTTCTAACACATTGATCTAACCAAATGATCACATTCTCTACATCGTGTACTTGTCGATAAATGGATAGGAAGGGCCCAATTGTGAAGTGCACAATTGGATGTACATTATAAGTTGAGTCCATTAGTTTCAACAATAGTGCAAAGAAGAAGCCTTTGTAAAGTCTTCAAAAATTTGCCTTGATAGACCCAAGATAAAGAGAGGTATCGACTTCTTTTGAATCAAATCTGTAGTTTTCCACCTCTTGCTGCATAAAAATGAAGAGAGTGCAGGCCTTGGAGGAGGGTTGAATGTTAGGAAACTGTAAAAGAGATGATTAGTTTTAAACCCTAGGAAAAACCCTAAAAAAGAGATGATCCAAAAACCGTAGTTCCATAGTTGCAAGGAAGTCTTAAGCAATGCCACTTGCCAAAAATCTTTAGATCAACTATTGAATTGATTAAGTGAGATTGACACTCACTTTGATACCTTGTTGAGATTCATAAGAAATAGAGATAATTCAATGAGTCCAACACAAGCCCACATTTTGCAATAGAGATAAGAATAAACCAACACTAGGGCAATGCAACACTTGAAGATAAATCAATCAAGAGTGCAACCCTAGAGAGAGAATAAAGCCAAGAACAATTGTGCTAAAGAGAAATAAACCCAAGCACAAGAGTGCACCACTTGATAGGTTCCATTAGGTGAATCACTTTATTAAGAATGAAAAAGTATCACATGATGATCAATTACAAATGAGAGTTGGTGGATATTTATTATATACACAACTAAATTGGTAGGGTGCTTTCCCCAAGAGGAGTAACGAGCCCATGTGTACAAGGTTGGCCTTAGACAAACCTAGAAATGTAATAATGATTACAATGTAACATTGATCATGGTTGAAAGTTGAACTTACACCCTCTAGAACTATGACCTGTGGAACTATGACCTATGGAAATATGCCTTCTGGAGCCACGCCCTCTGGAACTATGACCTCTAGAACTACGCCCTGTAGAACAATGACCTGTGGAACTGTGACATGCAGAATGATGACCTGTGGAGCTATGCCCTATGGAACTATGACCTTTGGAACTACGCCCTCTGGAACTATGACGTCTATAGCTATGACCTCTAGAACTACACCCTCTGGAAGTATGAACTCTGGAACTATGACCTGAGGAATTGTGACTTGTGGAACTATGACTTGTGGAACTATGCCCTCTGGAACTATGACTTGTGGAACTACGCCCTCTGGAAATATGATCTCTAGAACAACGCCCTTTGGAACTACGACCTCTGGAACTACGCCCTCTAGAACTACGTCGTTGGAACTATCCCCTCTGGAACTATGACCTATGGAACTACGCCCTCTAGAACTACGCCTATGGAACTACGCCTCTGGAACTACGCCCTCTGGAACTACGCCCTCTGGAACTACGCCCTCTAGAACTATGGCATCTAGAAATATGTCCTCTAGAACTATGCCTCTAGAACTATGACCTCTGGAACTACTCCTTTGGAACTACGCCCTATGGAACTACGCCCTCTGGAACTATGCCCTCTGGAACTATGACCTCTGGAACTATGCCCTCTAGAACTATTACTTGTTGAACTACGCCCTCCGGAACTGTGACTTGTGGAACTACGCCTCTGGAACTACACCATCTGGAACTAGGACCTCTGGAACTACGCCTTTGTAACTACACCCTCTGGAACTATGCCCTCTGGAACTACACCATCTGGAACTATGCCCTCTGGAACTACATTGATGGAACTATTCCCTTTGGAACTATGACCTATGGAACTACGCCCTCTAGAACTATGCCTCTGAAACTATGACCTCTGGAACTACGCCTTTGGAACTACGAGCTCTGGAACTACGCCGTCTGGAACTACGCCCTCTAGAACTATGACCTCTGGAACTAGGCCCTCTAGAGCTACACCCTCTAGAACTATGACCTCTGGAACTATGCCCTCTAGAACTATGCCTTTGGAACTATGACCTTTGGAACTACGCCTTCGGAACTACGCCCTCTGAAACTACGCCGCTGGAACTACACCCTCTGGAACTACGCCTCTGGAACTACACCCTTTGGAACTACACCTGTGGAACTACGCCCTCTGGAACTATGACCTCTCGAACTACACCCTCTGGAACTATCACCTATGGAACTACGCCCTCTGGAACTACGCCCTCTAGAACTATGCCACTGGAACTATGCCCTCTGGAACTATGCCCTCTAGAACTACGCCTCTAGAACTATGACCTTTGGAACTACTCCACTGGAACTACGCCCTCTAGAACTACACCCTCTGGAACTACGCCCTCTGGAACTATGCTCTCTGAAACTATGACCTCTGGAACTACGCCCTCTAGAACTATTACCTATTGAACTACGCCCTCTGGAACTGTGAGTTCTGGAACTATGCCTCTGGAACTACACCCGCTGGAACTAGGACCACTGGAACTACGCCTTTTGACTACACCCTCTAGAACTACTCCCTCTAGAACTACACCCTCTAGAACTATGTCCTATGGAACTACGCCGCTAGAACTACTCCCTTTAGAACTATGACCTCTGGAACTACGCCCTCTAGAACTATGCCTCTGAGACTATGATCTCTGGAACTACACCTCTGGAACTACAACCTCTAGAACTACGTCGTCTGAAACTACACCCTCTAGAACTATGACCTCTGGAACTAGGCCCTCTAGAGCTACGCCCTCTGGAACTATGACCTTTGGAACTATACCCTCTAGAACTACACCTCTGGAACTATGAGCTTTGGAACTACACCTCCGAAACTACGCCCTCTGAAACTACGTCGCTGGAACTACACCCTCTGGAACTATGCCTCTAGAACTACACCCTCTGGAACTACACCTATGGAAATACGCCCTCTGGAATTATGACCTCTGGAACTACGCCCTCTGGAACTATCACCTCTGGAACTACACCCTCTGGAACTACGCCCTCTAGAACTACACCACTGGAAGTATGACCTATGGAACTACGCCCTCTAGAAATACGCCTCTGGAACTATGACCTCTAGAAATACGCCTCTGGAAATATGCCCTTTGTAACTACGCCACTGAAAATATGCCCTCTAGAACTATGACCTCTAGAACTACGCCCTCTAAGATCTCTAGAACTATGCCCTCTAGAACTATTCCACTGGAGCTGCGCCCTCTGGAACTATGACCTCTGGAACTACACACTCTGGAACTATGTCGCTGGAACTATGCCCTCTGGAACTATGCCCTATGGAGCTATTCCCTCTGGAACTTCGCCCTCTTGAACTACACCCTCTGGAGCTACACCCTCTGGAACTATGCCCTCTAGAACTATGACGTTGTATCTACACCGCTGGAGCTACGCCCTCTGGAACTATGACCTCTGGAACTATGCCCTCTAGAACTACACCTCTGGAACTACACCCTCTGGAACTATGCCCTCTGGAACTACGCCGCTGGAACTATGCTCTCTGCAACTATGACCTCTGGAACTACGCCCTCTAGAACTACACCTCTGGAACTATGACCTCTGGAACTATGCCCTCTAGAACTACGCCCTCTGGAACTACGCCGCTGGAAATATGCCCTCTAGAACTATGACCTCTAGAACTATGCCCTCTAGAACTACCCCTCTAGAACTATGACCTCCGGAATTACGCCTCTGGAACTACACCCTCTGGAACTATGGCCTCTAGAACTATGCCCTCTGGAACTATGACCTCTGGAAATACGCCCTCTAGAACTATTAGCTATTGAACTACGCCCTCTGGAACTGTGACTTATGGAACTACGCCTCTGGAACTACACCCTCTAGAACTAGGACCTCTGGAACTATGTCTCTAGAACTATGCCCTCTGGAACTACGACCTCTGGAACTATGCCCTCTAGAACTACGACCTCTAGAACTACGTCCTCTAGAGCCATGCCCTCTTGAACTATGACCTCTGGAACTATGCCCTCTAGAACTACGCCTCTGGAACTATGACCTTTGGAACTACGCCTTCGGAACTATGCCCTGTAAAACTACGCCACTAGAACTACACCCTCTGGAACTACGCCTCTGTAACTACACCCTTTGGAACTACACCTCTGGAACTACGCCCTCTGGAACTATGACCTCGGGAACTACGCCCTCTGGAACTATCACCACTGGAACTACGCCCTCTGGAACTATGCCCTCTGGAACTACGCCCTCTGGAACTACGCCACTTGAACTATGCCCTCTCGAACTATGACCTCTAGAACTACGCCCTCTAGAACTATGCCTCTAGAACTATGACCTATGGAAGTACTCCTCTGGAACTACGCCCTATGGAACTACACCCTTTGGAAATACGCCCTCTGAGACTTCTCTCTCTCGAGCTATGACCTCTGGAACTACGCCCTCTAGAACTATTACCTATTGAACTATGCCCTTTGGAACTGTGACTTCTGGAATTACGCCTCTGGAACTATACCCTCTCGAAATAGGACCTCTGGAACTATGCCTTTGGAACTACACCCTCTGGAACTACGCCCTATGGAACTACACCCTTTGGAACTATGCCCTCTGGAACTATGCCGCTGGAACTACACCCTTTGGAACTATTACCTCTTGAACTATGCCCTCTAGAATTATGCCTCTGAAACTATGACCTCTGGAACTACGCCTCTAGAACTACGACCTTTGGAACTATGCCATCTGGAACTATGCTCTCTAGAACTATGACCTCTGGAACTAGGCCCTCTAGATCTACGCCCTCTGGAACTATGACCTCTGGAACTATGCCCTCTAGAACTATGCCTCTGGAACTATGACCTTTTGAACTACACCTCTGGAACTACACCCTCTAGAACTACGCCTCTAGAACTACACCCTCTGGAACTACACCTGTGGAACTACGCTCTCTGGAACTATGACCTCTGGAACTACACCCTCTGGAACTATCACCTCTGGAACTATGCCCTCTAGAACTATGCCCTCTGGAACTACTCCACTGGAACTATGACCTATGGAACTATGCCCTCTGGAACTACTCCACTGGAACTATGACCTATGGAACTATGCCCTCTAGAACTATGCCTCTAGAACTATGACCTCTGGAAATACGCCTCAGGAACTATGCCCTCTGTAACTACACCGCTGGAACTATGCCCTCTAGAACTATGACCTCTGGAACTATGCCCTCTAAGACCTCTGGAACTACGCCCTCTGGAACTATGCCACTAGAACTACACCCTATGGAACTATGACCTATGGAACTACACCCTCTGGAACTATGCCACTGGAACTAAGCCCTCTGGAACTATGCCCTATGGAACTATGCCCTCTGGAACTTCACCCTCTGGAACTATGCCCTCTAGAGCTACGCCCCCTAGAACTATGCCCTCTGGAACTATGCCGCTAGAACTACACTGTTGGACCTACACCCTCTGGAACTATGACCTCTGGAACTACGCCCTCTAGAACTACGCCTCTGGAACTACACCCTCTGGAACTATGCCCTCTAGAACTACGCCGATGGAACTATGCTCTCTGGAACTATGACCTCTGGAGCTACGCCCTCTAGAACTACGTCTCTAGAACTATGACCTCTGGAACTGTGCCTCTGGAACTACGCCCTCTGGAACTACGCCGCTGGAACTATGCCCTCTAGAACTATGACCTATGGAACTAAGCCCTCTAGAACTACCCCTCTAGAACTATGACCTCTGGAACTACGCCTCTGGAACTACACCCTCTGGATCTAAACCCTCTGGAAGTATGACCTCTGGAACTATGCCCTCTGGAACTATGACCTCTGGAACTATGCCCTCTAGAACTATTACCTATTGAACTACGCCCTCTGGAACTGTGACTTATGGAACTACGCCTTTTGAACTACGCCCTCTAGAACTAGGACCTCTGGAACTATGCCTCTGGAACTACGCCCTCTGGAACTACGACCTTTGGAACTACTCACTCTGGAACTATGCCCTCTGTAACTATGCCACTATAACTATGCCCTATGGAACTATGACCTCTGGAACTACACCCTCTAAAACTATGCCTCTGGAGCTATGACCTCTGGAACTATGCCATTTGGAACTATGCACTCTGGAACTATGCCCTCTGGAACTATAACCTCTGGAACTAAGCCCTCTAGAACTACGCCTCTCGAACTATGACCTCTGGAACTACGCCCTCTGGAACTATGACCTCCTGAACTATGCCCTCTGGAACTTTAACCTCTGGAACTACGCCCTCTAGAACTATTACCTATGGAACTACGCCCTCTGGAACTGTGACTTGTGGAACTACACCTCTAGAACTATGCCCTCTGGAACTACGACCTTTGGAACTATGCCTCTGGAACTATGCCCTCTGGAACTACGACCTTTGGAACTACGCCCTCTGGAACTATGCCATATGGAACTATGCCCTCTGGAACTACGCCTCTAAAACTACGCCCTCTGGAACTATGACCTCTGGAACTATGACCTCTGGAACTATGCCATCTGGAGCTTCACCGCTGGAACTATGCCCTCTGGAACTACGCCCTCTGGAACTACACCACTGGAACTATGCCCTCTGGAACTATGACCTCTAGAACTATGCCCTTTAGGACCTCTGGAACTATGCCACTAGAACTACACCCTATGGAACTATGCCCTCTGGAATTACGCCCTCTGGAGTTACGCCCTCTGGAACTATGACCTCTGGAAATACACCCTCTGGAACTACGCCTATGGAACTATGACTTCTAGAACTACACCTTTGGAACTATGCCATCTAGAACTATGCCACTGGAACTACGCCACTGGAACTATGCCCTCTAGAACTATGCCCTCTTGAACTATGCCTCTAGAACTATGCCCTTTGGAACTACGCCCTATGGAACTACGCCCTCTGGAACTATGCCCTTTGGAACTACGCCCTCTGGAACTACGCCCTCTGGAACTACGTTGCAGGTCATAGTTCTAGAGGTCATGGTTCCAGAGGGTGTAGTTCCATAGGTCAAAGTTCCACAGGTCCACTACGCCCTCTGGAACTACACGTACTTCAAGCAGCGTAGTTCCAAAGGCGTAGTTCCAGAGGTCATAGTTCCAGAGGGCGTAGTTCCAGCGGCGTAGTTCCAGAGGCATAGTTCCAGAGGGCATATTTCCAGAGGGTGTAGTTCTAGAGGGCGTAGTTCTAGAGGTCATAGTTCCGGAGGGCATATTTCCAGAGGGCATAGTTCCAAAGGCGTAGTTCCAGAGGTCATAGTTCCAGAGGCATAGTTCTAGAGGGCGTCATTCTAGAGGTCATAGTTTCAGAGGGCATAGTTCCAACGACGTAGTTCCAGAGGGCATAGTTCCGGAGGGTGTAGATCCAGGGGGCGTAGTTCCAGAGGTGTAGTTCCAGAGGTCATAGTTCCAGAGGTGTAGTTCTAGAGGGCATAGTTCAAGAGGTCATAGTTCTAGAGGGCGTAGTTCCAGTGGCGTAGTTCCAGAGGGCATAGTTCCAACGGTGTAGTTCCAGAGGGCATAGTTCCAGAGGTGTAGTTCCAAAGGTCATAGTTTCGGAGGCGTATTTATAGAGGGCGTAGTTCCAAAGGTCATAGTTTTAGAGGGTGTAGTTCCAGTGGCGTAGTTCCAAAGGGTGTAGTTCTAGAGGGCATAGTTCCAGAGGGCGTAGTTCCCTTAGTTCCCTTCATTCAACTCTCTCATCAACATTACATAAACACGTGATGTATTTCAACGATATAATGTTCTCCTAACCTCATGCATCAAGGGGCATTTGTTATCACACCACTATCGTCCACTTGGGACACTTAAACATTTTATGCTAAACGAATAAAAAATAATCTCATAATTGAGTTTAGAAGCTCAAAATACATGGGGGACATGCTCGTTAATCATGGACAATAAGATTCAACTCTTAATTTGACCAAAATGGAGAACTACACAGTAGCTTGATTCATGTGGCATGTAATTGCATAGAAAATCCTTTGATACGGTCCATGTAATCCTTGTTACACCAAGAATGCATTAAATTATATGGTTCATTCAATTCCATGGTCACTTAAAAGGTTGGTTTGGTCAAGCCCCCATACCATTTAGATTACTTAACTCAATAAAGGGGTACATGGCCATTCTTGGTGAAAATTCCATCACATGGATTGATCTTTGACTCCAATATCCATTTCCTCTCCTATGAAAGTTTATAAATGAGATCCTCCATTGCTGGAAAGTTATGTTGCTAGATATTTTTTAAGGATTTGAATGCCCTCATGCTTCAATCCTTCCGTTAAGGTTCATGAGTAGTTATGCTACCAAATTTTCCCCTCCATTTGATCATCTCATAAGGAGAAATGTTGTTCAAAATGCTCCAAAGTTAGAGAGAGACCTAAAGAGGATAAAATCCCCTAAAGAGAGTTTGGAGGCCATCTCCACTGCTCCCACAAGGAAAAACCTTCCATTGTGTTCAATTTTGACCAATTAGTGTTAATACAAAGCATTTGGTTTCTCCCCCCAAGAAAGATTTTCAAATTGTGTGCATGTTTCTTCATTTGATTTTTTATTAACTCCTTGCCATTACAATCTTGTTAAGAAATGGTAGCATTAATTTATTTGTTGTCGTTATCTGCAAGTTCTTGGTGAGGAGCATTCTTCACTTGAATCCCTCTCTTCTTGCTCTACAAGAAGGCCAACTCAACGAAACGATTTCCTTAAGGGTTGCTTCTCCTTTCCTCATTGGTTTTCCATCTATTTGATGTTAGGGAGATATTTAGATTGAATTAGTTCAATAATGTACCAAAGTAGCTTGATGTTCTTATTTATCAATCACTACATATGTTTGGCCTTGTTCTTCACCTTCAATGGTAACACTATGTAGTGAAGCTCTTTGTGAACTGCAGAAATTTTTTGTGATGTAAAAGTTCAATTCATTAACACTTTACAACCTTAAAAATAATAAGTGACACTTACCTCATTTCATTTTTACAATTTCATTTCCATATTCAATAGAAATGAAGTAAAAATGGACAAGTTGGAGACAAGTTTTAAAGAGGTAATTGATGACTAAAGGAAGATTATAAAGTAAATGCTTCAATTTAAATCAATAAATTTGATTCATATGTTTGATTTATACCACTTGTTCTTTGAAGTTGAATTCCAATGCAGGGGTAGGCCCAAATAAGGCTCATATGTACAAGGAACTCTATACCTATTGTGTGACTAAATTCACTCCAAAATAATTATAAAATATTAACACCAATATTTTCTTTAAATATTATAATTGTTACAATGTTCGACCTTGGCATGTCCTTTAACTTCAAAAGGGGTTTTACCTCTCATTGTTGAGTTGGAACTAGCTAATGATCCAAATCTAGCTAGCCCCAACAATGACCTAATTATGGAGGAATGAAGGGTTTCAAGAGGGATATTGCACTACAACTATCCTTTAGGCACTAGAGTAAGACCTAAAACTACATCTAATTGGCTAAGAGTTCATCTTCCTTAGATTTAATGCATAACTACAAACTTTTGGACTTTGGGATTGAATAGTAGGTTTAATGCATAATTATAACATCACTATACTTGCACTATTATTATTTGATGAGTTTTAGCACTTTGTTTTCCATAAATTATTGTAGCATTATTATTATTATTATTATTTTCAGAGTCTTCCTTATATTTAATGCATAACTACAAACTTTTGAACTTTGGGATTGAATAGTAGGTTTAATTCATAATTATAATATGAATGTACTTGTAATATTATTATTTTAAGAGTTTTAGAACATTGTTTTCCATAAATTATTGTAACATTATTATTATTAATATTATTTTTAAAGTAAGAATTTTTTTATAATACTTAGGATCTTGATAGTACACTCAAATATAAGATGAATCATTCTATTCAATTCAAGATCATTGAGGTAGCTATGATCTCACATCCAACTTGTACTTTCCCATAAATGGAAATAAGTATGATTCAGTCTTCTCTTCACATTTAATGAAGTTTGATTGCAATTTTCAAACAAAGACAATTATTGGTTGTTCCAACATTCCCAAATAAAGTTCACATGTGCAAAAAAGAGGGTTGTAGTATGAATAAAATTCATACCAAAACATTACATAAGAATGACACTATTTAGAGTTTTATGAGATATATAATTTTTACAATTCCTTAAAGAGAATGGGAAACACCAAGTTATTAATCTCTTGAAATACAAACATGAAAACATATATACAAGCCTTTATATTATTTTATAGAATTACATTAAAATGAAAATGCATTGAGAATGACACTACTCACACTTTTATGAGATATATAATTTTTACAATTTCTTAAATTGAGAAGAGAATGGTAGAGGCCAAATTATTAATCTCTTCCATTACAAGCATGAGATCATATATACAAAATTTTGTTTTATAGAAATACATTAAAATGGAGATACATTGAGAATAGGTTCTAAAGATGATTAAAACGATAATGTATACAAACTAAGATTCCATAAAATCTTAATTATTAAATAAAAAGATTTTAAATTAAGAATATTTGAATAATATGGAGTTAAATGTATATGTAATGGAGTAAATACATATGTAATAGTGAATGACCTAATAAAAAGATCTGATGTGCAATGAGTGAATAGATATATATCATTATCAAGAAATAATATTTAATTTGGATATATAAATGTATTGGGCATTTAGAATAAATTCACTTATTATTTAAAGAGTTGTGTAACTCATTTCTTTTATATATTTTGGAGTTATACTCCACATTCACTTAAAAATATGAGCCCCACAAAAAATGATACAAAATTAAGATTCCATAAAGTCTTAATTATTAAATAAAAAGGAATTTAAATTAAGAATATTTGAATAATATGGAGTGAAATGTATATGTAATGGAGTAAATACATATGAAATAGTGATCCACCTAATAAAAAGATCTCATGTGCAATGAGTGAATAGATATATATAAAGACTTTGTAATCATTATCGAGAAAGAATATGTAATTTGGATATATAAATGTATTTGACATTTAAAGCAAATTCACTTATTATTAAAGAATTGTGTAACTCATTTCTTTTATCTATTTTGGAGTTATATTCTACATTCACATAAAAAAATATGAACCTCACAAAGAATGCTACATTTATTAATCTTGTTGCACTGAATAAATATTATAAAAAGATGAATGAAACATTCAACAAAATATGAATACATCATTACCTTAAAAAATATCATTCCTGGAATACATCATTACCTAAAAAGATATCATTCCACAAGGAAATATGATCTATTCCATTACCGTAATATGTAAACTTGATATATGATCTATTCCATTACTGCAATATGTAAACTTGATATCATCTATTACAGTTATGATATATTTAACAAATTCAAATTCACTTTACACATTTTGTCCAGCACTTTGATGTTCGACATCAGAAATGTTGGAGTAAAACACATGTTGGAGGAAAACACCAACACAAGACACAATTAAATTTAAATCCTATATGACCAATCATGGGAATACAAACACCTTCTCCTAACACCAAATTGATCATATCTTAATGTGTTGGCTCAATTGGCCTCACTAACCACTCTAGGCATGTTGTTCTACTTCTTGGCATACACATCTACCTTAAAGTTGGCCCCACACATTTTCCCATCACTATCAACACGAGGCATTGACATCAACTTATTCGAAGGATGTTCAAAGCTCTGCAAGCCACCTGATGTAGAGAAAAAAAAAACTACAAAGGCAAATGCAACAACCAATATTACATAAGAAGCTCTATAGCTATCATTTTGCTACACTTGATGTGTCAAATAGCTAGAAACCAGATTAGCTCTAATTTAGCAATCCAATATTACCTTGGGGAAAAGGAGCAAAATATTTTCCACATCCTTCTTTGAGGACATCTGGCTCATCAGATAAGACAAGGTAACCATCAGCTGCAGTGCCCCAAAATAAAGGCATTGAACCATCAACACCCTGGCAAAAGAAATAGTTATTGGGTCAAAAAGTCAAGAAATCCACAATTTAAAGGAATGCTTAATATTTTTAATGGGAATAAAATATGTTCAAATAAATATTCAGAACAAAAATAGTTATTGGGTCAAAAGTCAAGAAATCCACAATTTAAAGGAATGCTTAATATTTTTAATGGAAATAAAATATGTTCAAATAAATACTCAGAACACCATTCTTTTATTATAAATTTGGAAATGTGGTCTATCATTGATCATATGAGTAGACTTTTCAGGGGAAAAGGTGATTGTTGCCCATCTGATTCTAAAAATGTCTCTTCCCCCTTCCCTCTCCCAAAACAAATAAAATAGAGAAAGTCCATGGGAAAATAATTTAATACTTCAATTTATTTCCGCAAAGTAGGAATGTGTCCAGATCTGGGAGATCTGGGAGAATTGCTTGAGTACATTTGCAAAGGAACACAAACTATCATATTAGAATTTTAAAAGTCTTTATCAAATAGATATATTTACAATCCAAACTTCTATATCATGTACTATATATAGTATAGTAGAAAAGTAGGTTGAAAATGGTCTCCCGAGACTCAAGACGAGATCCCCCAAACTTAGAGCAGTCAATTAGAACATAAATTTGGGCTGGAAGATCAGGATCAGAGTTAAGTCAGTGTTCTGTCTCAAGTCAGTGATGTTCCCATTTTGCTGCATCAAGTCGGAAAATAAATTGGATAACCCTTTGTATTTACAGTCATAACTAGTCAAGCCTATATTCTAAAAATGGCTGTAAGGATAACCACAAAGTTGATATTTCTGTCGACTACAGTATTTCTCTAAGGAAGGTCAACTCTACTGTATGTATCAGCTATGATCAATCAGGGGTAGTTTTAGTTTTTGGGATAAATGCATATGATCTTGTTGTGAATAGCAATTTTCAATGATATGTGGATAGCTTCTTTCATCTGGGACCCTAGGACCAGATTGAAAGTCATGAATTTGGAAGTTCTATACTGTAATTTGGAAGTGACAATTTACAGATGAAAAATAAAGTAATATATTAAAGGAGGAGGCATTTACCTATGTTTTCTCCAATTAAAAACATAATATATAACTTCAAGTGCCACTTCATTTCAGAATTATCCACATTGGAAAAGACAATGCCTTCAAAGCACTAGATCGAGAACGCAGGACAATGGATACAACACAATGGTGTTTCCATATTGTTTCCAGTGAGGATGGAACCTGACGACCATGAATTCATTGGAATTCTGGCAAATTCTCCACTTTGCCCTTAGGCTACAAGCTAATTGGAAAGTAAAACTTTATCTTGTGATTGGTAATTTGAATTTATTAAAATATTTCTATCAAAGGGGTTTTATAAGCTTCCCATGTTCTCTATAAAATTGCCCATCTACGAATGTAAAGGTACTCCAAAAAAATAGAACAGATGGGAGGGAGTTTGCAGTGTCATCAGGACGCCTATCCAGGCTAGTGAAATGGTAAATCTATGGATTAAACAAAATGGATAGGATCTTATATTTTTTCAAAATGAGTTCCGTCCCCTGCCAATTGCAGGATCAAGAAAATTGATTCCCTTGAGAGAACTATGAAAGGAAAAATATTGGAAACCCTCAAATTTAATTTATTATCTCAGCAAGGCATGTAGCATGAAGGATTGAACGAAATGTGCATTGTAGCAGGGTTGGCATGCGAAAAACTGAAGGGCTTATGTTAAATATTTCAATGGAAACTCCAAAATAAAGAAAAGCAAAAGAAAGGAAGAGAAATATAAGCATACCACTACTGTAAATGTAAATACCATCCTCTATCGACAACAACGCTGATAACAGGTGCAAGTTTTTTTTTTTTTTTTTAAAGTGTGTGCGCGCGTGTAGAAAGGACACAGACACACTGACTCTACGTCACCACCCGACGACTAACATGACGCAACCACGATGATCACAACAAGAAGACAAGACGCACGACAAGTAGATGCAAGAAATGAACAACCCAAGACATAAGGCGCATAACAGTGACTGCAACATTTAACGACCCAAGACATTGGGCGCACAACGCAAACATTTAATGACACACTGGGGTAGGCACAGTACGAACACAGAGGGAAGAATCCATGGTAGTAGATCTCACTATTTCTGCACAGGAAAGCAAGGCGTTTAATATTACTTCTCTGCTCCGGGGAGAGAGAAGGTCAAATTGGCTCCTGGCCGACTGCTCAGGCAGAAACTAGTAATCTCTGTCAGGTGTGTCGCAAGAGTGGAAACCCTGCCTTTAAAGGGCCCGAGACTTTTGATACATCATTGGATTCTTTACACAGGAATACACACAGACATAGATACTAAGTTTCATGGAGGTGTCTACATCCCTCCCGACACAGGCAACCGATCCCACTAAGCTAAGGACCATCATCGGACCAACCCAAGGCAACCATCAAACAATACAATAACATAACCCTTCAATTGCGGGCGAGAATTAGAAATCAAAATCCAACATTGTGCATGGAACGCAACCAAAAATCTAACATTCAAACATTTCTTCAATCCAAATGAAATTACAAGCGCGCAAGGTGTCCGATATATGTAAACTATCTAACAGTAACCAACTCGAGGCACAAATCCCTTTTATTTCCAGGCGCGCTTATTTGATCCATCAATCATTTATTAAAACATAACACATACCAATTATCTGCGATATCAATACCATAATGATGACCACATGATCATGTACATCCCCTTGAATATTAGTATTAACATAAGATCTTGCGCAACATCGCATTAATAATGACCTTACCTCATATTGACCTCCCATTACATCCCAATACCCTATATTAACATTCACTATCATTTCATTCCATTCCATTATATCAACTTCCATTTCTTTTTGAAAACCTTAATTAAACATTAACTGAATTAAATAGCTTGCTATTATTGAATACTAACTACATAAGTAAATGGTTGCTTCCTTTATGGCTATCATAAAATAATTCTCAATCTGCCCTCTACTTCTAAATTCATCCAACTAGCCACTAGATTGTTGCATGAGTAAAGTCTTAAGGTAAAAGTAAAGGTTCGATACAAGGGTAATATGCTTAACTATTACAATATTATTGATTATAATATTATTAAAGAAAAACATCCATAATAACGAAGCCCTCATATTTTAGATCACAATCCTGCAATTGAGTTAACACTAACATTAATATCATGTCACTAACACTATCATCATATTCTTATTTTGTAGTTATCAATGAAATTACCTAACTTACCATAAATTAATCCAACATTCATTTATCTTACCATAACCTTGTAAATTTCAGTCATCATACATTATTGATTACCATATCAAATTACACTGCTCATAACAGTAAAATGTTAGTAATATTTTTACCAAAATGTCAACCCCCTTACCCCACTGTCAATATATAAAAACAACATCATATTGATAAATAACATCGTGTTTAAAATAACAATTTGACATCATAATAAAAATGACAATACATAACAATAACAATATTAAATGGACCCTATTAACAATAACAATATTTAAAAAGGACATTTTATAAAAGTAACAATATTTAAAACTGCCCAAATTTAAAAACAACAATATATAAAACCATCTCATAATTATATATCATCGTGACACTAACATTATTAATTTAAAAGAAGTAATATTTCCCTTACCTGATTCATATGTAACATTAACAATATTAAATTGACCTTATTTAAAAATATCAATATTTAAAAGGGGCATTATATAAAAGTAACAATATATAAAAATGCCAACATTTTGAATGAAAATATGTAAAATCACATCATAATTATATATCATTGTGACACTAATGTTTATTCATTTAAAAGTAATAATCTTACCCTTACCTGATTCAGCGAAACTATCATTGAATTCATCTTTATTAAAAACTAAAACACAACACCGTTCTTTAAACCAATCATGCCGAGAGAGCAACCAGAATCGTTGGTTTATCAAAAGTGGAATTAAAAGTTCTATATCTTTTATTTAAAATATTTTAAAACAAAGTAATCACAGCACCGTTATTAAACCCATCCCGTCGAGGGTGCAGCGTCGGTACAGTGGCATTAACCTATTAAGAATCGAAAGAAATCTACTTAGAAGAATGCGAGGGCCAAGGACCAGGCCTCGAGATTGACGCTGGGCGAACGGCACGATGCTGACATAGTACCGACAGTGGGGAGGATTTAGAGGCATCATTGACACTTGGTCAGTAAGACAGAGAATCAGTCCATCCGTCGTTTGAGGCGCAAGTGGGAAGGGATCTCTCACGCTGCCAGCTGAGGTCCAGCGACTAGTAAAAAGGAAGACGGTGAAGGTTGCCAGAATAACTCGGAGATCAAGAAGGGAGCCGACGCTGACATAGCCTTTACACTGAATCAGAATTTAGGGTTCCGACGGTCATGCATGCAAACGAAGAACAAATCTAAATGAAATACAGACTCAACGCTGGTGATAAAGACGAGGCATGTTAGCGATTTAAGAGCTGGTGCTAGTTTTAAGGGATGACCAGCTAGATATTTTATTTTATCCATACAATAGCTTTGCAATTAAATACAAGAAATTCACAGTTTATTAATATTAAAAACAATTGAGCAACCACTACCAGGTCAGAATTCACCAGGTCGACACCCCCTTGTTGTTCACAACGCAAGCGTTAAATGGCAGGGGGCCGATTTTTAAGGGCGAAGGGAGAGTTATACGCATAGACACCAGGGCAAATAAAGGGGTTTGCACCAAGTGAAACTAGCCACAACGAATTTACCAATTACGATCGTAACAAAAACGCCCATTAAAACAACACAGTCATAAATAAAGGCCATCACCACCAACACCGTCATATTATTCCATTAAGGGTTACAAGAGCGTTGTCCATGCTCAGGAGCGGGCATGTAAGACGCAGACCGAGGTTATCAACGCCATCAACACGCAGTCTGGTTTAGGGCCACGTACACCAGTCTGAAGGCGAGGATGTGGGCCTTCTTCCCCAGCGCCCAGAAGATTCTTCACGCAAATATAGAGACGGTGTAACCTCCACGCAGAGGTGAGATTGGGTAAGGCGTTGGGGATAGATATCATTCCAAACAACTTTAACACTGAAGGTGTAGGGACTCTATTGGTAAAAACGCGGCTTAGGAAGGACGATGCTGAGCTTACAGCCAAAAACCCACGGCATGCAAAAAAAAATGAATTTTCCAGAAACCCGACTTCAGTAACCATTTACCCAACGAATAATTTGGAAACAATAACTCTGTAACCTAAAGACAAACTAATAGCCAGAAGAGTTTTCTTCAGCCACAATTTCACAAGGAAAAATGCCGAAACAATTTCCAGTAAGAAATTACCATCCGAATTTGCCAGAAGGGAGTTTTGGTCTCGAGCCTGACCTTACACAGGGAAATTCGTCATTCAGGGGAGGTAGACGCAAAGCTGGAGTACTCAGAAAGTGCACAGTAAAAATTACAGCCTTGCTGATTACACAAAATTTTCTTTATCTAAATAAATAACAGAGGTAGGTAAGTAAAAGCAGTAAAAATATTTTCCTTTTTTTGGGTTATCTCGCAATAGAGCAAATTTCTCTACGAACTTCATTACAACAATGTATATAGAAAATCATTACCAATTCCAATGAAACTTCATTAGAGAAATCCTTTAGCAAAACACAAACGCAGAGAAGGGTTCATATAACACCTTATGCATTTCACCTTATTCTTGAAACAACAAACTTACTTGCGTACCTGTGACCGACGGAGAATAACCTGAAGACGCAATCCCGCACTTGAGCTTAGTGTCGCTCCCGCTTGCCGATCATAGAGACTACACCGGTACCTCCCAGCCCAACACTAGGGGTACTCTGCTTCCCCCTTAGCCCCCCGAGCCGCAAAGGGTCCACACACAATCCAGACAGTAGCCTAGCTTCCCAGCCCACCTCCAAGGCTGAGCTACCACTCAAGTCAGCTGAGAAAATCCCCAACTCCCACAAGCAATCAGTCCAGTTCTCCAGTTTGGCAGCCTAATCCTCCTCCCAACTCCCCCCCTTTCTTTTCTTTTTTCTTTTTTGTGACCTATTCACATTTT
>ML777849.1:525792-535879 GCA_009831015.1 Picea engelmannii | reverse complement strand
AACTAATTAATTTCTTCTTTTCAAATTTACAACCACCTAATTGAATTAATTTCTTAATCTCTTTATTTTACCCTACACACCTTATGAAGACTCACATTAGCTTAAGTGGGTTTTTTTTTCTTTTTGTTTAATTTTATTATTAGCACCCGTATTGTTAGAGCTAGCTTTGCAGGAAATGAATTTCTAATGTTATCTGAATGGCAGAGCTATTGTGAGCTAGAATATCATGGCATTGTTATTAGGAGATGGTTAAGCTTTGATTATTATGTTAGGGCGAAGTGGTACCTTCACTAAAAGATAAATTACCAAGCGTATTACTGGGAATGAGGAATGGCCTTATGTAGGAAATTAAAGAAGGAATTACTTCATGAATTCAATTAAAGGAGGAATCGTTTCATGTATTTAATTAAGGAAGGAAACTCCTTGGATTAAGTGGAGGGTGAAAATCATAGGGGTAATGAATATTTAATGTATAGTCTTGAATTATGTTTTTTTTTTTGACAAGGGACTCAAATTCTGAACTGGCGACGCCTGGTTAGGGGAATTGTTTAAGGATTTATTAGGGTGTTAATGTCTTAGGGATATTGAGGCTAACTTCGTCATCCAAATTATTGCGACGTGCCCTTCAGGACGCACCAAGTTCTCCAAGGGTGCCACTCGCCTCTTGAATTTCTTTTGTGCGACGTGCCCTTCAGGATGCACCACGTGCTCCAAGGGTGCCACTCGCCAACTGAGTTTCTTTTGTGCGACGTTCCCTTCAGGATGCACCACGTGCTCCAAGGGTGCCACTCGCCAACTGAGTTTCTTTTGTGCGACGTTCCCTTCAGGATGCACCACGTGCTCCAAGGGTGCCACTCGCCAACTGGACTAATTGGTAGACATCTATAACCCCTAGAGTCAACACTCTGCCAGGTGAACTTGTGGGAGACTAAGGGTTCTAAGGAATAAGGCCCCCGCCTTATTGCACGCCCCTTAGAATCATTGTGAGCGACTATCGCAGTCTGCCCTCATGGCATCGTGGATCCTCTCGAACTAGGTAATCGTTAACCTACAGTTCGAGCCACGGCGGGAGTGCTAGTAGGCGGTGGCAAGGATGTTGTCCACCCCTCTCCCTCAACCTCTCTGTAAATCATGTGTGGCCCCTTTACTCCATATGCAAGTCTGTTCGACAAGCTATCATTAGCTTGCATCATCAACAATCATGTTAGAAAGGTCAACATCAAATCATCAAATCAATGAAACATCACAGTAAATATATCAACCCAAAAGCACACTCCCTAACTCAGTCCGGAGTCCAAGGGGGTTCCACCGATGCCTCTGCATCATCAAGGTCCAAAAACCCTTCACAGTCAAATAAACTGAGTCAATAGCACCTGTCTACATCAAATAGTAACACATCATGTCATCTGTCAATCGCTTCATAATCAAGTATAAAAGTTCTAACATCAGAAAGGTCCAGATCGCTTGCGAGCAAGTGTCCTCAAATAATAAGTTTCTCAGTGTGCTAGAGCGGGATGTTACATACACCCCCTCTTGGTATAAACTTCGTCCTGAAGTTTCTCAGTATAAATGCAGAAATAAAAGTATCACAATATCATAAGTCTATCTATCAAACAAAAATGGAAACTGTTGACGCATATCATATGCGTCCTCCCAGGTCACCGAGTGTGGACTATAACTGTCCCACTGGAACTTGACCTGATCTACCGTTCGACGTCGTAACTTCCGAACGTGATGATCTAAGATGTGGATTGGCTCAGTCGTGAGCACTCCCTCGTCCGATACCTACAAGGAACTCATGTCAATCACGTGTGTAGGATAACTAACATAATGTCTCAAAATAGATACATGAAAAACATCGTCATACGCCTCAAAGAATCAGGCAAGGCTAGTCGATAGGCCATGGGCCCCTTTCTCTCCACAATCTCGAAAGGTCCCACGAACCTAGGAGAGAGTTTAGCTCCCTTTCCAAACTTGATCGAACTCTTATGCGGTTTAACCCGCAAGAAGACTCGATTGCCGACCTCGTAACTACGGTCGACTCGGTGCGCATCGGCATAACTCTTCTGCCGATCCTGCGCTTCTTTAATCCTTTGTCTTATGGTTTGCATTTGCTCTTCCATTTCTTGGATCGCTTCTAGTTCCACCAGGACCCTATCCTCAAGTCGATCCCAACTCAAGGGTGTCCAACACGGTCGCCCATAAAGAAACTCAAAAGGTGCCATCTTTATGGTGCTTTGATAACTGTTGGTGTAAGCGAACTCTACTAGAGGCAAGAATTCCTCCCAACGCTTTTGTTGGTCCATCACGTACACGCGCAACATGTCTTCCAAGGTTTGGTTCGTTCGTTCGGTCTGCCCGTCAGTCTCTGGGTGATACGCGGTACTAAAATTAAGTTGGGTTCCCAAGGCCTCTTGGAAACTCGTCCAAAATCGTCCAGTAAACATTGTTCCTCGATCGGATATAATTTTCTTAGGCACGCCATGCAACTTCACAATCTCACTAATGAAAACTCTCGCTATGTCAGGTGCCTGATACATCGTACACACAGGAATAAAGTGAGCACTCTTCGTCAGAGTGTCTACTACTACAAAATTCGAGTTGTGTCTCCTTGCCATCAGTGGCAATCCAACAACAAAATCCATCGAAATAACTTCCCATTTCGATTCCGGAATGGCATGTGGTTGAAGTAATCCTGTCGGGTGTCTATGTTCAGCCTTTACCTGCTGACACTCTAGACATCTAGCCACAAAGTTGACTATGTCGGCCTTCATTCCCTTCCAGAAGAATAAGGGTGTAAGGTCTGCCCTCATCTTCGTAACTCCTGGGTGAGCCATGTAAACTTCTCTATGAGCCTCGCTCAGTATCAACATCCTCAACTCGTCGTTAGGCGGTACGTAAATCCGACCTATAAACCTCAATAACCCATCGTTATCTAATGAATATCCCTCATATCGTGGTAC
This sequence comes from Picea engelmannii, assembly GCA_009831015.1. NCBI lineage: Eukaryota > Viridiplantae > Streptophyta > Pinopsida > Pinales > Pinaceae > Picea > Picea engelmannii. The sequence continues at coordinate 532,916 of ML777849.1, read as the reverse complement.
CATCATTGTGTTTTGTCCGATAAAATCTTCGACTTCTTTGTACTAGTCATCATCATGCTGTAAAGTGAGAATCTTCTCACGTAGATTGTCTGAAGAGGTAACACCGAAAACATGCATGGCCTCCGACTCAAGGAATCAACCACTTTGTTCATTGTTCCCTTTATGTAAGTAATCTCGAAGTCGTACTCGCTAAGCAATTCTGACCAACGTCGTTGTCGCGCGTTCAGGTCGCTTTGCGTAAAAATGTGTTGCAGCCCACAATGATAAGTCTTTAATTCAAATTTTCGTCCAACAAGGTGGTGTCTCCAAACCTTCAAGGCATATACAATGGCTAGTAACTCCCAATCGTGCGTTGCGTAGTTCTCCTCATGCCTTCTCAGCTTCCTCAAAATGTAAGCAATCACTCGTCCATCTTGCATCAAGACTCTGCCTAAATCTTCCTTGGATGCGTCAGTGCATACCAAGAATTTTGCATCCATGCCAGGGACCTTTAGTATCGGTGTGGTTGTCAACAACTATTTAAGCCTCTGAAATGCCTCCGCGCATTTCTCTGTCCAAACAAACTTCTTGTTTTTCTTCTGCAATTCTGTGATCAGATTTGCTATCTTCGAAAATCCCTCGACAAACCGTCGATAGTATCCTGCTAATCCCATAAAACTACGCACTTCGGTGACATTCATCGGCACAGGCCATTCCATAATAGCCTCAACCTTGGCTGGATCCACAACGATACCTTCGCCGGAGATGACATGCCCTAAGTAGTGAATCCTCGATTGATAAAAAGAGCATTTGGACAACTTCCCATACAATTTGTGTTCTCGTAAACATTGTAGTACCAAGCGCAAGTGGTCATCATGCTCCTCCGTCGTCCGAGAGTAGATCAAGATATCATCAATGAATACTTGGATGAACTTGTCCAAGTACTCACGGAACACCCCGTTCATCAAACTCATGAATACACCTGGGGCGTTTGTCAATCCAAAAGGCAAAACAATAAACTCGTAATGTCCAAATCTCGTCTTAAAGGCGGTCTTAGGGATGTCATCCTCCTTGATCCGTAACTAGTGATACCCGAATCGCAAATCAATCTTGGAGAACACTGTCGCACCATTCATTTGATCAAACAGATCATCAATTCTAGGTAAGGGATATTGATTCTTGATCGCCGCCTTGTTCAGTTAACGGTAGTCAATGCAAAGCCTCCACGATCCGTCCTTCTTTCGTATGAAAATAACTGGTGCACCCCACGGTTACACACTAAGACGTATCAGTCCCAGGTCCAACAACTCCTTCAGTTGCATTTTCAAGTCTTGCAACTCTGGGGTCGACATCCGATAAGGCGTTCTTGCTATCGGTTCGGTTCCCGGTTTCAGGTCTATGGTACACTCCAGTTACCTTTCTGGCGGCATCCCAGGCAACTCCTCTAGAAATACATCTACAAACTCCTTCACCACTGGAAGGTGTTCTAGACCTTCTGCTACTCCCTTTTCATTTACTGCGAGGATCGCATAAAGTTTGCACCCATTGTGCATACTCTTTCGCAACTGTAAGGAAGAGACGAACCTCAGGGAAACTCCCTGGTTCTTTCCAACTATCACATGTCTCTATCCTTCGTCATCAACCAAGCTCAACCATACCATTTTACAGTGGAGTATCGCCTCCTGCGATTTCAACCAATCCATACCAATCACGACGTCATAAGATCCTAAGATCGTGACGTGCAGGTTGATCCTCGTGTCAAACTCTCCCAGGTTAAGGGCACAGCTCGTAACCCTTCCTTCGACCTTCTGTTTGGCTTCTCAAGCCCTCTCTATGAAGCTAAACACGTCCTGAACAACTACCTTTTGGACGACATCGTGCAAGTTTTGAGGCATCAAAACATTTAAACCCTTGCACGCAGGTTTCTGTTAAGGCCCAACACGAACCTGATGACCTTAAGCTTCTCAAAGTTAAAGTGTGGAGCTTACCAGAGCAGCACCATAAAATGTGCCTCGTACTCGGGCACCGTATGACCTCCCTGTCATAAGGCGTTGAACTCATTGAGATGACGCTCAATGAATTCCTCTGAAAGGTACCTCTCTCGGAACCATTTCCTCGAATACTTCCCATGACCCGTCTTCAACGACAATGTTCAGCTGCGGCAGGAGTGTCTACCACCATAGCAGAGCGCTCCCCTTTAGTGGAAAGACCGCCATGAAGACCTTCATGTTGGAGGTATAATTGCGAAGTGCGAAGCACATCGCCTTGTTCTCCAACCATGCCTCGGCGGCTGCACCATCCGGGGCACCAAAGAACTCAGGAAATTTAACCTTCTCGAGTTCACAGTGAATGCTACCCGTAACAGTCAGTGTGCGCGGTGGAACCTCAGCGGGTGTTGGCACACTGTCCTCGTCTCTGTCCAATTGGTTGATCAGAGCCTCGGACATGCGCTTGAAAGGATCTCATCATCCCAACTACATTACCATCCTCTATCTACTCCTGTTTGAGAACCTGCTCACCTCCCAGGGGGTTAGACCCCTCAGGCGTGGATGCTGCTGGAGGCATCATGCCTCCTCCCCTAGCACCTCGTCGTCTACCTCAGCGGCGTCCTCTAACCATGATTACCTACATGCACATAATCAACTCGATCAACAACAGTATAATAAAACCAACTCATGTCAACAAAATTCGTAGAGAACCCCAAGTCGCGGGTCGAACCAGCTCTGATGCCATATGTAAAGACCCTCCTCGTTACGACAACAACGCTGATAACAGGTGCAATTTTTTTTTTTTTTAAAGTGTGTGCGCGTGTGTAGAAAGGACACAGACACACTGACTCTACGTCACCACCCGACGACTAACATGACGCAACCACGATGATCACAACAAGAAGACAAGACACACGACAAGTAGCTACAAGAAATGAACAACCCAAGACATAAGGCACATAACAGTGACCGCAACAGTTAACGACCCAAGACATTGGGCACACAACACAAACATTTAACGACACACTGGGGTAGGCATAGTACGAACACAGAGGGAAGAATCCATGGTAGTAGATCTCACTATTTCTGCACAGGAAAGCAGGGCGTTTAATCTTAGTTCTCTACTCCGGGGAGAGAGAAGGTCAGATAGGCTCTTGGCCGACTGCTCAGGCAGAAACTAGTAATCTCCGTCAGGTGTGTCGCAAGAGTGGAAACCCTACCTTTAAAGGGCCTGAGGCTCTTGATACGACATTGGATTCTTTACACAGGAATACACACAGACATAGATACTAAGCTACATGGAGGTGTCTACATCCCTCCCGACACAAGAAACTGATCCCACTAAGCTAAGGACCATCATCGGACCAACCCAAGGCAACCATCAAACAATACAGTAACATAACACTTCAATTGCGGGCGAGAATTAGAAATCAAAATCCAACATTGTGCATGGCGTGCAACCAAAAATCTAACATTCAAACATTTCTTCAATCCAAATGAAATTATAAGCGCGCAAGGTGTCCAATATACGTAAACTATCTAACAGTAACCAACTCGAGGCACGAATCCCTTTTATTTCCAGGTGCACTTATTTGATCCATCAATCATTTATTAAAACATAACACATACCAATTATTTGCGATATCAATACCATAATGATGACCACATTATCATGTACATCCCCTTGAATATTAGTATTAACATAAGATCTTGCACAACATCGCATTAATAATGACCTTACCTCATATTGACCTCCCATTACATCCTAGTACCCTATATTAACATTCACTATCATTTCATTCCATTCCATTCCATTATATCAACTTCCATTGCTTTGTGAAAACCTTAATTAAACATTAACTGAATTAAATAGCTTTCTATTATTGAATACTAACTACATAAGTAAATGGTTGCTTCCTTTATGGCTATCATAAAATAATTCTCAATCTGCCCTCTACTTCTAAATTCATCCAACTAGCCACTAGATTGCTGCATGAGTAAAGTCTTAAGGTAAAAGTAAAGGTTTGATACAAGGGTAATATTCTTAACTATTACAATATTATTGATTATAATATTATTAAAGAAAAACATCCATAATAACCAAGCCCTCATATTTTAGATCACAATCCTGTAATTGAATTAACACTAACATTAATATCATGTCACTAACACTATCATCATATTCTTATTTTGTAGTTATCAATGAAATTACCTAACTTACCATAAATTAATCCAACATTCATTTATCTTACCATAACCTTGTAAATTTCAGTCATCATACATTATTGATTACCATATCAAATTACACTGCTCATAACAGTAAAATGTTAGTAATATTTTTACCAAAATGTCAACCCCCTTACCCCACTGTCAATATATAAAAACAACATCATATTGATAAATAACATCGTGTTTAAAATAAAAATTTGACATCATAATTAAAATGACAATACATAACAATAACAATATTAAATGGACCCTATTAACAATAACAATATTTAAAAAGGACATTTTATAAAAGTAACAAATATTTAAAACTGCCCAAATTTAAAAACAACAATATATAAAACCACCTCATAATTATATATCATCGTGAAACTAACATTATTAATTTAAAAGCAGTAATATTTCCCTTACCTGATTCATATGTAACATTAACAATATTAAATTGAACCTATTTAAAAATATCAATATTTAAAAGGGGCATTATATAAAAGTAACAATATATAAAAATGCCAACATTTTGAATGACAATATGTAAAATCACATCATAATTATATATCATTGTGACACTAATGTTTATTCATTTAAAAGTAATAATGTTACCCTTACCTGATTCAGTGAAACTATCATTGATTTCATCTTTATTAAAAACTAAAACACAACACCATTCTTTAAACCAATCACGCCGAGAGCGCAGCCAGAATCGTTGGTTTATCAAAAGTGGAATTAAAAGTTCTATATCTTTTATTTAAAATATTTTAAAACAAAGTAATGACAACACTGTTATTAAAGTCATCCCGCCGAGGGTGCAACGTCGGTACAGTGGCATTAACCTATTAAGAATCGAAAGAAATCTACTTAGAAGAATGCGAGGGCCAAGGAACAGGCCTCGAGATTCACGCTTGGCGAACAACACGATGCCGACACAGTACCGACAGTGGGGCATATTTAGAGGCATCATTGACACTTGGTCAGTAAGACAGAAAATCAGTCCATCCGTCGTTTGAGGCACAAGTGGGAAGGGATCTCTCACGCTGCCAGCTAAGGTCCAACGACTGGTAAAAAGGAAGACCGTGAAGGTTTCCAGAATAACTCGGAGATCAAGAAGGGAGTCGACGCTGACATAGCCTTTACACTAAATCAGAATTTAGGGTTCCGATGGTCATGCATGCAAACGAAGAACAAATCTGAATGAAATACAGACTCAACGTCGGTGATAAAGACGAGGCAGGTTAGCGATTTAAGAGCTGGTGCTATTTTTAACGGATGGCCAGCTAGATCTTTTATTTTATCCATACAATAGCTTTGCAATTAAATACAAGAAATTCACAGTTTATTAATATTAAAAACAATTGAGCAACCACTACCAGGTCAGAATTCACCAGGTCGACACCCCCTTGTTGTTCACAACGCAAGCGTTAAATGGTAGGGGCCCAATTTTTAATGGCGAAGGGAGAGTTATATGCATAGACACCAGGGCGCAGAAAGGGGTTTACACCAAGTGAAACTAGCCACAACGAATTTACCAATTACGACCGTAACAAAAACACCCATTAAAACAACACAGTCATAAATAAAGGCCGTTACCACCAACACTGTCATATTATGCCATTAAGGGTTACAGGAGCGCCGTCCATGCTCAGGAGCGGGCATGTAAGACGCAGACCGAGGTTATCAATGCCATCAACACGCAGTTTGGTTTGGGGCCACGCACACCAGTCTGAAGGCGAGGACATGGGCCTTCTTTCCCAACGCCCAGAAGATTCTTCATGCAAATACAGAGACAGTGTAACCTCCACGAAGAGGTGAGATCGGGTAAGGCGTTGGGGATAGATATCGTTCCAAACAAATTTAACACTGAAGGTGCAGGGACTCTATTGGTAAAAACGCGGCTCAGGAAGGATGATGATGAGCTTACAGCCAACAACCCACGGCATGCAAAAAAAAATGAATTTTCCAGAAACCCGACTTCAGTAACAATTTACCCAACGAATAATTTGGAAACAATAGCTCTGTAACCTAAAGACAAACTAACTGCCAGAACAGTTTTCTTCAGCCACAATTTCACAAGGCAAAATGCCGAAACAATTTCCAGTAAGAAATTACCGTCCGAATTTGCCAGAAGGGAGTTTTGGTCTCCAGCCTAACCTTACACAGGGAAATTCGTCGTTCAGGGGAGGTAGACGCAAGGCTGGAGTACTCAGAAAGTGCACAGTAAAAATTACAGCCTTGCTGATTACACAAAATTTTCTTTATCTAAATAAATAACAGAGGTATGTAGGTAAAAGCAGTAAAAATATTTTCCTTTTTTTGGGTTATCTCGCAATAGAGAAAATTTCCCTACGAACTTCATTACAACAGTGTATATAGAAAATCATTACCAATTCCAACAAAACTTCATTAAAGAAATCCTTTAGAAAAACACAAACACAGAGAAGGTTTCATATACCACCTTATGCATTTCACCTTATTCTTAAAACAACAAACTTACTTGCGTACCTGTGACCGACGGACAATAACATGAAGACGCAATCCCGCACTTGAGCTCAGTGTCGCTCCTGCTCGCCGACCATAGAGACTACACCGGTACCTCCCAGCCAAACGCTAGGGGTACTCTTCTTCCCCCTTAGCCCCCCCCGAGCCGCAAAGGGGCCACACACAATCCAGGCAGTAGCCTAGCTTCCCAGCCCGCCTCCAAGGCTGAGCTACCACTCAAGTCAGATGAGAAAATCCCCAACTCCCACAAGCAATCAGTCCAGTTCTCTAGTTTGGCAGCCTAATCCTCCTCCCAACTCCCCCCCTTTCTTTTCTTTTTTCTTTTTTTTGACCTATTCACATTTTGTTTTAGGTTTTTCATCAAAAACCCTAAATCCTATTTCTTTAAGTTTTCCCCCCTTTTATTTTTTTTTCTTTTATTATTATTTTTTGAAAACT